>WOXC01004939.1:0-348683 GCA_011680675.1 Gymnobelideus leadbeateri
GAGTCGCACACAATAAGCCCTCAACCAATATGGAAAAAAAAAAGCACTCTGCACTAGCCACATAAGACTTCATGTGAAGAAAATTATGGGGCATTAGTGGACTACAGGTTTGATGAGAGCCAAAATTGTCACAAAGAAGCTAAAAAAGGAAGATGATTTTAGGCTATAATGTCTCCAGAATAGAGGAAGTACAGATCCTACTGTCCTCTGACCTGGCCAAACCCCATCTCAAGTGTTGTGTCTTATCCTAGAATGATATAAAAAAGTGGAGTGAGTTCAGGGTTAGATGACCAGAGTGAAAAGCCTGGAAACTCAGATATGGAAAGGACTTTAGAGGTCATACTGTTCAAGTTGTACCTGAGAGTAGAAATTTCCCAGTCAAGGGGCCAACAATACTTGAGACAAGAGCTCATTCAGTTTCTAATAAAAAAGAACCCATTATTTCCCCAGACAAGACTCCATTTTTACAAAGTACTTAAATGTTAAGTAATTTTGCTATTTTTTAAGAAAAAATATGCTTCCCAATAGCTTCCCCTCATTACTCCTAGTTTTCCTTGGCCTTTTGGGGCTAAGTAGAGAAAGACTAATCTCTCTTCTACATGACAGCCTTTAAATACTTGAAGACAGGGAATCATGTTCACATAATATCTTCTCTTCTTTAGGCTAAACATGGGGTCATGCTGGACTAACCTCATTTCCTTTTTTGACAGGTTTACTAAGACTAGCTAATCAAGAGAAACTCTGTGGACAAGGTACCTATATTTCAGTAAGGTATCTGCTGAAGTCTCCTTTGACCATGTCACATGAGGGTTAGTTAGAAGAACACAGGCTGTTTGACCTGAAGATAAGAATAACTGGATTCAGAAATGTCTTCAAATATCCTATGGATTGCCTTTAAGAAGTGGAGGCAGATTTATTCTGTGTAGTTCCCCAAGGTCAGAACTAGGAATCCTGGGTAGAAGTTACGAGGAAAAATTTGAGCTTAATATGGGAAGATCTAACAATTGGAACTCTCCAACAAATGGGTGGGCTGCTCAGAATGAAAATGATGTCTTCATCACTGGAAGTGTTGTCAAGTGTTGTCACTTGACAAGAGCTTTTAGAGGGGATTCCTACCCTGAGTAGGGAGTAGGTTAGGCTCAGTTCTAAAAACTGGGAAACCTCAGTGTGTATGTAGGCCGTGGGAAAGGAGACAGTAGATTGAACACTGGAGGTAAAGGTGGTGAGGTTGATATAAGGGACAATTTCCAGAAGAAGATGGCATCAAGAGAATGAGGAGAGGAGCTATCCTTGCCAAGAAGGGATGCCTGCTTCTTTATCAGAGATTAGAACAGAGGATAGAGTGGATAACAATGTAGAGAGTTTTAAGCAATGGAGTAAGGCAGATGACCTCTGTTTTCGCAGTAGAGAAAGGGCAGGGGTAGGTTCTATGTCAAGAGAGAGGAGTAAAAGGATGAGGTAGGGAGCTTGAGGTGAGAAAAGATTTGGAATTTGATCAAAGGGGTTAACAGACAACCCTTAGGCTCTTACCAACTCTTATGATCCTGTGGGTAATCTCAATTATCCTCAGATTTTCTTGTAATTTTCCAAAATACATTATTTACCTTCCTGTAGTGCTTCTTGATATACAAAGTGTTTGCCTTATTGTCACTCTTTGAGGAAGGTTCATGCAATTTTGTGTATAGCTCCTATGTACCTAGTTGTTTACAAGCTCTCACCACCATTAGAACATGAACTACATGGCAGTAGAAAGAGGTTTTGCCTTTCTTTGGATCGTTGGTACTTACCACAGTGCCTATCACACAGTAAGTGTCCATGAATACTTGTTGACTCAGTACTCATTTGAGAAATGAGAAAAATCCGCAGAAAATTAAATCATTTCCCCCAAAATCACACAGCTAGAGTTAGAGCTGAGAGTCAAACCCATAATCTTCTAACTCTACCTCCAAGTTCAGGGTTCTTTCCACCATAACACTACGGGTTTGCACTAAAAAAATAAAACAATCTCTTAAGGTTCTAAAGCTTATGTTCCTTTAGAACTCCTAAGTGACTAATAAACATCATTCTCCATTACTTGTAATGAGGCTGTGATTGATAATTAACTACAGTTGTTTTGTTTCAACCAATAAAATAAAACCACTCCCTGCTTTCTGGCCAAAGTCTGTGTATTGTATTGTTTTGCTCCATTATTCAGCCAGGAAGCACCAACTACATATCAGGAGCTGCGCTAAGTACTGGGGATACAAAGAAAGTCCCTGCTCTCAAGGACCTTAGAATCTAACGGAGGAAATAACATGAAAACAACCATCTACAAACAACATAAATTGGAGATGGTCAATAGAGGCAAGGCCCTAGCATTAAGGGGGATCAGGAAAGGATTCTCATGAGACTTGAAAGAAGCCAGGGAAGCCAGAAGGCAGAGATTAAGAGACAAGAGTATTCCAGGCCTGGGGCATAGCCAGGGAAAATGTTGAGCAAGGAGATGGAGTGTCTTGTGTGAGGGACAGCAGAGTCCAGATTTACTAAATCACAGAGTATATGGTGGGAGTGAGGTACAAAAAGATTGGAAAGGGAGGAGCTGACCTAGGCTGATTCCCTCTGTATGAACTCAGGAGTCACACTAAGCTTTCCTGCAGAGACCCAAAGCTACTAGTCCAAAATTGTGTGATGCTCAGAAGCAGATATATAAGGGTTAATTTCCTGCATTGGGTATCAGTTGAAACTGGGTTGGGGGGGGATACTGGCTGAGGAATCTCTCTCTTTGTTTTCTCTTGATGGATAAAGATTCATTCCAGATGGCCATAACCTTTCATCTCAAGCAACAACTGGATAGTCTTAAATTACACGAGGGACCAGAAAACAGCCCACTGCCTTGACGGCTTTACAAATATATAAATAATTACTCTCCAGGCCTACAGGAGAAAGGTTCCTTATGTTCAGACCAATTCCCCATTTACGCCCATATGTTTGCTTCCTATTTATCTGTATTAGTCGTGAGCCCTGCTCGTGTTTCCTAACATGGTTCCTGCTGCAATTCATGGGGATAGCATGGAGAAACTCAGCAATGATGATGTCAGAAGGGTCAGACTGGGGAAGCCATTGGAGACTAGATGAGCGTCCCATTCAGCCAGATGACTTAGCCTCAGCAAAGGGATGGAACCAGCACTCTTCACAACTCATCAAACTCCCTCATTTAAAAACCAGACCAACATAGATGAAATATTAATACCATGTGACAAGGAATATCAACCCCAAGTCCTGGTGGACAGATGTTTCCATCTCCAAATCAACTCTCTGCCTTAGGACAAGTAGGCTGAAGTCTTAATCTCAAAAGTCGAAGGTCAAGTGGATACAAGAAAATTACACTCTAGAGTAATATTAATAATAATGATAATGGTGGTAACAACCACTTCCTTTTCTTATAGGGCTTTACATTTCACACAGTTTGCCTGGGAGATAAAGAGTATAAGTATCATTATCATTTTATAGATAAAGGAACTTGTGCCCAGGGAAATGAAGTAGTTTGTGTAAAGGTCCCAAAGCTAGAAACTATCAGAGATAGAGTCAAATCCAAGTCTCCTGAATTCACATCAAGGTTTCTTTCCACTATAGTCTTCCTGGGATATAATGACCAGATACTATGGAGATATGTGCACCAGTCTATTTTACAGTGGGTGTCTTCAGAAGAATACAATAACAAACTGCAAACCCCTGTATAAGAAATTCAGCTCTCTATATCATAGAAGCAGGGAAAATCAGTATATTCTAAGAGAAAGAAGAAACAAATCCTTTTTTAAAATGAGGATGTTACTTAGCATATATATTTGTAACCACCTTTAGCACTTTAAATGCATTATACCTTTGCAATAACTAGGTGACAGTGAAGACATTTGCCATTTTTCTCTCTAGCACATTTTACAGATGAGGAAACTAAGGCAAACAGGATGAAGTAACTTGCCCTGGACCATAGAGCTAGTAAGTGTCTGAGGCTGGATTTGAACTCAGATCTTCATGACTCCAGGACTAGCACTTTATCCACTGTACCACCTAGCTTCCTTACTACTCAGTATATATCTATATAAATATCCATATACATATATGTGTGTATGTATATATGTATGCAGGTATATGTATATATTTTGCATATACATATGTGATGTGTACATATATAATACATATGTGTGCATATGTATATATGTATATATATATCACCTTGTGATTTAAAAGCACTTTAAAAGCATTTTGTCTTCATAATAACTAGGTGAAGTCATCAGAGACTGATCACCCCCACTATACATGTGAGGTAATTAAGCCTTGAGAGAGGTGAAATACATCCTGTGTCACAACTGCAACTGATACATATTATTATAATTTCTATTTCCTAGAGAGTATCACAATGGTCATAAGCGTCAGAGTCAGAATTTGGACCCAATTTTACTCATTCCAAATCCTCTTTGCATTATACCCTGCTTCCCCCTTCCAGGTCTTTATTCTATCACTAAATAGTTGCGTGATCATAAATTATTCAGGGAATTCTCTCAGACTCAGTTTCCTCACCTGTAAAATGGGAGGGTTGAGCTCAGATAGTTTCCAAGGACTCCTACAGCTCTAGATTTCTATGCTTTGATGAAGATACATCTAAAATTATGTGCTTTCATCAGACTGTTTCTAATATAAATTTTAGATCTCTACAGCCCCTTGTGTGACTCAGCACACAGTAGATGCTTAAGAAATATTTGTTGAACAAATGAAAGAAGTGTGATGAGTTAGATACATGTTCTGCTTCACAAGCCTGAACTCATTTGAAGAGCTATAGTAAGATTTACTCATCCTAAGTAAGAAACATGTTCTAGCAAATGAACCTGAAGAATTATGCGACCTGACTTCTATTCTTGGCTTTGACATTAATTAGTTATATAACTTTAGGCAAGTCACTAAACTCTCAAAGGACCTAATTTCCCTTCCTAGGAAATAGAAATTGTAATAATACTTATCAATTACAGTTCTTCAAGAGGTGAAGATTGATGTCTATATGAAGTTAATCATGAATTTATAGTAGTAGAATTGTACTTTCTTACCCTTATGTTACATCAATGAAGACAAAAACTCAAAAATTCCCCATAATTTACCACTGTAAGGCATGCTTTTAAACTAAAGTGGACTGGAAATCACAGCATCTGAGTTCTAGTCTAGGCTTCGTTACTAACCAGCTGTGTGACCTTGGACAAATCACTTTCCCTCCAGGAGTCTAAGATTCCTCACCTGTCAAATTGAAGGCCTACACTAGATGGTTATAAAGATCTTCATCTCCACAGTCTAAGGTTACCTCCAGCTATGACGTCTCATGATCTTTGTCCTAAGGCCACCCCTCACTCTTCACTTTACAAAGGAGAAGGCTGGAGTCCTCCATCTCATTGTAGGATTCCAGGTAAATTAACTTTCCACTAAACCATGAGAACATGGTCAACCAGAAAGATAAATGTAGAATTTTAGAGGGTTTCTGTTTTCTATTTTACAGCAGAGTACTCTTAGCATTTGGTGTGCTTGCTAGATCACTGGAGTCAATAATATTTCCATTATCTACCTTACAGTGTTGGGAGAAAACCACTTTGTTAACCTTACTGTAACATAGAAATGTGAGTTATAAGTAAATATCATTCTATATCCTACATTCTAAGGTCCCTTGTAGTTCTGACATTATGTATTGTGTTCCTTCAAGCACCAACATTTTATGTTCTCAGGTCTCTTCCAGCTACATTAATCAAATAAGTATTTATTAAGCACCAACAACGTTCCAAGCATTATGTTAGGTACTAGAGATGCAAGAAAAAGAATGAATCAGTTCCATTCACAAAGAGCTTACATTCTAATGGAAGAGAAAAGAGAAGCTAGTGCATAAATACATGCAGCACAAATATAAAGTGAATAAAAAAAAACATTAGGCCCCAATTAGTGCCAATAACGAATTCTATTCTTCCAGTTCATACTGCATATTTCCACTGGGCTAGAAACCAATCACCATTTGGACATAATTATACTTCAAATAGTGAGAATTTGATTACACAGGGGATTCATTATTTGCACTAATTGGGATCTTGTACAAAGTCGTTTGAGAGGGAGAATGGTAGCTGTTAAGGGTGTCAGGAAAGGCTTCATACAGCAGATGATGCCTAAGCTGTGTCTTAAAGGAAGAGAAACTTTGTAAGTCTAAGAAAAGACCACATTCCATGAAAGTGAGACAAGCTAATATAAAGGCAAAGAGATCAAAGATAGAGTGCCATGGTTGAGTAATAGAGAGAGGGACAGTGTGTCTGAATCACAGAATGCCAGATGGGAGTGATGCCCAAGGAGACTGGAACATTCTGTCCAGGTTGTCCCAAAACTCTTAGAGCAGTTTTAAACTATTAAGCTTAAAGTTTTAAGCTATTAACCACAAAATTTCACTAAGAGTTTTGGGACATCCTGGATATGCTTTTTGGTGAAGTAGTGTAAAACATACAAGGAAGTACCTTCCAATTTTAACACTGAATTGTTCTAATAATATTTGTTGTCCTTCCTTTGTTCTCAAGGAGGATCAGTAACATCATGAGAGTGATGTCTTGATTTGCATGTGAATTGGATTTAAGTGAGGCAGAGCTACACAAAGACATCAGCCTCACTCTTGCCTTCAGAGTCATGGAAGTCTTGTAGCAAGACCAAAGTCAGAAGGACTGGAGATAGCTCAGGATGCAATGGATGGCGTTGGCCTTTCTAAATTAAGATCCTCCTCAGGCCTTGTTTTGTCTGAGACAATGCCCATTCAGTTGACTATGGGCTTCTTAATTAATCATATTGTAATTACAGTAGACAGAAAAAATATAGTCAAGTATTAGAGTCTAACAAGACAATAGCTAAGTAGGTAAGATGTCTATGGACCATCATGAGAAACCAGCATGGGATATCCAAAGACCTGGGCTGTTGAGTCTCAAATAGGGTCTTGGATGATGAAATAATGAATAGAGGCTCAGCTCCCCTACTAGCCCTATTTAACCATCTAGAGACCCTAACCCCCCTCTCCATACAGAATGACTTAAGACACCTGAATCACATTCATGGCTGTTCATCTGTTGTGTAACCAAGAGGAAGACATTTTATGACAATATTTGCCTTCTACATTTAAAAGCATAATTTTTGTTAGTTTAATAATTACTTTTTACAAAAATACACAATGCACTCAAAAACATATAAGGAAACTATACATACCAAATTTTGCATCTATTTTTTCCTAGGTAATTCTTACGACTTTTAATTGATGTGTATATCTGTACTGAAATAAGAGAAGCAGAGCTTAGAATTTCCTCTCCTCATTTTGGCCAGCTCTATAGTGACCACCCACTAATGGGTGATATTCATTCATTCATTTATTTAACTCATATTAGGCAATGAAGAAGATACAAATATATGACAGGTGTATATGTGTGTATTATATGTATATATATATTATACATATATATATATTATACATATATATAATATATATGCAAAAAATGTGATAGATAGCCCCTGCCTCAAAGAGGCATACATGCATTCAAGTATAGATGATATGATAAACCCCTGCCTTCGAAAGGCATACATTCTAGATTGTCATAAGGCAGACACAGAGAGAAATAAAAATTTTAAAATAGGAGTAAACATATAGAGGTAAAAGAAATTTTAGTTGTTATTGTAATAAATAATTTTCTATGTTTCTAATAAGTGGCCTCACAATTACCCTTCAAGGCAGGTAGTGCTAATTGTATCCCATTTTATAGATGAAGAAACTGAGCCTCAGAATAGTGATGACTTTCCCAACTTTATATAGCTAATAAATATCAGAGGTGGGACTTGAACCCAAGAGTCCTGACTCCATGCTACAACACTCTTGAGCAAAGATTAGCACATCATGTCTGAATGGTGGGGGAAAGGATCAGGGAAAGACTTCAGCACGGAAGAGGCTGGACCTTGAAGATTGGACATCACTGGGAATTGTGATTGTAAGCAAGAAACAAAAGCTGTGAATGTATTAGCCAAGCACCCAAGACTCAATAGTCTGTTCCCAATTTATATTCACTGGGTGGTCCTGAATATCATACCAAACTGTTAGTCACCCTATTTTCTCCCCATATTAGCAGATTCTCCATCTTCCATCTCTACATATTGATGCAAGCCATCCTTCACTTTTGAATTACAGTTATCCCTTCCACATCATGACTTTCCCCTTCATAGTTTCAATATCTCATAGGTCAGCATAAGAAATCAAATGAAAATTTGGGGGGAGTTTTGCAGAAATCACAGATGACACAGGAAAAGTTTAGAAACTCAGAAATGCATAAAATATATGTATAGTATTGTATAATATCAACATATTTTATCTCTTAATACCATAATAATGCAGACTTCTTTCCTGGTATGAAGGCAGGTCTAAAAAACTTTATATGGATTTTCCAGATTACAGGAGCACCATGCCTCTAACACTCTTGATATGGAAGGTACAACTGTGCCCCTCTACTCTCTTTCTTGTCTGTTGGGATTCTTCTCTTCCTTCAAGACCCAGCTTAGATGCTGTCTCTTCCAGGAAGCTTTCCCTGATTTCCTCAACTGAAGGTATACTGATCCTCTTCAAACATTCCTCAAATATTTTGGATTTCTCCAGTGTCCCTACCACTTTCTATCTTGTTTCATAGGCATTTATGTATATATTGTATCCTATCTCCACCCAAAGATTACAAAATCCTTTTGGGCAGGGACTTTGCCCTTTCTCATTGCATTTCCTTTGCACTAATGATAGGATTCTGCACACAGTCAGCACTTAAATACTTGTTGCTATTTGTATAATTACAGAGCATGTGAGGATGCTTGGACCCATGCTGCATGCCTAAAATACAGGTGGTTTAACTCAGGCACAGATCTGGGGAAAAGCAATCCAGAAACAATTACGGATGCGCCCCAGGTCCTGAAGCCGAATGCTTCTCTCAGTGTTTCCACCAGGCATCATTAGGCTTTTACCCAGCTGTGCATTTTATTCATAAGAACTCTGGCCGAGACAACCTGTTATATATTCCAGCTGCATAAGAAATCATAGCCAGCTCCAAGGCATACCTTTGTTGATGGGAACCAAAGATACCTTTCTTTTGGCACTGTTTCTCCCAGGAATTTCAGTACTACGATGCAGGGAAATAGGCAAAATCTCCCCTAAGGATGGGTGAGCCCCACCAAAGCCAGACCCTAGAGAATCATGGTGGCAGATTCCACAATATTCAAAATGAATATTGTTTTGCCAACATGAATTTACAACAATTACTGTGGCCACAAAACCTAGGAAAATTGGATAAGTGCTTCAGGTCACATTACTAAGAATTTCCGTTCTCTTAACTCCCAAAGTCATATAGTATGCTTTTTCTGGCATCTTGGCTTACTTTAAAAAAACATGAGAAGCCTTTATCCTGTGCTTTTGTTCTCAGGCAGGATGCTATGCGTAACAACAATACCAGCTCCCTCCATTATGGTCCTCTGATGCTCTTTGTTGTATGGAAGTAATCCTGAATATCCTAAGTCTATAGCTTCCACTATACACATTATAAAGCTGGAAAGGCTTTAAACACTGGTTCAGTAATAGACTATATATGTGCCATCAGAGTCCTTCTTCTCTTCTCCCTCTACATTATTTTGTTCAGTGATCTCATCAGCTCCCATGGATTCAATTATTATCTGGATACAGAAGATTACCTCCATATCTACTTGTCTAGCCCTAACCAGTATCCTGATCTCCAGTCTTGCATCTTCATCTGTCCATTGGGTCTCTCAAACTGAATGTCCCATAAATATCTTAAACTCACCAAGTTCAAAACTGATTTCACTATCTTTTTTCCTCTAAATCCTCCTCATTTCCCCATTGTCAGGATACCACCATCCTCCCAATCACCCAGGCTCACAACTTAGATGCCATTCTCAAAACTTCACTCCTCTCTCACCTACTCCATGGATCCAATCAACTGCCAAGTTCTATTATTTCTAATTTCCTAACAGCCTCCATATATGCCCCCTCATCTCTGCTGACATTTCAAAGTCCCAGCTCTATCTCATCATTCATGCCTGGACTATGGCAACAAGCTTCTGTATGGCCTCCCTGCCTCATATTTCTCCCCATCATTTCCACCTCCACTCAGCTGTCAAATTAATCTTCCTAAAACATTGTTCTGATCACGTCACTCAGCAATTCAGTAAATTCCAATGGTTCTTTATATCTCCAAGGTCAAACATAAAATCATCTGGCTTTTTTTTTTTTTTTGCTTTTTGGAGGGCAATTGGGGTTAAGTACCTTGACCAAGGTCACATGGCTAGGTTTTTGTTTGTGTGTGCATTAAGTGTCTGAGGTCGGAAACGAACTCAGGTCCTTCTGACTCCAGGGCCGATGCTCTACTCACTGTGCCACCTAGCCGCCCCTAATCATCTGGCTTTTAAAGTCCTTTATAAGCCAGCCCCTTCCTAACTTCCCAGTCTTGTTACATCTCATATGTACTCAGTGATGCAGTAACACTGACTGATTTGTTGTTTTTGTCACTTAGCACTCCATCTCCTGCTGCCCCCATATCCAGAACTCTCTTCCTCCTCATCTCCATCTCCTAGTTTCCCCAGCTTGTTTTGAATCACAAAGTACCACCTAAAAGAAATCTTTTTCAGTCTTCCTTAATGCTAATGTCTTCCCTCTGTGGTTATCTCCATTTTATCCTGTATATAATTGTTTCCATGTGGTCTCCCCCATTAAAGTATAAGATTCTAGAAAGCAAAAACCATCTTTTACCTTTATTTCTATCCTTAGTGCTTAACATGGTATCTGGCATGTAGTAATTGTTTAAATAATGCTTCTTTAGATGAGCAGGATGCTCTCAAAAAATCCTGAAAAGACTTAACTGATATAAAGTGAAAGTGAAGTGAGCAGAACCGGGAGAACATTGTACACAATAACAGCAATATTGTATGAAGATCAACGGTGAATAACTTAGCTATTGCCAGTAATACAATGATCCAAGACAATTCTGAAGGATTACTAATGAAAGGTGCTGTTCATCTCCAGAATAAGAAATGATGGAGTCTCAATGAAGACTGAAGTATGTTTTCTCTTTACTTTATTTGGGGGAAGGAGGAGTTGTCTGTGTTTTCTTTGACAGCATGACTTCCACGGAAATGTGTTTTTGCATGAATACATACGTATAATCTATGTCAAATTGCTTGCCTTCTCAATGGTGGAGTGGAGGAGAAGGAGAAAATTTAGAACTCAAAATCTAAAAGAAAAATGTTAAAATTGTTTTTACATGCAATTGGGAAAAAAATAAAATATTAAATTATAAAATTTAAATAACACCTCTTGACTTGACTCAACCAGTTGGCCCAAAGACCCCATTCTTAGCCATAGTGAATTGCTGTCTCTCTTATAGTTCTCAATCACTACTAGTGAAAGCAACGTGAGCATTAAAAAAAATTAAATTTATATTAAAAAACAATTTAAATCAAATTAAAAAACAATTTTAAATTTAAATTAAAAAAACAAGCATTAAGAATAACAAGTTACTTTTATGTAGCACTTTATGGATTTATGGGACATGACAAAATTCAGATAGGACAGGAAGATATAGTGATAGAAGGAATATCACATTAATGAGATCACAGATCTATTTAAGTACTGAGGTGTCAAGTTTTGCAGTGTGTTATAAGAGTTTTCCTAGCATTATTCTTATGAGGTCAGTAATACAAGTAACAACAATACAAGCCTCAGTTTTATAGATAAGGAAACCAAGGTTCAGCAAAGTGGAGAGACTTGCCCAGGGTCACAAAGTTACTCAGTGATGAAGCCAGAATATGGACAGATTCTCTGGTTCAGCATAACACTCTTGACACCATACACCATATACCACAAGGCCCCATTACATCACTTTCTAGCTCCAAATCATGTATCCTTAACTAAATCATGTAGTTTTAATTAACCTAAATTACATACTGACATCCCACATTTTGCTGCACTTTATATAAGTAACTTTCATGTATATTCTGCCATCCTAGCCCTAAGTAGTAAGTTGAACAGGTGTTAATACCCTCATTTTACAGATTAGATCACTGAGGTTCAGAATAGACTTGCTCATTTTCACACTGCTAAATGGTGTAGCAGAATTGGTACAAAAAAAGGAACCTTCCAAAGGATGATCCAGCACTCTTTTCCCTGAATTATGTTACCATTCATCTTCCTCACCCTGGAACATGTGGAAAGGAGCTCTCTCACAGAGCAAGAAGCTAAGACAATCTGCCCATCGTAGATGGGTTTCTCATCACAGTTGACTTAAATATTCATTGACCAGCATTTAATTGATAAGGCCACCCTGATGGAAGTCATATCATTTAATCTTCCTTTCAGATGCTCTGAATCAATTATGTATTTATAGTGCCAGTAGTCCATTCAGATGGGAAGGTCCATGCATTTGGTTACAGAGGTAAGGAATCTGTGACCTTGAGACACATATGGCCTTCTAGGCCCTCAAGTGCAGCCCTTTGACTGAATCCAAACTTCACAGAACAGATCCTTTTATTATCTAGCACTTCTAACACTTACTCAAAATCATCATGCCTAGCAACTGATCAATAAATATTAAGGCAAAAATGGAAGAAACTGCAACATTTCATTATAGGTAGAAAAAAATTAGTGTCTACCACCTTTCTAGAATGACAAGATCAGTTGGTGAGAAACATATACCAGATGTTCACTAACTTTTTATAAATTAACAGACTAAAAATCCCTGTACTACAAATACAGTCCCCCAGATATCTTTTAGAACCAAACTGCATTATAACCAGAGCATTATTATTAACAAAATTATTGACCACATCAATCCAAATATAACACTAATCCATAAAAATTTAAGAACATTTTTTCAACAGATATTACCATACTAAATTCTTATGTTCTCCAAATTATAAGAAATAAAAAACCTTCAAAATGTATAGATTTAACAGAAAAAAATCAGAACCATATACTAACAGAATGAAGTATCTATCTCCATAACTACTGGCTACTAAAGTTGTCCCAAAGATATTTTCAGTGATCCTAATAATGGTGAGATTATATCCCAAGACTTTCATTCAATTACAAAAAGAAGCTTATCTACTTGTAGTTTAGTTAACAATTAATGCCTCTGGAACATTAAATATAAAAAATAACAAGACAGTGACTTGTCCTCGAACCATTTAAATATAAACCTCATAAAAAGATGATAATTAAATGATAATTACTACTGACATTTATGTGAAGTCGGTGAGTCAACAAGCATTTATTACATGCCAAGCACTGTGAAAAGTGCTGGGTTTGCAGGAATCACAAAGAAAAAAGTTACTAAACTAAAGGAGTTCCACATTCTAATGGGTGAGATGATAAATAACTAGGTATACAGAAGATATATGCAGGATAGATAGAATATAATATGAAAAGGAAAGCATTATTAGCTATGGGGTTCAAGGAAGGAAGGGAGGGAGGGAGGGAGAGAGGGAGGGAGATTAAGTGATTTGTCCACAACTAATAACTATCTAAGACTGGATTCAAACTCACCTCTGCCTGACTCCAGGCCCAGCTCTCCATATACTATACCGTCTGGCTGTCTTTCTACAGGAAAGGCCTCCTACAGAAGTTGGACTCTGAGCTGAGTCTTAAGGGAAGCCAGGGAAGCTAAAAGGCAGGGGTGGGGGGAACATTCCTGGCATGAGGAGATGGAATGACGTATGTATGTAATTACAAGGTGGCCCATGTCCCAAAATCATGGCGTGTGTAGAGAGGTGTGAAGTTCAAGGAAGCTATGAAAGGCCGGAAGGTGGCAGGTTATGATGAGCTCTAAAAGTCTAATGGAGGATTTTCTATTTGATACTGGAGGTAACAGGGAAACACTGGCGTTCATTGAAAAGAACAATGACACAGTCCAAACTGGGCCTCAGAAAACTGCCCTTGGTTGCTGGGTGAAGGCCTTTGCTTTTCAAGCCATCAGATGCTTTTACATCAGTTACATATCATTCCATACTCACCCGAGTTACTGAGGGATGATTAATAAACATTCAACAATTCCCAAGGCAAGGAAAAGTGGCACGAAAACTATCAAGTCTGAGAGATAAGTGCTAATGTTATTTTCTTCCCATTTTACAGATAAGCAATTGAGTCCTGGAGATGTTGAGTGACCTGCCCATGGTCACAGAACTAATTAACACCAAAGCTGGCATTGGAATCTAGGTCTTCTCAAATCCAAATTCAGCATGCTGGCCTCTAAGGCGAACCAAACCTTCTTGTCCAAGAGCCAGTTTGATGAACCACAGAGTCTCTGAAAAATCTAATTAAAGAAAAATAGGGACAACATGAAGAGTAAGTATCTACTTCCAACTATGAGTAGAAAACATTGCCCTCCTAGAAGTAAGAAAACCTTGGCTGCTATTGGAGTTCTAAACTTAACTGATGCACGAAATTTTGTGGGCAGCTAGGTGGCACAGTGGATAGAGCACCAGGCCCGGGGTCAGTGAGACTCATCTTCCTGAGTTCAAATCTAGCCTGACACTTACTAGCTGTGTGACCCTGGACAAATCACTTTAAACCTATTTGCCTCAGTTTCCTCTTCTGTAAAATGAGTTGAAAAAGGAAATGGCAAATCACTCCAGTATCTTTGCCAAGAAAACCCCAAAGGGGTCACAAAGAGTCAGACATGACTGAAACAACTGAACAAGAATGAATTTCTGCATGTGACTCCTAGGCGTGATTTTCCTCATCTATAAAACGAAGAAGACTAAACAATCTCAAAATTTCCCTCCAGCTCTCATATTTTATATTTTATAATCTAAGGCCCCTTTTCCCACTGGTATAGAAGAAAGGCTATTAAACTAGACTTAGGAATCCTGGGTTCAGATCCTGACTCCAACAGCTAATAGCTTTAGTTTCCTCATCTCTAAAATGTATATGAAAATGATAATGATTACTTTTAAGGAAAAAAAAAACAACTTCACAACCCTTAAAGCACTATGTAAATGTAAATTATTATTATTATTCTAAGTCCTTTCCAGCTCTGGCATTTCTGATCTCTGTTTTACAGACCCATCTAGTTTTGGTGTTCTATGGTTCTCTTGTCTTAGGTCTCTTCTAGGTCTGACTGTCCATCATACAACTCCTTTGCCCTCCAGTATTCCTTGGGTTACATTCCAAGCAAATATCCCATAGCTTGTCAACAGCAAGGCCAGATCAAGCCCTGAAACCCAGGATTCTGGATGGCCCATCCGATGCTGTTTCCTTCACTACAACATCTAGCCTTCAGTACACATGTGGCCTCCTCATGTTGGAAATACCCTCCACCCTGCAGTCTGTCTCCTCTGATTGGTTGGTTCTGCCCATTTTAAGGAGGATGCCCAAGCCAACATGTCTTCCTTCCTCTCAAGGCTATACTCCTGACTCCAGGCTTTCTCTATAATACCTATGCCCTGCCCCCTTCTTTTCCCCATCTCCTTCATCCCTTCTTTTTACTTCCTTGTATGTATTATCTTCTCATTCTAGAATTAAGCTCCTTGAGGTCAGGGGTTTTCTTTCATTCTGCTTACGTTTGTACTCCCAGTATTTAGCACAGTATATGGCATACAGTGTTTAATAAATGCATCTTGTTGTTGCTGCTGATGTTATCCTATTATACTCTTTGGCTATTAAATAACTCCTATAGCATTATTTTAAATGCTCTTGGACAGATAAACTCCTTTATTCTTCTAAGATGACTCTAAGTTTACCTGATAAGAGGCAGGAAGTAGAAGAAAACTTTGCCCAAAGATATATATCCAACTAAAATGTCACTTTCTCTATGGAGAAAAGTCCACTTAGAAAAAAGACTGCAGGAGATCTCAGGAGAAACAACTAGGCTAGACCTAGAACCCCAAGGTTCTCCAGCCTTCAGGAAAAAGTCATCTCCCCAAGGGAAAAAAAGAAAAATCTAAGAGCTGTAATTTAAACAAATCATCAATTTCATTGGCATAATCAGTAAAGGTAGACTCTATACATCCATGGTCAACTCTGAATCTCTAAAAGAAATATTCAACCCAGAGCTGATTAATTTTAAACATTGATCTGCAGGGAGTACCAAATCCCCATTTCAATAAATTCCTCCTACATCTTATTTATTTCTTAAACTGTTGGTTAGAATTTTACTGAGAAATATATCCAACGGCTTTTCTGATTTACAAAGCTATTCCCCTCATATCTTCTCTCATAGGGAGTCTGTAAAATCCTTCCTCTTTGAATTTATCTAATAATCAGAGGACTTGGATTTGGGTACTGGTTCCCATCAGTCATTGACCGTAAGCAAATCTCCTTAACTTTTTGAATCTCAATTTCCTCATCTCTAAAATGGGGAAAGTAATATTTGCCCTCAACTACATAATATGGGTTCTATTGAAGCCCTGTGCCATTCAATTAAATTCAAATTAGCAAGAGCTTAAAAAGCACCTACTACGTGCCAATCACTATGCAATGCTCCAGAGAAGCAAAGACAAAAAAAAAAAATATTCTGCCCACAAGGAGCTTATTACATTCTACTAGGGGGTAATGGGGGTGGGAGGTGGGGGAAGAATGACATATACACAGATAAATCAACACAAAATATATAGAGGGGGTAAAAAAAAGCAGTTTTGTGGAGACAGGGAAAGCAGTAATTGGTGGGATGACTGAGAAGAATAAATGTGATCACAAGTGGTAAAAGGCTATTTAGTCGCAAAACATTATGGAAATAATGAGTATTATCACAGATCTCTAAGTACTGTGTTCTAAGCCTCAAACTCTTACAATCAATAATAATAGTGACTGACATTCCTATAGTGTTTTAAAGCTTTTGAATCATTTTAAGGTCCCAAGCTTCTTTCCATCTCCGACATTATGCATGTTCTATGTTTCAGAGTCCACCCAGTTCTACCATTCTGTGTTTTCTCTTACAAGGGTCTTCCCAAGTTCTGACAACTATGATTCTATGATAGAAGGATTTCAGGAGCTGACAGAGCTGAAGTTTCATTGAAAATTTTATTTTGAAGGAGCCAAAATACCTGAAAAATATTGAACAGTTTGCTCAGCTCCCTCCCATATTTCAAAGTGCTTTTGGAAAAAGAGAGACAGACAGATACAGGAAAGAGACAGTGAGAGAAGACACAGAGAGAGAGAGGCAAAGAAAGGGAGAGTGAGACAGAGGGGGAAAGGGAGAAAGAGAGAGAGGGAGGGAGAGAGGGAGAAAAAAAGAGAGAGAAGAAAGGGGGAGAGAGAGAGGGAGAGAAAGGGAGAGAGAGAGAGAGAGAGAGAGAGAGAGAGAGAGAGAGAGAGAGAGCTATTATCAGCTCCATTTCCCTGTTGGTGACATGAAATCAGGCTGAGACTGAAAATAGAACCTGTTTCTCTGGACAGCAGCTCTCAATTCTGACCAGGACAAAGTGTCAAGCACACAGTCTGACTTTGTCTCTCTCTCATGCTATTTTTAGACTGGCAGGAGGGAAGACTTCAAAGTTACTTTGGCATTTTCCAGGTACATAAAAAGAGAAGTCAATCCCTGATAGTTGTGGGTTGCTGGGGAACTAGACTAGGAGTCAAGACACCTCTATATCTAATCCCTGGTTGTGCCTCAGATGTGCTGTGTGACCTAGGCTGAACTACTTAACCTCTCTGGGGCTCAATTTTCCATTTGTAAAGGAAGAATAAAAATATATGCCACCCACAGAATGTCCCAGTCTTATTGAGGTATAATTCTATGGGCATTAATTTTTAAAGCGTCATACCAATCCCAAATACAGTAACAGTCCACTTAAGAGCAAGATACACCCAGACAGTGAGTTTAAACTTCAAACAGGACTAGATTCAGGTTAAACAACTGACATCTCTTCACCCCTCCATCTTCAAAATTTATCTGACTCGTAGGATAATACAGTTAAAAATGGTGGAATCTTAAAGACACAGTATCTTAGGATCCCAGAATTTTAGGGGAGAATAATAGAAAGGCAGAATCATTATCTTAGAATCAAAGGGCCTAGGATTCCTTTAGAAAAAATGTTCTCTACTACACAAAGCGCAGGATCTCAAACTAATGGAATCATAGACCAGGGGATCTTGGTGTAACAAAATACTATAATCATTCTATTTTAGAACAACAGAATGAGAAAATCTTAGAGTAACACACTGTTAGATATAAATTATGGAGAAAATAAAAAGATGAGTGAGAATAAGTCCCTGCCCTCAAGGACCAAGGAGTACAGTATGAAAAACAAATTATATGGGACATAAATGGCCATGACATAAATTTGTATGTTAGGAATGCATAGGAGAGGTACAAAGTGTCATGGCAGATTCAAGGCTACACATCTCTTAAACTATCTAACCAGAAGGGACTTCAGAGTCCAACAGCCCTCCAAGTTTTGCTGAAGAGGAAACTGAGACCCAAAGTAGTCAAGTGACCCAGATCACAAGTTGAGTTAGTAGCATTTCTTGGATTCAATGGGTCTTCTGGATCCAGGAGAGTAGACTCTACTACCCTCACACAGATGCTAGAAGGCTCTTTGTAGAGTAGAAAAGATCAAGGAAGGTTTCATGGAGGAGGAGGCCCCCAAGCTAGGCTTCAAAGGAAATGAAAGATTTCAGCAAGCAGAGAAAGGGGAAAGGATTGGTGTTCAAAGGAGGACTTGGCTCAGGAAAGACGGAAGCAGAGAAGAGAGATGCTTGGAATCTGCTAAAATTCCGTCTCTGACCTCTGAGGCCATCCTTCCTCATGGTACACAGGGATGGCTTTGTCTTATTCCATAATTCATTTTGGGAGAAATACTTATGCATCATTGTCAATCCCTTTTCCAACATTACTATTCAATCCTGGCTCAACTCCTAGAGCCTTTGGAAACAATTCTTGATTCAATTAACTAACTTATTATCAGCCTCAGTTTCTCACTTTGCAAAATGCCAGGATGTTTCAAAGAGTGATTTCTTTCCAAAAATGATTGAGTTGAAGAATTTAACCTTGCAGTCTGTATCTTCACAAAACCACATCTAGTAAATTTGAGAAATCTGATGGGAATCACTGAATGAAACAAGTGGTTTGGTTTTGGTTTTACAAATCAGTCAGATAGTTCATTGACTGAATTCCTCACTTCCCATCTAAATAGAATTTCAGAGTTAAAAAGGCCTTTTGAAGTCAGTTCAAATTTCAATACATTTCAGGAATCCCCTCTAAGCCTATCCTAGCTCAGTCAAGTAGCCTCTGTTTGAACATCTCTAGTGACAGAGAGCTCACTACTTTCAGAGGGAGTTTAACATTCTTTGCCCTAAAATGCACTGTTTCTCTGGTAAGGGGAATAAGATGTCTACATAACTGGATAATAGGTACAATTTTAGAGCTGAAAGGGACCTCAGAGGTCACTTGGTTCAACCTCCTCTTTTTGCAAACAAAGAAAACTGAGGTCCAGGAAAGTTAAGGGTCCAAATAGGGATCTGAACCCAGATTATCTGTTCTAGACCTACCATTCTCTGTCCAATACCATAGGGCAATGAGAACATGACTCTCATATACAAGAAGGGTCAATGTGACTTGAGTTCTAGGAAACATTCTCAAAAATAGAGATGGGGAGGGATGGAGAATAAAGAATTCGTTGAGGATTTGGCATTTATGAAGGCCTTGAATGAGAGGATAAAATACAAAAGAAGATTAACCAAAGGCCAGAAAAGTTTCACTTAAGGTGAGAAGTGAGATTAGTAAAGCTTAGCTGTAAAATTCAAATTCAGCAAACATTTATGAATCTGAAAGCACGATGCTCAGAAACAGTGGAAAGTCAGAGATAACATAGGGCATCATCCCTGCCCTCAAGCTGCTCACCTCAGTACATGGGGCTGGGGGAGGGGTGTGGTGTAGATCTAGGATCTCCTCCATGCAACAGACCCTCTCTCAGAGCAGGTCACCACCCAGCCACACTTTCTCATCCAGCATCATTCTGGTTCCTGTCCTTTCCTAAACCCTCCAAAGGGAAGATCAGAAATTGACCCTCCAAGGGTGCTCTGAAGTTTGTGGAGCACTTCCCACACTTTATTTAATGTGATCTTCCCGGTTACCCTATGAGGAAGGTATTGCTTCCTGATCATAATAACACCTTCCTTCACAAGGTTGTTGTTAGGATCAAGTGTAATATTTGTTAGGATCAAGTGTAGCCCAGAGACTGGCCCATTGTGGGTACTTAATAAACACGTATTATTTTCCCCCCATACCAAGGAAATCACAGATCTGGACCAAAAAAAGCTTCAAAGTGTTTTGCTAAGGTGGGGCGGGGAGGCCTCAGAAGTAAATAAAATAAGAATACAGCACATATACAAATAACTATAATGAAAACAACCATAATAACAGTTTGTGATGCCTCAGAGTTAGAGTCCTTCCTCTATTCTCACTTGTTTAGAGGGTATCAAGGTTATGAGTGTACCCATTTTCCAGATGTGGAAACATGATACTAGAGGAGAGGCAATTTGACTAAGGTTATATAGCTGATCAATGGCTGAATTGAGACTTGGATCCCAGACTTGAAACTTCAAGTTAAAAAAAAATCAGAACACTAGTGAATAGGAGAGGTCTAAACAAAGGCCTTCAGAATATCCTGTAGTATAGGGATGTTGTTATTTGTCCTCCATTCTCAAAGAGGACCATGACACGGAAAAGATGATGCCATGTCTTGGAATTGAATTGGATTTAAGCAAGGGAGGGCTGGGCAAGGTTATCAGACACACTTTCTCCTCTAGAGCCATCTGGTTCCAGTGTCAAGATATAGATCAGCATGACTGGAGATGGTCCCTGTTGTAGGGATGGATCTCTGGGAAAGGAAAGGGGGGGGGGGGTGCTAGGAAACTTTTTGGCATTTGTGAATAGAATCTTTGAAATGGAAATATTTGTGAAAACAAAAAGTATCAATAAAATTATTATAAAAAAGAGAAGATACAAAATTCTTCATAGAAAATGGCTTTTCTAAGTGGAGAAATATGGAGATGCTTCATGGAGGAAGAAGCATTTGAGCTAGGTCTTAAAGAATTGGCAGATTTTCAACACTAAAAAAAAATTCCAAGAACCATCCTCCATCTATGGCAGCAATAACTACAGTGGGCCAGGGAGAAATGTGCCCTCAACAGGATGTGATGGCCACGTTTAATGCCCAAATTACACTCTAATCAAGTGATTGGGACCTGCCCCGGAGAAATAACTCTCCTATTTTTCAGCTTATGATCTCGTTACAGCTTTTCCAGTCTCATTTCAAGAGAGCCGCACCTGTTCTCAGCAGTCTCCCTCTCTCCAACTGTGGAGATGTTTGGAAATGGTTATTAAGCACATATCAAAGAATAAAAATAAAATTGGATCTAAGTGAACCATGCTCCATTCCCGGAGACACAGACAGCTGGTGAGGCCACACAACATGGGTGCAGCTTCTATGGCCTTGTCAGGAACCAGCTGAAGTAGCTGGTTTAACTTGCTAGGGGCCATGACAGGGGATCAGTGCTGCCTGTACCCACGGTTGTCATACATTCTGGATCAAGGGGTGACAGTGCCTGGAGCTGCTTCCTAAAGATGCTGTCTTTTGAAATCTTCAGGAACAAAAAATGGGTTCCAGCTTATGGCATCCTGTTTACCTGTAAGGTCTAGGGCAGGGGTGAGGAACCTGCAGTCTTGAGTCCACATGTGGCTTACTAGGTCCTTGGGTGAGGCCTTTTGATAGAGTTCAAGTTTACAGAACAAATCCTTTTATTAAGGGGTTTGTTCTGTGAAGTCTGGATTTAGTCAAAGGGCTCCACCTAAAGACCCAGAGGGCCACATGTGGCCTTGAGGCCACAGGTTCCCCATCCCTGATCTAGTGGAAAGTACACCAGGCTAAGTGCACAGAGATGACATTTTAAGTCTTGCTTCTGTAGGGCTAAGAATGAACCTCCTGACAGAGAGGCCATGAACTCAAGATGTAGAATAAGACATCTGTTTTTCACCATGGCCTATGAGCAAAATTGTTCTGCTTGACTATGTATATTTGTTATTAGCCTTTTATTGCTATTGTTGTTTAGCTGTGAGGAGGGAGAAGATAAATACTTGAAAAGTTTTAAAATATAATAAAATAAAACAACTTGTGTACAAAAAATAAAAGATTTGCCTCTGCCACTATCTCACTAAATTTCTTTAGGTAATTCCATTCCCTTATTTGGAAAATGAGTGAGTTGGAAGGTGATCTATAAGATCTCTTCTAGCCCTGATGTTCTATGTTCTAGGTATAAAGTCTTTTATAGTTCTGACATTCTACTCTCCATGTTCTAAGGTCCCTAAAAGCTCCAACTTTTGACAGGTTGTAATCTTAGGCCCCTTACAACTCTGATTTTCTATGTTCTGCATATAAAGACCATTTCGGTTCTGATAAGTCTGTTCTCTGTGTTCAAGGGTCCCTTATGGTTCCAACATTTAGTATTTTGTGTTCTAAGGTCTCTTCCAGCTCTACATCTAATATTTTATGCTTCTTCCAACTCTTAAAAATATGATTCTAAATCATATCTTACAAATTATAACTGGGACTTTTAATCGTATCCAACTTGCGGGAAGCTGAAGAATCAGCCAAAACCAGTCACTGGGCCTTCAAAAATATTCAAGGCATGTATCATCTGAACCCATCTTACTCAGACAAATATTATTCTTTTTCCAATTTACCAATAAAATTGTCTCTCCATACTCAATGCAGTTAGGTTTCTATTTCTAACAACTTCAAATTTACCTTTATATTTTCTTAACCTAGTAATGTAGACTTCAGCTTTTGATTAACTTTTCCCCATACAAACTGAGTTCTAAATTAAATAGGTCCTAAGGAAAAAAAAACAAAACTTTAAACAAATAATCACATTAGTTCCATCATGGCTGACTAATCTGGCACAAGTTTCTACTATATCATGCATGTAAATCCTGGGCTGCCGAGAAAGGACTTGTTTTAGTGACCGACCTCATGGAACTTAATATGGAATTATTGGAAGATCCCCGCAGGCAGTTTTATTTTTCTTTGTATTCTTAGTACAGGGTTTCTATACATAATATATATTTAGTAAATGGCTATTGAGTTCATTTGAAACTCAAGGAATTGTGGAACTGAACCTTGTAAACTAAAATTAAAGAAACAAATTAATAAAGACCAAAAAATAAAAAAATAAATAAATTGAACTGAAACTAGTTGACGAATTATAATTATGAGACCACATTGAGTAAGGAAAGACAGTTTTATTGGTAAATTGGATAAAGAGTGACATTAGTCTAAGTAAGATGGGTTCAGACGATGCATACCTGAATATTTTTGAAGGCCCAATGACCCTCAGAGAAGGAGATTTTGACCCAGCATAGGTAAACAACTTCCTAACAATTAGAGATCTCCAAGAGCAGAATGGGCTACCTCAGGAGGATGGTGAGTTTCTAATCACTATAGGTCCTCAAAAGGAAATCAGGTGATCCATTGGTTGTGGAAGAAATTCCTGTTTAAGTAGAGATTGGCCTAGAAGTCCTGATAAGCTGTCTCTTGATACTTCCACACTTCAGGCTCTAGCAAAACTGAACTATTTTTCCTCCAAAATAATTCCTATGATTTCTTGCTTCCATTTCCTATACCTAAATTATTCTCCCTCCTCTCTTGACTCTTTCAAGGTTGATTCAAACACCATCTTCCCCAAGAAGCTACCTGTGATTTCCTGTCAGCAATGGACTTCATTCTTGACTTCTCAAACGTATTTATCACCACAACATTAGGTTATAGGTACTGATATCTCATTCCCCTAATCAAACTATATGCTCCATGAGTGCAGAGACCTTCTCTTAGATCTCAACTATGTTATCTCCTCTAGAGCCTATGTTGGTGCTCTGGACATAATAAGTGATTACTAAATGTTTGTTGAACTGAATTTAAATTTGTTCTTGTACTCAAACTGAAATGCCCCTCCCTTCTGACTCTCCCCTACCACTCCTAGTTCTGGGCTCAAGGATCAAGCTCAATCAATCTGTTCTCAAGTACTGCTCTTTTTCCTGGCTGAGACCCCACAGAATGCTAGATGCATGCCTCAAAGCCCACTTTCACTTGGAGTCTGCTCCCACTTTTGTTATTTTTCAAACACAGATATTCTTCCAGGGATACTATAGAAAGCTCAGAATCACAGAGCATGGTTCAACTGCTCTTTGACTTGACTATCTTTGAGGGAGAACTCAGAAAGTTGCTTTATCTGTAGTTAAAGGTACAACACTTCTGTCCTCTCTTGCTTGACTCATATGACCTTGAAGGAGTCCCATCCCTTCCTCTAAGCCCCAGTTTTTTCATTTCTGTAAATATTTCTGTAAAATTTCAGTCTCTAAGGCTCCAAATAGCTTTAAATTCTGTGATCGTATGATCTCCAGCTGCCATTCCTACAGCTGAAGGTTTTGGTGCATGTAGATGCATGCTGGCATCAGCTCTTACCTGCTTGGGAGAGTCACTTATTAAACTTTCCTTGTGAGCATTTATACCTCAGAAATTAGCAAACACTACAAAACAGGATTTGATTTATTCTTTTGTTTATTATCCAAATTTAATAAACTGAATTAAATATTAGCAATACAGATTAAACTTAAAAGTATACTGCGATGTGTGTGTATTTGTTTCAGGGAGCCAGTTGTTAAACATTTAGCAGAACATCCTTGTTTTCAGGGGACCTGAAGGGGGGATCCTATGTGAAGGGGACACTGAAAACTATGCCACTATGTCTCTTGATGCCTAGAATCCCTTCAAAATGGAGAACAATTGAGGTCAGACAATTGCACATGAGAGGAGAAACTGGGTTGAATCCCTGAAGCAAAAGCACAGATTCAAGAATGCCAATATATTTGCTGATGGCTCTGGGGATGTGTAGAAGGTGGAAAATTTCCTCTGGAACTAGACTAGAAAGAAGTTTTCTCTGAGGGAGCCTGCAAATAGATGATCCTTCAATTTAGAACTGAGAGAAACCTTGGCAATCAGTTAGCCCATCTCTGTCATATTACAGATGAGAAAACTGAGTTCTAGAAAGGGCAAGTGATTTAGTCAAGGTTGCCAAACTCATCTGAAACAGAAGCTGAATTGGGGCATCAGATCCAGTGTTACTTCCACAATGTCATAGAACCTCAAATATATCTTCTGCTTCTAAATACTATGATCTTATGATTTATTCAGCAACTAACATGTCTGAGAGCCCTATGCTAAATGGTGGATCTACAAAGATGAAAGCTAACACATGGACCCTATTCCCCAGGAACTTGTACTATAAAAAACAGATACGACATGTACATAAAAATATATGTGATAAAACATAAGTACAAAGTAGAGATCTAAGAAAAAATCTGCAAGAAATTTGACAAAGAGATAATAATGTTTACCTATGGGCATGGGAGTCTCAGGAAAAACTTCATGGAAGATGTAGCCCCTCATCTGGACCTTGAATAAAAGGAAAGATTTCAACAGATGGCAATGAGAGGTATAAGTAAATGCATGAAGATGGTGAAGGAAAGGATGAGAATAGCCAAGAAGATAATCATTTGGTTGGAATGTAGAACAGACAAAGGAGAACCGTTTGAGATAAATATGGGAAAGAAAGACTGAAGCAATTCATTGAGAGGCTTGAATATAAGATCAAAAGTTTGGTTGGCAATAGAAGGCCCATTAAAGTTTTGAGTTGAGTAAAATCAAAGAAATACTTTAGGATAGATAACATTCTCAAATTGGCCCCCAATTGTCTCAGAACCTCCAAGACTCCTCAGTATTGTGTTAAGGAGGAGTGGGACAAGTCTGTGGATAGAGGATGAGCCCTTGGAACTCTGACTTTCTTATTTCTGGTTGCATGCTCAGAATTGTTTGGTTTCTGGTCCATTCTTATGTGTAAAGATGACCCCACCACTCATACTTCTTCCCACACTCTACATTTTTGGTAGTAGTACTCTCCAAACAGGATGGGGTTAAGTAATACAGCTTTTAACTATATCATTTCCCAACACCTTAGGACTGCCCGAGGGACTTTCTCATAACAAATTTGTGAGACAAAGTATATTGGTATTATTTCCCCCTTTTTACCAATGAGGAAAATGAGGCTCCAAGAAGCCAAAAGTCTTAGTACCAAGAGTGACACAAGCAGTGTCCAATTCCCTCTTGACTCCAAGTCTGACATTCATTCATTTATACCTCTCTGCAAAATACTCATATTCCAACTACAATGAGTCTGTGAAAGATCTGGAGAGAAAAATAAATCCAAGGTGTTATACACATCATATGGAATCGAGGAAGATGTGATCCAGAAAGAGATGCATAATATTCAACCATTTTTTACTCTGAAAGTTTTAGGAAATTCTGCCATGACCCGGCCCCATGGCGTTTACTACATTTCTCTTTGGTGCTGTAATGGTACAGTGACTTGATGATCACTTGACTTTTTGCCTATTCCAACAACCTTCCCAATAATCCCCCAAACCAGCTTAGACTTAGGTCTTTTTCGGACTAAGTAATGTTCCTGGGAGACTGCCTCAACTTGCCATTTTCTAGTAAGCCTAGGTATCCACCACACTGTAAATTAAGAAGAGCCAAGGGGAGTGTGTCAGCTGACACAGTGTGAGTGAGTCCTGCCAGGGACAAGGCCAAATGGGTCAGTATACTGGGTCCCCTGCCTACTTTTCAACATTTGGCTGGCCCTCAGAGGACATCTGGAGCAAATATCTTGGAAAAGATCCTAGAAACATGGAATGTTAAAGTTGAAATAAAGCTCAGATCACCTTGTCCAACTTGTTACTCTACAGCAACCATGACTAGTGGTCATCCAGACTGTGTGTATTCACATTCAGTGATGAGAAGAAATGTTCTACCTTCTAAGATAATCTGTTCCCTATGGACTTTGACGACCTAGGAAGAAACAGTGAGGCTGATGATTTTATGCAGTTCTGCCTCACTTCAATCCAGCCCAGAAAGAAGTCAAGACATCACTTCATAATGTCATCAGTCCTCTTTGAAAACAAAGGACCAACAACTTGTTCCATTATTGAATAGCTATAGTTATTAGAAAATTCCTCCCTATGTGGAGCTGAATTCTACTCTCTCTATATCCTGATCACTAGTCTTAATTGTGCCCTCTGAGAGTTAAGATCTTACAGATCTTGGGGCTAGAAGGATCCTAATGAAATAATCTAACCCAGTGCCTTCTTTTCAGGTAGATAAGGCAGTCTCACTTTGCAGGTGAACCCCACAGAAGCCCAAGGACCTGCTAAGGGTGGCAGAAAGAAGACATAGAGAACAAAATCCAGGTTGCTTGCCTTCTAGTACAATATCCTTTCCACTAAACTATGCAAAATAAGTCCATTTCCCCCTTCACATGACAACCCATCACACATTCAAAGACCATTATCATATTTCCCCAAGTCAATATTCCATTCCAAAACCCCTCAGCTACTTCAGACCCAATTAAGTTTTTACCTTCTCCAAACACTTCATAAAACTGCCAAAATAATTTTCCTCATGCATAGGTCTGACCATGTGAATCCTCTGTTCAATAACTTCTGGTAGCTTCCGATTACCTTTAGGATAAAATAAAATCTTCTAAGCCTGGCATTCAAGGTCCTGCATAATCAGTCTTCAGCTGATCTTTCCAGACTCAGTTTACTCTATTCCCCTTTGCACATAATATGTTCTGGGGAAACTGGGCTACCATAATGAAATCCCCTAATTTCAGGGTCAGAAAGTACATAGACACTTTCAAGTCTAACCTTTCTTTACCTGACCAGGAAGCCCTTCTACACCATTACCAACAAGTAAATGGTCCTACAACTTCCATTTTAAGACTTTTACTGAAGAGGAAGCCACATCCTCTCCCAGTAGCCAGTAGTTCCACTTTGGAATTCCCTCAATATTAAGGAGTACCTCCTCACCCAGAGCCAATCAGATTCTCTAAAGCTTCCAATCATTGTTCTTGATTCTGCCCTCTAGGGAAGAATAAATCTAAAATCCCTACTACTAATTTTTCCTGAAATTATTAGAGGAAAGCCATCATGTTTCAAGTTCAAATCCTGCCTCAGACACATCAGTTATATGACCCTGAACAAATCACTGAGTCTCAGTTTCCTCACCAGTAAAATGAGGAATTTATGGACTTTTAAAGTCTCTTCCAGCCCCAACTCTATAATATTCTTTATGTTCAACATAGAATGGCATCCAGTCTTCTTTTCATCCCATTTGCCCTTATTAGATATACTCTCACTTAACCACATCCTTCCTAAGAGCACAGGATTTAGAATTTATAGCTAGGAGGGTCCTTAAAAGATACTGAGTCCAGGGTTGTAGAGTCAAGATGGCAGAGTAAAAGCAGGGACTTGCCTGATATCTTCCCCGAACCCCTTCAAATACCTGTAAAAATGACTCTAAAAAAATTCTAGAATAGCAGAACCCACAAAATGACAGAGTGAAAGAAATTTCCAGCCCAAGACAATCTGGAAGGTTGACAGGAAAAGTCTGTTGCACCAGGCTGAGAGAGGAGCACAGCCCAGTGCAAAACACAGGAGCATAGACTGTGCCCCAGCAAACCTAGAACAGACCTCAGGGGACTGAATCACCAGCAGCTGTGGCAGTTTCCAGACTTCTCAACCCACAAACATCAAAGACAACTTAGAAGGTTAGTAGGAAAGGTTAGAGAGAGGAGAACAGTCCAGTCTCAGGGCAATGGCTACAGTGGCAGTGGCAGCAGTAGCAGCTGTTTCCAGAGCTCTTGGCCCACAGACTGTGGGGGGATCCAGTGACTGATCATAGGGCAATTTCAGGTATCTCTTTGATGACTCTGAGGCAGGATTCTCTTGCTTTGCCCATGCTTGGACCTGGGTCACAGGTGGCAGTCCTGGGGTGAGGAAGAGTGTTGGCATGGCAGAGCTTATGGCAGTGGTGGAGAGGAAATCCTCCTCACAGTTCCAAGGCAGAAAAGAAAATCTGTCACTCACAAACAAGAGCACAGGCCCAGAGAGGAGTAAACACCTCTCCTTTGATGATACCACCTTAGAAGAACTGAAAATTTACAGGTCCCAAGAAGTATCTCTGAAAACAGCAACACAAAACCCCTGCAGTATGGGAAAGTGTACCCTCCACACTGGAAGCAGAGTCCTAACTTAACAAAGCTAAAAAGTCAACTAACTGACTGCAAAAATAAGCAAACACCGGGGGTGGGGGGCAGGAGGTGGGGGTAGGAGGAATCAGACTATAGAATCTTTGGTGACAAAGAAGATTAAAAATCAAAACATACAGCCAGAAGAAGACAACAAAGTCAAAGCTCCTACATCTAAAACCTCCAAGAAAAATATAAATTAATCTCAGGCCAGGGGTGGCTAGGTGGCACAGTGAATAGAGCATTGGCTGTGGAGTCAGGAGGATCTGAGCTCAAATTCAGTCTCAGACACTTAATACTTACTAGCCTTGTGACCTTGGGTAAGTCACTTAACCCCAATTGCCCCTCCAAAAAGCAAAAAAAACAAATTTATCTCAGGCCATGGAAGAACTCAAAAAGGATTTTGAAAATCAAGTAAGAGAAGTAGAGGAAAAATTGGGAAGAGAAATGAGAGTGATGTAAGAAAATAATGAAAAACTAGTCAACAGCCTGCTAAAGAAGACTAAAAAAATATTGAATAAAATAACACCTTAAAAAATAGACTAACCCAGCTGGGCCCCATTCAGGCAGCTCAAACTACTCACAGGTTGTGGTTTGTCCTTCATTTTCAAAGAGGACCATGACATCAGGGAGATGATGACATGACTTGAAATTGACTTTGATTTGAGTGAGGGAGGGCTGTGCAAGGTCACTAGCCTCACTTTAGTTAAGTTGGGGTTTACTGGCTAGATTTCCTTCTCAAAGACCCAGCCTTAAACCCAATTCACTCTGGATCTCATAGATTGGACAACAATAAGTCCCTACCCAAGCACCACTTAATGGTTATTTTTTGAGCCCTCCTGGCTCAGAGTGAATGTCATTAGTAACTATTTCTCTTTTGGCCAGCAGCTCTGATGATCTTCCCCTCCCAGTATGATTTTTTTTTTAATTATTAAAGGGACAATCCCTTGATTCACTTCTTAAAGAGGCCTATTCACTGAATGGGTGTTGCCTCCCTCAAAGTGAGAACTTGAAACGGCCTGGGCCTAAAAGGGCTGTGGTTTTCCATTACACCCTGGGCAATATTCATCTCTAGTTATCCTGATCCATATCTGGCCACTGGACCCAGATGGCTCTGGAGTAGATAATGAGGCTGGTGACCTTGTACAGCTCTCCCTCACTCAAATCAAAGTCAACAGTAAGTCATGTCATCATCTCCCCAAAGTCATGGTCCTCTTAGAGAATGAAGGACAAACCACAACCAGAAGCAAAATGTGAACTTAGATTTCCCTGACTCTGGAGTCCAGGGCCCTCTTCATTATGCCATGCTGTGTCTCCTATAGCACCTAGAGCTGAGCACAATCTGAACAGTCCAGTTATGGACTGACCTGAGGAGAGTATAGAAGAACAATTCCTCCCCACAACTCTCCCCTTCTCTCTACCTACCCTCCAATCCTGGCCCCAACCCTCTCCTTCATTCTGACTCAGAAAATGGTTTCTCTTAATGTAGAGTAAGAGGGGGAGTTTGTTGGTTTGTTTTTATCCATTACACATTCTTGATTCATATCCAGCTTGCAGACTACAAAAACTCCCCAATCTTTTTCACTTTAACGTCTTAGTCAGTGGTTCTCAAACTTTTTTTTTTACTGTTTCTGTTCATAGCACAGTATCTTTAGAACTTGAGGTAAACTGTACTGTAAATAAGCTAGAGACAGAGAAGGGGGTCCAGGTCAATTAGGCCTAATGCCCCATTACTAGGGGCTTGGTATTCCCCAGCCTCTCATTCCTTTCCTGCACCCCCTCACTTTCTTCCTTCTTTTTTTTCTCCAGGACTCACAAGGGAGGAGGAGGAAAACGGGATTTTGCACCTGCATGGACAGGGCTACCACAGGCCCTTTCTGAAGCCAAGTGGGAAGAGCAGGCAGCCAACTGCATTTTGTTTTTTCTTTTTTCTTGGCTCTGAGGTTTCATAAGCTATTATAATGCAAACTCAAAAGGAGCAGAATTTAATATGGAAGCCGAAGAAGGTGGTTAATAATTGATGAAGTTTTAAACAGGTTTGGAAAGAGCCATATTTTGCAGCAAACCTACAGAGACTTACAGGGAACCCTTTGAGAACCTCTTCTCCAGAAAAACTCCTTCTTTTTATAGAAAGGGAAACAGAGGCCCAGAGTCCAAAGGAATACCACTGGTAAATAACAGAGGTTCAAATGCAGCTTGTTATCCTTCTATCTCCAACACTACATAAACTTAGTAAATGTTTGCTGAAGTATTTAAATGAATTCTTATCCCTCCCACATCCCCCTTCTAAGGATTCAGAAAAATTACACAGCTCTTTGGGTAAATTGATCAAGCCTGGGGCTGCTAATGCCAGCAGTTTCTGCAACTCCCTCTGAATAGCAATAGCACAACCTCATCCTGTGTTCAGATGAACTGGCTTCTGCCTGAGAGTGCTGGGTAATCTCCCTTTATAGCCTTGGCAGCAGACATGAAGTCAAACATGGCTTGCAGATGTCAAAACTGCTCAGGAGGAGAAAGGGAAGAGAATGTCATGTTAGCACTAAGCCACTAATGAGAATCCAGAAGCCAATAAGGTGGGAGAAACAATTGCCTGGTATTGGGTGCCCTGTTACTCTTCTATACCTGGTACCTGGAGGCTAGAGAAGTAATCAGTGCATAGTACATTGATCTAGGTACAGGGTTGCTGGTACATGCCTACACCTTATCCTCTAGGAGCTAAGTAAAATTGAGAGCAGGATTTGGGAGTGGGTTTTTTGTTTAGTTTTGGTTTAGCATTTTTTTTTTAAGAAATGTTAATACATAGAGAATCAAGACTTCTCGTCTAATGGATCTCCTTTATGAACCATTTCATAAAACCATTGGTCTTTTGATGCCTTTAGTGGTGATTTCAGAGTTAGCTCTACTCCTGCATTGGAATCCAGCGCAAACTATGGCAGCAAGGTCAAAGATACGGAACTTTGTTTTAGAACAGCTGGTTCTTGGGAGATGTCCCAGAAGTTAGAAGGGAGCTCCTTTTTTCCAAGAGCTCTTTCCAGAGGCTTAGTAGTCATTTTTAATGGACCTGTGATTTTATTGGTACAGGGAGCTACTGGTTAACAATGTCTGCTAATACAGCTTTGGTACTTAGAGGGTAGACAGTGGGTAAACAACTGGCATAGTGGGTAGACAGCTAACCTAAGACATAAATACCTGAATTCAAGTCCTCCATCTGACACACAATACTTACTAGCTGTGTGACCCTGGGCAAGTCACTTAACCCTGCTTGCCTCAATTTCCTCATTTGTAAAATGATCTGGAGAAGGGGATGGCAAACCACTCCAATATCTTTGCCAAAAAAAAAACAACAAACCCAAATAGGCTCACAAAGTGTCAGAAATGACTGAACAACAATAACAAATCTGACACACACTGCCTGTGTGGCCCCAAGCAATTCACTTAACCTTTTAGTGCCCCAGGCAACTCTCTGAATAATCACACAGGGTTAAAACACTTAATTTGTTCACCAATTCCAGGCACATAAGACTTGACCTGCTAGAATCAGAGAAACTCACAGTTGGGAGGGAAATCAGAGGGGCATTGGCTGGATACCGAAGGGCACGCAAAGTTCCTATCATGATGAGGGTTACAGTCCAGTAAGGAGACAAGACAGACTTCATTTAGAAGACTTATTTCCTCAGATGTGCTTGAGCTGCATCTTAAAGGAAAAGAAGGATAAATAAGGTGGAGGAAAGGAGAAAACAAGTTCCAGGCATTCGAGATGCTAAAGGCACAGAGATAGGAATCATAGGTGGGAAACAGAGAAAAGGCCAGTTGGGCTGGATTGTGGAAGAATAATGGCTAATTAGGCTCTAAAGATAGGTGTGGCCAGTCTGAGAAAGCCGTTAAAAACTAAAATGAGTTTATGTTTTATCCTAGAATTAAGAAGAAGCCACTAGAATTGGGTGAGTAGGAGAATCACATGGTCAGATCTGTGCTTAAGGAAAATTATTTTGACAGCAGAGTATAGGATGGATTGAAATGATGAGAGTCTTGAAGCAGGAAGACCAATTAGGGGGCTGCTGCAAAGATTAAGCTAGAGAAGATGAGGGCGGAAACTGAAGTGAGAGCTGTGGGACTAAGAGGAGGGGTTGATTGTACCAGATGTGGAGGTAGAGACAGGGAGACTTGGCAACTGATTGTCTATCTAGTTCAAACTATATTTTATATGTACATATGTATATGTATATTTATGTATTATATATACTTATATATCCACATATATACATATGTATGTGTGTATATATACATATATGTATGTGTATACACACACACATTTTTTAAAAAAGAATCCCTTCTACACTTCTCTGGATAAATGTTCACCCAGCTCTATCTAAAGACATCCAGGAAGAGGGAATTCACAATCCCCCTCCCCCGCAAACGTCCTTCCAAATGGGGCAATGTTAAAAAGTGCTTCCCTCGATTGTCTAGTCTTCAGTCTAAGTTCTGCCCTCCCCTCTGGGGACAAGAACAAATCTAACCCTTTTTCTATAAGCTTCCAAATACTGGACAACAGCTATCAGTTACCTCCTAAGTCTTTTTTTCTGAATTGAACAAGCTCGGGTATTTCAAATGATCCCCATATAAGTACGTTTCTGCATCCCAAACAACATCCTCATCACCTTCCATTCAAATCCCTCCAAATTACTAATGCAAATTAATATACAAACAAGCATTTATTATGTAAGTTTTCTGCTATGTGCCAGACATTGTCCTAGGTGCCGAGAATGGAAAAAATTAAAAGGAAACAGTCCCTGCCATCAAAGCATTTACATTCTATTACTCTACAGGAGCAGAGACAGTGCTGGATAAATGTATACCAAATGAAATATAATTTGTGAGAGGACAGCATGCACATACACAATATTATACATAATACATGAGGTAATTTTGTAGGGGTAATGCTAGGTAGCACAATGGATAGAACGCTGCCTTGGTATCAGGAAGACCCATCTTTCTGAGTTCAAAAATGGCCTTAAGACACTTAGTAGCTGGATGACCCTGGGCAAGTCATTTAACCCTGCTTGCCTCGGTTTCCTCATCTGTAAAATGAGCTGGAAAAGGAAAAGGTAAACCACTCCAGTATCTTTGCCAAGAAAACCCCAAATGGGGTCATGGAGAGTCGGATATGACTAAAAAATGACTGAACAACCTCAACAAAGTTTTGTAGGGAAGGTACTAATAGCTGCCCCTTATACAACCTAGCACCCAAAACTGAATATACACACACTCCAGAGTGATCTGGAGACAGCAGAGAACGTCCCTTTTTCTAGACTCTAAGGAAAACCTGTTTATTGGCTAATTACATCACACTGCTCCCTCATACTGCAGCTTTCAAGGCAGAAAAGAACTTAAAGATCATTCCCAAGGTCACATTAATAAGTAGCAAAGTTTGCATGGGGATCCACAGTTGTCTGGCTCCCTCCCTACATAGTGCTGTTTCTGCTTCTTGAAGTCAGGGAGGGGAGAGGCTTAAAATTTTAACGAGATAAATTTGGAGCAAATTCAAAGCTTTCAAGCTGGGCAATAAACTCACAGAACTAAAGCAGTCACGTTTCAGACTAAAAATACAAATGGTCATGGAAAAGGTATGCTTCATTCAGTAGACATTTATCTATAATGGTTCCTGTCTTTATGAAGCAAGAGAATGTAAGCTTCTTGAGGGCAGACATTGGTTCATTTTTGTTTTTGTATCCCTCATTATCCAGCACAGTGAATTACATATGGCTGGCATGTAATTAATGGGTGAATTAAATTGAGTAGACTTTAAAAACTAGACATCTTTAGAAACCTCATTTACCACTCCAGTCTTGATTTCAGTACAGGGGATGGAACCCCAGTGATGTATAGTTAATGCAAATGGAAAAAATTGCAGAACTTAATATGTGGGTAACTGGAAGAATTTGGCCCCTTGTAAATGATAAACGCTGGGGTCATGGAATGACCTGGAACTGGAAGGGAACTTAAAGGAGAAAAAGTTAGAGCTTTAAGGGACTTTGGTATAAAATATGGCAGCTGTGGAGGACCTTAGAACTCAGATCACAGAAGGGCATAGCTAGCCAGGAATTAGAGTCATATATCATCATTACAGGCAAGGTTTAGAACAGCCCTTAGAATACCTAACATGGAAAGTTAAGACTAAAAGGGACCTTGGAATTAGATGGGTTCTTAGAATTTAAAACATAAAATGTTAGAAGTAGGAGGGAACTGGGACATCAGATCTTAACTCTAGGGCTCTCAATTTGGGGTCTATTAAAAATTGGATAATTATTTCAGTATAATTGGTTTCCTTTATATTCCTATATATTTTATCTTATTTATTTAAAAACATTATCCTGGGAAGGGATCTATAGATTTCACCAGACTACCAAAGGGTTCCAAGACACATAAAAAGGTTAGGAACACTTGATCTGATCCAATTACCTCATTCTAGAGGCAAAGAAATTGTGGGGGAAGGAAAGACACTGATTTGCCCAGGGCCACAGAGGGAGTTAGTGGCCTAAATGTCCTGATTCCTGGCTTTCTCTTCTTATTTGCCTTTAATTACACACACAATCCACCCAAACCTCTGACAGCAAAACAGCAAATTGGAAAATCCCCTAAGGGCTAACTTCAGTGCATATGAAGTGTGTACACACTTTAACTTTATACATATAAAAGAGTGTAGACTACATTTTAAAAGAAAGAAGAAAAAAATTGTATCTACAGCTGTTCTTTGATGTTTAGGGCCAGATGGTTTCAGAAGGAGATTTATTCAAGTCTGTGTAATCCATAACAAAACGGAAGTCAGTAATACTAACGGTGAAGACAATTAGAAGGGAACACTTTAAATAGAAAAACAAAGAAAAGAATTGGTCTAAACCCATTTCCTTGACAGGCAGCTCCTATGATTATGCCCATGAAGATTTTCTACTTCAGGTGGTTCCCATCCCATCTTTGTTTCTAGGCCCAATAAAGTTATCTTTAGATGCCTTCAGTGTAGGGTAGGGGTGACCCTGGATTACTAAGTGCTATACTAGGTAAGCACAAGTCTCTGGCTCATTCTACCAAGCTGAAAGGGCTGGTCTTCAAGTCTGTATCTAGAGTCAGATTGTTTATTTTCCATTCAAGGACCAGGCTAAAAACATTTAAAAAGGCTAGGAACTCTACAATGATGACAAATCATGGTAAATCAACTCCTACAGTGCAGAGAAGCTGTTTGGTGAAGGGAATGCCTACATGAAGAAACTCAGATTTCTTAAGTGTTTAGGCCTATGTATGAGGCTTTGTTTCATTCTCCTCAGATCACCAAAACAGCAGGAGAATTTATTCCAAACAAGACCAACGGAAGAAATGCTGCATTTGTAATCAGAGGGCCTGTGTTCCAATCTTAGTATTGCAACTGTTTAGTTGTGTGACCATGGCTAAGTTCCTTAAAGTATCTTCATTAATAAAGTGAGATGCTGGACTAGATAAGGGGGGGGGGTGTCAATCTCAAATGGAAATGAGGGCTGCTAATCTGTATATATGGATTTTTGCAGGCTACATGCAGATTTCGTTTTAAAATTCAACATTATGCATATTTTATTTTTATTGATTTTGTTAAATATTTCCTCATTACATTTTTTTTTGCTTTTTGGAGGGCAATTGGAGTTAAATGACTTGCCCAAGGTCACAGGGCTAGTAAGTGTTAAGTGTCTGAGGCCAGATTTGAACTCAGGTCCTCCTGACTCCAGGGCTGGTGTTCTATTCTAACACTATGCAGTGTCTATTCATTGCACCACCTAGCTACCCCTCCCCATTACATTTTTATTTTTTACATTTTAATCTGCATGTAGCCTGAAGGTCAGGTGTTTGATGCCTCTGGTCAATATGGTCTCCAAGATCACTTCCAGCACCAAGTCATAGAATCCTGTAACCTCTTGCACTCTGGAAGTTATTATTCATTTTAAATAGTAATTATTATTATTATTATTATTATTAATAACAGCTAACATTTATATAACATGACTTTCCAGGCACAGAGCTTAGAGCTTTACCATTATTATCTCATCTGATACTCATAACAACCCTGAGAAGTAGGTGTTTTTATTATACCCATTTTACAGATAAGGAAACTGAGGCAAATAAAGGATAAGTGATTTGCCCAGGGTCACATAGTCAGTGTCTGAGTCCTCCTGACTCTAAACCCAACCATTCTATGCACCATTCCACTAGGCTTCCCCCTTTCACTTAAACTCAGTCACCATTGCTTTATGGTGTGGAAGAAAGGAAGGGGGGAGGGGGAGAATCCAGCCCTCTTTAAATGAGCTGCCTCTACCTCATTCTCAACTAAGCCCACAATTTGCACAACTCCACAGAGTTGGGTCACTTGTAATTACCCTCCAGCTATTCCCCTTCCCTAAGGAAGACAACTACTTTAGCAAATTAAGTCCTTCCTGGTTTAGGAATGAAAATTCACCACCTAATAATTCGATGGCATTTCTTGGAGTGCTTTAAGTGAAATGCTAGAGTCCCTGGTGCCTAGTATAAAGACATTAGCACTTGCCTTGGTCTATTAAGTCTTTGTTCCACTCACAAGCTCCAGAACCTGAATGTAGTTGCTCTTGTGTTATAAATAATTTACTCTTGGTCATGCCAGGCTCCAGACATACAAATCAGGTCTCCACGTCCAGGGATGGTCACTAAAAACTGAAACGTGGCTTCATTTCATCTTTCATCTTCTCTCCATTTTTTATTCAGTGTCTCTCACAAGCCATAACCAGATTTTCTTCTCTAGTGCTGAAAACAAGTACTTTGAACTCTCTCTCCCTGAAATTGAGTGGGGATAAATATAACAACAGAATAAAAAAACAAAAAAACAAAACACGAAACATCAAACTGTGTAATTGTAATGAATAGGATACTTGACCCCAGAAAAGAGCTAAGAAAATGAACTTCCCTCTTCTTTGCAGATTTGGGAGGCATTTTAAAAATCTTTTTCCCATGGAATGCTTCTCTGGGTAGAGGAGGGGGAGGAGGCATATTTTTGCAAATGGAAATGATGGGGGGAAATAATAATTTTAAAATGAAATAATAAAAGATCATTGCAAATAAATGATCGTGGATGAATCACAATTCATATTGTGGGGAAGTGGGGTGCCCACACTGATGAGATCACAGGTACATCAAAGTATAGAGGAGAAAGAAAAGGAGGAAGGAAGGAGAAGGTGGGAGGGAGGAAAGGAAGGAATGAAAAGACATAAGGGAAGGAAGAGAAGGAAAGAAAGGTAGGGAAGAAAGAAGGAAAGGAAAGGAAGGAAGAGAAAAGAAGGAAGGTAGAGAAGGGAAAGAAGGGAGGGAGGGAGGTAGAAAGAGCTTCCTGTTTGAAACCACCAAAACTAGAAATACTAACACTATCCACAGGGAAAATGAGGCTAAGTAAGTTGCCCAGTCACACAGCCAATACATGGCAGAAGTGGGACTTCTACCCAGTTCTGCCTGACTCCAAGGCCAGTTCCCTCCCCTCTACAAATGCCTCTGATCCACCATCCCACTAGAGGAAAATTATTTGGTCTGACTGGTGGATCTCTGTAGGATAATAAAAATGGCTCCCTTCACCAGTCTAAACTTGCTTCCTCTTCCACGTAGGGTGGTATGTTCATTGGACAGAATGTAATAAAATCAGGATTTTCTAGGTGATCAATACATTATAACCTGCCTCAGGTAAGTTGAAGAAGTACCCAGTCCACAGACAGGCTGGATGGGATTCCAAGACAGTTGGGTTCTTTATGGGGATGGAGGGGTCAGGATACTACACCCATTAATCCGAGCAGGCAAAGCCATTGCTGGTCTTTAAGGTTGAAGCTCATGGATAAGCAGATGAACCTGAGAGGAATCATCTCACCAAAGAGAAACAGGAACCAGAAGATTAGGAGTTGGTGTGTCTCCCCAGCCCTGCCTGGGATCCTAGATTCAAGCCTCAACTCTGCTCTTTAGTTGCTATCTGATCTTATGCAAGATACCTCCCCCACTTCAGTTTCTTCCTCTGTAAAGAGTGGCATCTGAGCTACATGATCTCTGAGCTTTCATCCAGCAACCCTTTCTACCTCCAATAGTTTGCTGTTGTTCAATCATGTCCAACTTTTTGTGACTCCATTTGGGGTTTTTTCTTGTAGTGGTTTGCCATTACCTTCTGCAGCTCATTTTACAGATGAGGAAACTGAGGCAAACAGGGTTAAGTGACTTGTCCAGGGTCATAAAGATACCAAGCGTCTGGATTTGAACAGATTTGAACTCAGGAAGATGAGTCTTCCTGATTCCCAGCCCAATGTTCTATCCACTGAGACACCTAGCTGCCCACCTCTAACAATATATATTCTCTGTTTGAAGAGTCCTTCTGATTCTGAAATTCTATATTCTATGATTCTGAGGGCAAACAGATTAAATCCACAGCACACAGAGACCAAGAGCAACAAGTGAGTTGAACACAATTTCAGGACCAGATAGATCAGGGAAGCCAAGAAAACTAAAGCAAATGAGAAACAGAGAATTCAGCTGAGTGTCAGGGACAATGGAAAGAACTCTGGAAGAACCCTGCCTCTGGGTTCAAATCCTATCTTTGATAATCACCTTGTACAAGTCCCTTAATCTCCCTGGTCCTCAGTTTCCTCATCTATAACATGAGAATTTGGCTTTATACCTTATAGTGACCCATTTTAAAGAGAGTCTTCTGGCCCAGTTCGACTGTTTCCTAGACTCCTTTGGTTGAAAGAAAAGGCAGCTTGTTTTCTTATATCCTGCCTCAAGGATCAATCTCTTCTACGATATCCCACATCATCACCTCCAGTGACAGGGAGGTTACTACCTTTCAGAGGCCTAGCTTTTTAACATTATGACATCAAAAACAGCTGTCTTTGAAAACTCTGCCTGAGCTTTGTCCTCCTAGGCCTGTCCTCTACTTGTTAATACCTTAATATTAGTCATGGACCAGATTACCTATGGACCATTCAAAGAATGGTTCTTCCAAGTACTTGTCTGAATTTTCATAGCCCACATTCTCACCGGCAGTTATATCTTTTTTTTTAATAACCAGCAAAACATTCATCTTTAAAAAACATACAAATCCTCTTATGGCTTAAGTCTGATTAAAATTTTAAGGTTTGCTTCATACAATAGAATGTTGCAGCTGGAAAGGATTTTTGGTCAAAGCCCTTTTTTTAAGTGCTTATTCCGTGCCAGGCCCTGTGATGAGTATTGGGGAATTTAACAGAAGGAAAAAACACATTGTCCTCTCCTTCCTGGAGCTCACGTTCTGATGGAGGAGACAACATGTGAAAGACTAGGTCCATACAAGGTAATATAGAAGAGACAGAAGGACATCCCAAAGAGAAGGCACTAATGGGGATGGGGACAGGGCAGAACAAGAAGGCATCCTGCAAAATAATAGCTACCGTTTATAGTGCTTTAAAGTTGGCAAAGCACTTTACAAATATTATCTCATTTTATTGTCACAGTAACCCTGGGAAGTAGGATTATTATGGGCATTTTGCAAAGGGGGAAACAGGCCTAGGGAGAGATTAAGGGACTTTGTTCAGGGTCACACAGCTCCTGAGTACCTGAGGCTGGACTTTAACTCAGATCTTCCAGATTCCAATTTCAACAGTCTACCCACTGTACCACCCAACTGTCAAATATATACATATATGTATATATATATATATATATATATACATACATGTGTATATATATACACTATACACACATATTTATATATATAAAACATGTGAGATTTACAAAGGTCCTTAAATCACAGAATAGGACTTAGAGCATATAATGTTAAAGCTAGAAGAGAACATGTACTATATAACATAAAATGTCAAAATAATAAGGACCCTCAGAACAAAGAACACAGAATGTCAGAGCTGGAAGGAACCTTAAAACGTCAAATATCTATGGGAGGAACCTTAGGCTGGGACCAAATGAATATCCAGGATCAGTATACGAAAGGACTTTTGTGTATCTCAACCCACATTATTCCCATTGTACAGATAAGAAGACTGAGACAGAGAATGCCCCTCCCATAGTCACACACCTAGTAAATAAGAGATATCCTCTCCCAAGTCCAGTGCACTTTTTGCTATGCCAGGGTGACTCCCTGTTTCATTTCTTCCAAAGAGGTCTCTTTTTTACTCACATAAAAGACTCTAACAAAATAATCCCTGCTATACAAAGGGTCACTATTCACATAATCAGGAGAAAATCTTATATTACAAAGGAAAATAGATTTTTTGCTCACAGAAGCAATAGTTCAAATCCTAGATAGAGAAGATGCAACAGTAGTTTTTCAGATGCTATCAAGGAAGAGAGAGGAGAGTAAAAAAAATTTTTAATTACACACACACACACACACACACACACACACACACACACACACACACACACACACAGTTGGCAGATGCACCCAGAGGTTGCTCCACCAGAAGCTGCCATATTTCATCATGTTCTACATTGCACCAGCAGGTGGCGATACAGTTAAGTGCTACAAACAGAGATGGGTAGAACTTAGTTAAGCAAGAAAGGTTCTGGGTTCTAATCACAATTCTTAGGGAACTACAATCAATAGATAATTGAGAGCTTAGGAAACTCATCCCGTACTAGTTTCCCTGCTGTCTACAAAAGTGACAGTAGAGTGTTGGCCTTCTTTAGATGTTTTAAGTGGTGTAAATCAAGCCATATAATCATTAATTCAACATCAATGTGTTTGAAATACTGTAGTGCAAAGTGGTTAAATATTAATATCAATAATATATAACATTAATTTCCATTCTCACCTCAGCTTATGGAAAGAGAGCCCAATATCCACTAGAAAGTGGATCATCCCATAGAGAGTTGTAAGGCAGTCATGACACCCTCTAGTCTAACTCGTTCAAATGCAGGATTCTTTCAATAGAATCCCTGATGCCCAGCTGTTATCCAAGACCCTGCCAGAACATTTCTGCTGACAAGAACCTAAATTTCCTGAACCAGATAGTTCTGTAATTGGACAGACCTAATTAAGCCTTTCCTAATCCCTCTTAATTCCGGTTCCTTCCCTCTGTTATTTTCTATTTATCCTGCATATAGTTTGTTTTGTATATATTTGTTTGCATGTGTCTGCCCCATTAGACTGTAAGCTTCTTGAGGGTAGTGGCTGTTTTGCCTCTTTTTGTATACCCAGTGTTTATCATGGTACCTGGTACATAGTAGGCTATTAATAAACATATATTGAAGACTGGAAAGTGATGTTTTCCTCATACATAGCTGAAATCTTTCTTCCATAATTTTCCCTCTACCTAGTTTTATACTCTGGAGTCAATCAAAACAAGTCTAACCCTTGTTCCATATGACAGCCCCTCAAATATTTGTAGACAGCTATCATGCTTGCCCTGTCTTCTCTTCCCCAGGCTAAATATTCTTAATTCTGCCTATTATTTGTCTTATAACATGGTTTTTGCACTAGGAATTATAAGCATTTTTGCTTTTCTTATGGTACTTAGAGACACAAACAATACACTATGCACAAAACAATGCTAATTATAATAATGATGATGCCGGTTATAAAGTTCTTGAAGGTTTGCAAAGATTGGCCAAGACAATATAATAATCACAGAGAAAGGGCCCAGCTAGTAAAAGAAACAGATAGGTCTGATCTTTTACCATTTTCCTCGAGCCCTGATGAGCATTCATTCATCTTTTGAGATTCAGAACTCCATCCAATCCCTCACCTGTCAAATGAGCTGGAGAAGGAAATGGCAACTCACTCCCGTATCTTTGCCAAGAAAAGCACAAATGGGAACACAGAGTCAGACATGACTGAATGGAATGAACAATAACAACAATTCCATCCAATTCAAGAATAGTAAGTGTGTCCTTATTACAGTTAATTCGACAAACATTTATTAAGCACCTATACTATGCAAGGCTCTGGGCTCATCCTGGAGGTTATGAAGAACATAAACAAAACAATCCCTCCCCTCCAGGAGCTTATAATCTATTAGAACTGTATATTCCTCTATCCTTAATCCTTATCCATTTACCTTTCTCAGGGAGAAATCTAGGTTCCACTAAGAACTTCGGAATGTTGTAGATTAGTTATGATGAAGTCTACTTACAAGGAGAGTGGAGTGGAGGCAGCATGGAGCCATAGTTTTAGAGTTGGAAGGAACCTTAGAGATTATATCATTCAACTTTCTCATTTCAGAGATAAGGAAAATGAAACCCACACAGAAGTTGCCTTCTAAGGTCATTACAGATACTCTGTAGGAATGTTAAGATATGAACCCAGGATTTTAAAGTGTGATCTTGCATTCAGTCCACTATATAATACTACGTTATAGGAGAAACTATTGTATTTGCAGGACTTTGAGGTTAAGAGTTGAGAGGGTAGGTTGGGAGCCTTAGGCTTCTGTGCTCACTATCTGTGTGACCACAGGTGAGTCACTTAAGCTTCCTAAGCCTCCATTTTCTCATGGTATAACCTAAGAATAATGACAATTGTGCTCTCTATATCCTGGGGAATTTTCTTGTGAGGCAAAATGTTAGCCTTAAAACACTATATGAATTGTTGCTATTAATGAAAACTTCAATTAGCAAGAGAACTCTGATGATCTAGTTAACTAATTCTTTCAATCCTATTTACATCCCCTCAGTCAGAGCCATCATCCAAGAAAACAACACCAACCCTCACTGCCCCAATAGAGATGAAGCCTACAGAAAACAAAGAAAAGAAAGTTCTTACCACCAAAGTCCATGGAACTATCAAATAGTTCAACATCAGAAGTGGATAGAATGGAATCAGTGGAAATGGAATTAAAGAAGATACATCAGCATCTGCCTTGCAGTTATGCCCTTGGGAGCATGGGATCTTTCCATCTAACTTGTAGCTAAAACCTTCCTTCTGTTGGATTGTTTCTTCCTATTAAAACATACTCCTCGAGAGTAGGAATTGTCACCCCTATTCTGTTTGTATACTAATACTTAGCACCACACTTTGCATATAAACGTTTAATGAATATTTTCCCATGCTCTCCTTCACAGATAACAGAAGACCTGGAAGTGACTGAGCTAATTTTCTGAACATCACATAAGACAACTCAATTCAATAGGCATAGGTTAATAAAACCGGGTTCTAAACACCTAACAATACTGACGGCCACTGGAATTTTTTTTTAATTTGCTAATTCCTTCCATGAAATCCATTTTTTAAATTGTATCCTTAGAAATTATGATCATTTGCCCAAATTTATCCCTGATAAAAGTATTTTTAAGTTTATTTATTTTTCATTTTCAACATTAATGTCCAAAAATTTTAAGTTTTCTCCTCCCTCCCCAGGGATGACCTGCAATCTGATATAGGCTCTATATATACATTCCAATTAAATATATTTATATAGAAGAATTAGAACAAATGGGAGGAACTATGAGAAAGAAAAAAATCTTATATTTAAAGAACACTTAATAGTTATTATTTTCAACTCAGGTTCTCAAAACTTGGTTCTCAAAACCAGTGAGAATAAGGCTCAAGTAGGTCTAACCAAGATGAGACTCGGTCATGTTCCTGCAACCTGGAATTTGAATACAGGTTTTCTGATTCAAAGACCAGAACTACATCTTCTATAACACATGAGTAGTGAGGGAGAAAAAAAATCCACAAAAAATGGCAATTCCATGTAATACAAATTTTATCCCCTGATAAATATCCTGACCATGTTTGAGTGACCTTTCAGTTACCCTTTTATACATGATGGCAAGAAAGTGTGGATTCACTACAGAGTGAATGAACAGAGAATTAAATCTTGTTTTGAAGATGCCAAAATGGGGAGCTTAGGGAAATATGTTAAATGTTAAGAGTTCGGAATAATAGAAGATGGGTCTTTCCCCATCTCTGATTCTCAAAAACAACTTCTCTTGGTAAAGCCAAGGGCTCTTCTTCTCAAGACCTACTTAGAGAAACATAAGAGAGAGATCATAGATTGTTCAAGCCTTAGAAAATAGAGTATAGAAAGATAGAGTGGAAAGGAACATAAGAGGTAATTTATTCCAACATCATGTTTTGCTCCATGTTGGGTAGACTAGTAGGTGGCTGGCTAGGGCTGGAAAGCATCTTTCCACTTCTGAATGTGAGTTCATAAAAATCCCCTTAAATTATCCAAAACAGTAATATAATTAACTGGCTTCATCATGTCTCAAGAATACCCACAGTATTGTGGAAAAAGCGCTGGATTTTAAGTCAGAATAGCAGGGTTTAAATCCTAGGCTCTACTCCTTAATCTGCACAGCCATAAAGTGGGAAGTTCACTTCACAACCTCTGTTTCCTGATCTGTGAAATGAGTGCTATAAGACTGGCCCCGTCTGCTTCACAGGATTGTTGTGAGGAAAGCTCTCTGGCATGCCTGCAATGGTCCCCCTCTTCTTAGAATGGTGCCTCTTAGAAATCCTTCAAGACTCAGCTCAGTCACTCCCTTTGGAGGAGACCCTCCCTGCTTCCCCTTCCCCTTCCCTCCAATTTTTAGTGCCTTCCCCTCTAAAGTTACTTTCTGTCTTAGACACTACTACCACTAAGTAGTTAATAAGTCACTGAACCTCTAGAGGACTTTACTTATCTGTAAAATAGAGGGCCTGGGCTAGGCATCGGAGCTCTGAGTCTCTGCTCTGTATTGTACTGTCTCTCTCTGCCCCGTTTTCTCTCTGTCTCTTCCTCTCTCTTTGTCTCTCTGGTAGAATTAGTTAATATGTACATAATATGTATGTGTGTATATATATATATATATACACACACACATATTCTATAAATATGTATCATGTATACAATATATAGTATATAATATGTTGATAAATAAATAGAATATACATATATGAACCAAGTATGTAGCTATAGAGTCTATATATTCTATATAGCATCACACACATATACAACAAATCCATATGTAGTATATAAATATATAATATGTGTATATATTATATAGTATATAGGTCAGTAAGTTAGCATATATACACAATAAATATAAATAGTATTATTGCATGGATGTAAAGAGTATAGATATACTATATAGACATATATACCATATATATACACAAACTGTTATATACTATACATAGTATATACTATAGTATATATACTATGCATGTAATGTATAGTATATATATTATTGTATATACTAATATAGTAACAGACATATATACACACACAAACAGGATTAGTATGTAGATAGGAATAATATATATGAAGTATACATATAGTGTATATATTGTGTGCGAGCACACACACACACACACACACACGGCAGTTAAATAGCTCAGTGGATAGAGTGCTGGGACTATAGTCAGAAAGCCCTGAGTTCAAATCCAGCCTCAAATACTTACTAGCTGTGCCACCATGGGCAAATCACTTAACCCTGTTTGCCTCAGTTTCCTCATTGGTGAAATGAGCTGGAGAAGAAAATGGCAAACCGCTCCAGTATCTGTGTCCAGAAAATTACAGATGGGGTCACAAAGAGTTGGACATGACTAGAAACAACTCAACTACAAAAAAAGTACATATATATATGTATACATACATACATATATATACATACATATATATGTATACATACATATATATATACATACATATATATATATATTGTGTGTGTGTGTGGTGTGTGTGTGTAAGACACACACATAGGAAATAGCTCCCCATGGTAACTTTGTTAACCAGTCCCCCCCTCTACCTCCCTCCCCCACAGTCTCCAAAGAGAGAAGACACAGCCCTTCTGTGTGACATAGGATTTAGTTTTCAGCAACACTACACTTTTCACTGGTTCATTCAGCCCCGTCTCTCAGCTCTCCACTGCCAAGGCAACAAGGAGCAAAGCCAAGAACTTGTAATCATCAGGACAAAACCTGAGACGGGAAACCGCACAGACGGAAAGCTCTGGCTCTTGACCGAGGCCCCAGTGGAGATTCTGATAATTTGTGAAAATGAGGCTCCAGCCCTTTTCCTAGGACATCAGCAAGACAGGGAGATGACAATCACCATATTGTGGAGAAGGCAAGAGGCCACTGTTGGCAGCCGCCCTGATGGGGGGTTCTGCAGTCTGCCTGTGTTCAGAGTGGGGACAAGGACAGGACCCAGCTCCCCACTCTCATCACAGAGAAGCACAAAAGGGAGTGAGAGAATCTCAAGAGTCCACAGGCCCGGGGCACTGATCCGTACCAGCTGGAAAGCACAGTGCCTAGCAAACAGTAAGCAATTAATAAATGTTCTATCAATGTTGACCCTCTTGGTAAAGTCATTTGACTATTGCTTCTCAGTTTCCTCATCTGAAAAATGGTTTCTACCTTCCTTGCTTACTGAGGGAAACACATATTCTAAATCATAAAGCATCACATAAATGTGAAGTATTAGCATTTGTCTTGCCTTCTGCAAAACATCAGTGGTTCCCCATTGCCAGAGGGATGTATTATAATCACTTAGCCTGGCATTCAAGGCCTTCTACAACCTGACTCCAACTTATCTTTCTGCTTTGTCTCACACTACTCTCCTTTAGATATTATGTGTATTACTAGTACTAGAAGTTCTTTGTTTGTGTTACTTAAGCATTAGTCAAAATATATATATATATTTGTACTACAGCTTAGCTCCCTTCTGTTAATTTAAGCATGCTGTGCTTGGAAATGCTTGGAAAATATCTCCCAACTACCTCTTCCTGTTCAAATCCTTCTTTCTTCCCAAGCCCTGTCAGGTACTACTTCATCCAAGAAGCCTTCCCAGTCTGCTCCAACTAAAAGTAATCCCCAAATCTCTGCTTGTTCCCTCCTATGCACTGCTCACATTATAATGTGCAGTATAATTATTTCTACCAGACTGAACACTGGAAGACAGGGACTTTGTCTGACTCATCCCTGTATCTGCTACCTCCAGCACAAGGCCTTCCCTTAGAAGGGGCCTATTAGGCTCATAGGCTCATTGATATAAAGCTAGAGGGACCCTCAGAAGCCTCTGGGCCAATTTTATTTGTTTGTTTTTGGGGAGGGTTTTTTTTTTTTTTGCCTTTTTGTTTTTGGAAGGGGGAAAGTAGGGCAATTGGGGTTAAGTGATTTGCCCAAGGTCACATGGCTAGTTTTGTATTAAGTGTCTGAGGCTGGATTTGAACTCAGGACTTCCTGACTCCAGGGCTAGTACTCTATTCACTGAACCCCCTAGCTGCCCCACAAACCCTTTTCTTTTACAGATAAAGAAATTGTAGCAGAAGGAAGCTAAGTAACCCACCCCAAATGTCCCCAAAACATTTAACAGTAGAGACAGGATTCAAAGCCAGTTCCTCTGATTACAAAGCAACTGTTTCTAATTTTATTTACTAATTTTAAATTGGTAAAATGCTCATAAATCTTATTTAATGCTTATGTATTGCACATCTATTTTACTGAAATAGACTAGACTTCAAATCAATGAGAATAGACTGGATTGTTTGAAATGCCAGGCTTTAATGAGGTCCTCTGCAGGGCTGAGGGCCAGTGTGGGGACAATTATGAGTTCACTGGATAAGTAGCTGTCTAAGAGGATACTACTGATTGATATTCAGAAATAAAAAGTTCTAATGGTGCATTCGAGAAGCAAGCACTCCAAATCAGAAGTCTGTGAAGTATATGGAAAGGTCTGCATTTAGGGCACTCCATATTGATCCTTGGCAGCTAGGAGGCTCAGTGGATAGTGAGCTAGTCGTGGAGTCAGGAATATATGAGTTCAAATCCAGCCTCAGATACTTACTAGCTATGTATCCCTGGGTAAGTCACTTCAAACTGTTTGCCTCAGTTTCCTCATCTGAAAAATGAACTGGAAAAGGAAATGGCAAACCACTGTAGTATCTCTGCCAAGAAAAACCCCAATGGGATCACAAAAAGTTGGACATGACTGAAATGACCCAATAACAACAAATTGTCCCTTGAGACCCAGGAAGAGGAAAGTCCAAAAGGGGTTTCTGAGGAATATTCTCCCTTAGTATTCTGTTTACATGTTACCAAAGCCTCCTACCCATCACCACCCACCACCTGATGCACACACTCTTGCCAGTCTTCTGGGGAAGAGTCTCTCTGTAATCAACTACATATGACCTTGGGAGAATGATGAATGTGGCTGTTATTGCACCTGCTCCAAAGTAGCAGGACCTACCTACTTCTGCTGGCACAAACTTTGAGAAATCAGGTTCATCTCTGCCCCAGGATGAAGCTGGATGTCCATAGAATTTAGAGTTGAAAATGACTTGGAGGTCATCTACTCCAAGAGAGGGTGTGTGTGTGTGTGTGTGTGTGTGTGTGTGTGTGTGTGTGTTGTCATGCGCCCCTTGGAAAACTAGAAAAGTCTAAGGCTCCCTTCTCATAATAATGATTTTAAATACATAGGATTTTAAAAAATTATTTTGAAATACAGTTTACATATATATGAATATTATAAGATTCTGTTATCAATATATTTATTATTTATTAAACTTTTAACTTTATATTATATATACTATCATAATATTTTAATATTTATTTATATATGACACTATATATGTACATATAAACATTTCAATGTGATTTTTTGCTAATCCTATATATTTAAAAACATTATTCTGCAAAGGGGACCATAGAATTTGCTAGATTTTCCAAAGGGTCCATGACCAAATATATGTGTGTGTATACACATCCATGTATACATACACACATACATATATATGTTCCCAAGATCACAGGGACCCAAAGGGGTCCATGATATTAATACATTATATATTAATCTTAATATGTTATTATATTATTACATTATTCTCTCTTATTATACTAATTAATATTATAATTCTATTAACTCATATTTATACTTAATTAGGGTTCCCCAGACCCCAGGTTAATGACCTCTCCAACTCTCTCATTTTACAAAGAAGTAAATGCCCGCAGAAGGGAAGAGATAGACCCAGTGTAATATAGGTAACTATTTTATTCTATTCCCATTCAATCCACACTTACACCTATTAGGTAAAGGCTTTATGCTGGGTGCTAGAGATACAAAGATGAATAAAACCAAGTCCCTACCCTCAGGGAGCTTAGCATCTAGTAGAAAACCTGAGTTTTGAACCTTGGTCATCTGACTCCAAACTCAGTCTATTTTTGCCAAACCACATGGGGAGATACCATGGGGGAATAGAAACAGTGCTGCATAATCAGCAGACCTGGGTTCCAGTCTTAGCCCTGTCATTTACCACTGGTGTGACCTTGAGCAAATCAGTCTCTCTGAGCCCAAGTTTCTTCATCTGTAAAATGCCAAGGTTTACTAGGGCACTATTGGTGGAGCTGTGATTGGGTTCAGTCATTCTGGAAAGCATTTTGGACCTATGTCTAGAGAGTTATCAAACATACTACAACTATACCACTACTAGGCCTATACACTCCCCCCCAAAAAAGAAGGAGAAAATGGATTTTTCAATACTAAAATATTGGTAACAGCTCTTTTCACAGTAGTTAAAAATTGGAAACTAAGGGCTTGTCCTGTTGGAGAATGGCTAAACAAACTGCAATATATAAATGTTACTGGACCACAAGAAAAGATGAAAAGGACAATTTTAGAGGAAAATGGAAAGACTTTCGTAAACTAATAGAGAGCAAAAGGTTACCCTGTAAGGTAAGTGCTTTTACTGGCCCCATTTTAAGGACGAAAAAACCAAGGGAGATAGAGGTTAAGTGACTTACCCAAATTCACACAGCTGGAAACTGTGTGAGGCAAGAATTTGAACTCAGGTCTTGCTAATTTCAAATCCACTGTATCACACAGGTACCTTTTTTTTGTAATGTAGATTTCCCAGATCCTTTTCCAAAGGACATTATTATATATGGAAAAACATTCTCTTCCAAAATTAATTCCCATCTTTAGAGTAATTTAAGGTGTACAAAATACTCCCACCCTCAACCACTCTGTAAAGTGGATAATGCAAAGATTCCCATTTCATAGTTGAGGATACAGTGCCTCAGCTAAGTTAGTAAATGGTGTTTGGATGGACCAAAGTCCTCTCAAGTCCAGTTAAGCTCAGTGTTCATTCTATTATACAATCCTGAATCAACACAAGGACAGAACACGGCATCAGAGCCACCTTGAGCTTCTTCTCAGGCTTTTGAGGGGACAGTTGGACATCAAACAAAGGACGAGCCTGGTCACTTCTTCCTTCCCTAACAGACTCTCAGCTGGATGGGATTAGGTATCCCCTTTTCTTTTATTGGCTTACAATCATCTCTGCCACTTCTTAGTCCCTCTTTTTTTTAACAGGTTTTGTTAGATGTTTATAGAACAAATAAATTAAAGGGGGAACCGCAGACAACCTCTCTCAGTTAAGGACCCAGCAGAGACATTTATTATCACTTACCAGCACCAGTCCTTCTCCCACTGAGCCCACTAATTGTAAGCTCTCCAAAGCCCAGCCTCAACTGGCTCTTCCTCTCTTTTAATCTAATCCCTCCTTGTTTTCTTTTCTCCCAGAGTACTTAGGTCCTAGAGTGTTGAGGGGCAAAGGAGGGGGTGCTTTTCAGGAAAGTCTGTTGTAAATTTACTCTAGTGAGCTTAATTTTTCCCTGGGAAATGATGGTTTCACATATACAGTGCAGCATCATTCGAGAATGCTTTAGAGTGAGGATACCTCAATTTGAATCCTGGGAGAGTCACTCTTGTGGCCTCAATTTCCTCATTTATAAAATAAGGATAACAAATCTCCTGCTACCTAACTCACGGGTTTGTTGTAAAGAAAGTATTTCAAGGGCCTTAAAGTGCTGTACAATTGTTAGCACTTGTTATTTAACAACAAGGTAATGTCTTTTTTTTTTTTTTTTTGCTTTTTGGAGGGCAATTGGGGTTAAGTAACTTGCCCAAGGTCACACAGCTAGGTTTTTGTTTGTGTGTGTTAAGTGTCTGAGGCCGGATCCGAACTCAGGTCCTTCTGACTCCAGGGCCAGCGCTCTACTCACTGCGCCACCTAGCTGCCCCAGTAATAAGTCTTCTAAGGAGTAGTTAGAAGAGGTAGGACTATAGCAGAAAGGGTGCGGTCCGATCTGTGCAGTAACCCCTTTGGGTCTGTGTTTCCTCATCTGTAAAAACAAGGAGTGGGCAGGAAGACAGACTTGAACAAACTTAAGTAGAAACAGGGACCCCTAAACTGTAAATAAGGACTTTGGTTTAAAAAACTACATATAAACATTATCTATATTCCATTGTATTTTTATTTATTTTGTGAAATATTTATTTTATCCATATGCATGTGTGTATATATAATTACATTTTAATCTGGTTTAGACCAAACTCGGGAGTGTTGAGGGCAACGTTTGACCAGAATATCTATATGTTTGACAACTCTGCACTGGATGACCTTTGAGGATCCTTTTAACTCTAAATCTCCTTTTATTGTTCAATTGTTTCTGACTCCTTCTGGCCCCATTTTAGGTTTTCTTGGCAAAGACGCTGAAGTGGTTTGTCCTTTTCTTCTCCATTTTACAGATGAGGAAACTGAGGCAAACAGGGTAGAGTGACTTGCCCAGGGTCACACAGCTAGGAAGTGTCTGAAGTCAAATTTGAACTCTGGGAGATGAGCCTTCCTGACTCTAAGCCCAGCATTCCATCCACAGTACCACCTAGCCTAGTTTACCAGAATGATAGAAGCACTCATTAGGTTCAATGAGTTTCTTGTCCTGGTTTTGCTGTGTGACCAAAGGTAAAGATTACCCCAGGTCTGGACCTCAAAGGTAGTACCTGAACCAGATTACCCCAGGTAGGACCTCAAAGGGAACCTGGACCAGATTATCTCAAAGGTCCCTGCTGCTAGATGATGTTATTATGCCTCTCTAAGTCTCAACAGCACTCTATAGAAGCAGCAGGGCGGCATATACAGAAAGTGGCTTTGGAGTCAGAAGACCTGAGTTCAAATCCTGTCTCTGTCATTTCCTTTCTGTATGACTTTCAGCAAGTTACTTAAGCTTTCTCAGCCTCAGTTACCTCACCTCTAAATGATGGCCTTTAAGGTCTTTCCAGTTCCAGATTTCTAATCTTATGATCCTATGTCCTCTCTATAAAATAACATTCTAAAAGTTAGTTTTATCCCAGAGGAAAAGAAAAACACATTTGGTGTTCTCCATTGTTAAGGCTATAAGCTTACCACTGCTTCTAGGCGTAGCTGGATATAAATACTCTGTCTGTGGCATGGATAGAACACTAAGCCTGGAATCAGGAAGAACTGAGTTCAAATTACAGCCTCAGACACTTCCTAGCTGGGTGACCCTGGGCAAGTCACTTACATATCTATTTGCTTTTGTTTCCCTATGTATAAAATGGGAACAATAATAGCTCTTTCTTTTTCAAAGTATAGTTGGGAAGATCACAGGAGATAATAATTATAAAGCACTTAGCACATTCCTGAACACATAGTAGGTGCTATAATAAATATTTATTATTATTAATCATTGACACTGGGCAAATCACTTAACCTCTGTTTGCCTCAGTTTCCTCATCTGTAAGATGGGATAATAATAGCACTGTAATAATAATATCTCACAGGGTTGTTATGGGAATGGAAGGACTCATAGTGTCTGACCCATAGGAAGCACCATATAAATATTAGCTACTGTTATTCTCTGGAGTCACTAGCTAGATGTCCTTATTGCTCATCAACATTTAAGCATATGGGATGTCCTCTTAAAACCCAGTTCCTACCATCTGGTCTCATACAATAATACATGGACCTTTGCCAGATCTGTTGGAAAACAGAGCCCTTGGTGTGGTCTGCTGGGAGCCTTGCACAAATCGAGGCTTTCACAAATTCCCCTCTCCTTCCTGACAAGTTCTCACTCATGACCCTCTATGAAAGGAATCTTCCAAGGTCTGTGTTTAATATTATCTGGCCAATTTCATCTCAGCAGAGAGATACAAGCACTTTCCCAAAATAACGTGAGTTTCTTAAAGTCTGTGTTCTTGACTTAGATCGCCAAGCGACCTGATTTTGCATTGGACACTCCCTGGATAATCCTTTCATTTTTTTTTTTTGTTGTTGTTGTGTCCAAGAGATCTGGTCCCCTAAAACATACACAAGAGACACCAGTCTCAGCCCATTCCACTAACTATTGTTAGAGAGGAAGCACAGACTAGAAAGTTTGAAGTGGGAGGGACCATGGAACATGGAACAGGAGATGTTGAAGAGGGAAGAAAACTCAGCTATTAGGCATAAGCCAGGGGTGGGGGAAACCGGAGGCCTGGAAGCCACATGTGGCCCGGAAGCCACATGTGGCCCTCTAGATCCTCAAGTGTGGCTCTTTGAATCTAAACTTCGTTTTATTAAGGCCATTTTCCCCATAACCTGTTAGAACTGGACAGGTTCTTCAAGCCTAGAATGTGGAGCATCAGAATTGAATAAGATCTTTGAACATGGAATTGAACTTAGAACTCAGAATTGAACTTAGAAAAAATTGGGAAGGGTCTTAGGACAGAGAACAGACAAATGAACAGAAACGAACCTCTGGACAGAGCCTTGCACATATCAAGCACTTAATAAAGCTTGGTTGAATATGAATTGTTGAACATAGACTATTGAAGCTGGAAAGATCTTAGAAACTGGCATTTTAATACTGGCAGGCAACTTATCTACCCTAACAGAAGGATAATGGCAGTAGACATTAAAATGCCCCTTGGAAGCACGTGGGGATATGTGGAGGGGGAGGAAAGAAAGAAGGGGGGTCTAGAAATCTGCCTTAGAGCTAGTTCCATTATGCCGTTATCAGGCCGGCTAATTTGTTTTCCAAATGAGAATCTCCAGGGGATAAAAAATCTATGCCCTTTGATTTCCAAATCCCTGTGGCATCTTTGAGGGTGAGAACATTGCCTCTTAATAAGGCTGAGCTAGCCTACACCCAGGTCAGTCCACTCCCCCAGAATGGCCTGGGTCATCCAGATGGAGACAGGCTCCCAAGGCCAGGCAGGCTAATAAACCCCACAAGGAAGACACAAACACAGCCCTGCAGAGATAGTACCTTCCCAGGCAGGAAGTATTCCAGTGCCCATTAGAAAGACCCCAGTGCCTTATCAAGGGGAAAGAGTAGTTAGAGGGGTGTAGGGCTTTTTTTTCCCCCTCTTGACTAGAGAGGGATGGGGGGGAAGGGGATCTGGTGCGGTTCTAAGCAATGGCTGATTCTTTCAGGGTGCCTGGAAACAGACTGTCATTGAAGCCAGAAGAATAGAAAGTGTGAGCTTCTCCAGTCTCCACAAGATAAGGCCTTTCCCACTTACCAGCTGTTTTTTTGGATGTGCAAATAGACTTTGTTTGTTCTTTGATAGGCCCAACTAGTTCAGCCCCAACTCCTGTTATCCTTGAAGTGCTGATAAGAGATTCTAAAATATGCTAATACTCCCCAGAGTTATAATGGAAAGCTTTACATAAATTGTGGTGGGTTGTTCCGGTCTGGGGTTTGGGGCTCTTAACTCTGAGCTAGACTTATTCATATATTGTTTATGGTTTGCTGGGTTGCTGGGAGGGAGGAGGCACTTTGTAAATCTCAAAGTACAATCTTAGATGTGTGCATTGTTAGTTCTATTACTGTTATTGCTGTTGGTGATGTTATAATCAATTCCCAGACTCTCCCTGCCTCCAAAGCCCATATTTTTCACACCAATATTTCTCCCAGGGAGGCAGAATCATGCAACCCCAGGATCTCAGAAGAGTGAGAAAGGCAAAGGACTAGCCCAGGAACAGAGAGGTGGTCACAGCTTCCCCAGGATGGCATCGGAGGCCTGAGGATAAATAAGACCATGTCACTGACAAAGAGAAGGTAGCAGGGATAGCAACAGATATTAGCCTAAAAGCTGCCCTGGTGTCTAGGAAGCCTAGGAAGTCTTGCAGGGGGGGGGGGGGGGTTGTGGGAAGATCTGGGCAAGAATCACTGAGTGAGGAGGGAGAAATGGGGTGGCCTCTAGACTGGACACTACTGAAAGATCAAAGCACCCCGTTTATGTTGTTGTTGTCATTTTTTTGTTTAATTTGTTTATTTTTAGTTTTCAACATTCATTTCCACAAGATTTCAAATTATAAGTTTTCTCCCCATCTTTCTCCTACCTTCCACCCCAAAATATCAAGCCTACTGAATACCCCTTTCCCCAATCTGCTCTCTCTTATATCCTCCCCCATTCTGCCTCTGACTTTCTAGTAGGGCAAGATGGATTTCTATGTTAAGTCATTTTTTAATTATGTCCCACTAAAAGGGTGGGGGAATCAGGGTAGAATCAGCCCTCCAATAAGCCTTAAGCAAACACTCAGAGGCCTCGTGGTACAGACACTGTTCCACAGGCACATACATTGACTTTGGAGGCAGAAGAGCCTAGAGGTCTATCACAGCCAGCTGCAACCAAGGGTCTCAAACAAATTGCTCACATTTCAGTCTAAGCAAAATCAGTGCTTGATTTATTGTTTTGTTGACTATCTAGACTTAATAAAGTGATGGAGAAAATGTTAGTAACTTGGATTAAACTAAAAAGTATGTCCTATATACTTTTTAAAATTTTAATAGAAGGCTGTCAAGTGTCCAAATTCAAATCCTCCCTGTGTTACCTCAGGCAGACCATCTAGCTTCTCTGGACCTCAGTTTCCTCATCTGTAAAATGAGGGTGTTCAATTAGCTGTCTTCTTAATGTCCCTTCCAGTTCCAAATCTCCACCAAACATAAATGTGAACAATAGGTTGAATCAATTGCCATTTTCATAAACATAAACATGAGACTTATGATATTGACATAGTTGGGATTAAATCAATTGAATATGAGAACATTTAAGCACAGGTCTGGGAGCCAGCTTCTTGACTTTTACTCAGAAAAATTATTTTACCTGCCCCTTAGTGTCTCATCTATTAAACATGGGTGACAATGGTTACTAATTCACTGAGCTCTTCTATGGATTAGCTAGTTAATTAGTGCACTGCATTTTGAATTTTTAAACATTTCATTAAAACTCCTGACTGCCATCCAAAAGGATCAGAGCAAATGCAATTACACAAATTTATTTTTTAGAAAGCGTTTCTTTTTAATAATAGCTCACATTTATATTGCATTTTATGGTTATAAAGTATAGACACAAATCCTCTATCTCATTTGATAGGTGTGGAGGCAGTGTAAATATTAACAGCATAGATCTAGAACTGAAAAAGGACTGCAGGGAGTACCTAGTTCAGCTCTCTCATTTTACAAGTGGGCAAAGTGAGGTCCAGAGAAAAATAGATTTCCTAAAGTCGCATGGGTACTGCCATCCCCATATCACAGGTTAGTAAATAACAACTCACAAGGGCATCAGACTTGGAGTCAGAAGTACTGAGATTGAGTCCTAGTCTTAGACTGCACACTTAAGAAATGTCAAGTTTGTTGTCGTTCAGTCACTTATGATCCCATCTAGAGTTTTCTTGGCAAAGATACTAAAATGGTTTGCCATTTCCTTCTCCAGCTCTTTTTACAGATGAGGAAACTGAGGTAAACAGGGTGTCTGAGACCAGGACTTAAATTCGGGACTTCCAACTCTCAGTTCAACAGTCTTGCCACTCTAACAAGCTCCCTTTCCTCTTGTAAGTAGTTTTAACTACTCAGTCAACCACTAATTTCCTGCACTGAGCTGGGAAAGAACAAAAGGATCTATTCTCCATCGTTATTGGGGAAGTGGAGAGAACACAAGTTTTGGAGTTGAAGAACCCAAGTTCAAATCTCAATTCTGATTCTTCCCGCCCCTATAACTTTGGGCAAGTCAAGAAATCAATCTGAGCCTGAGGGGGGTTGGACCAGCTTTTCTCTAAGGATCCTTATTTAAAAGGATCCCACTTCTACTAATTAGAGAGGATCCCACATCTTCCAGCATGAGATCCAAAGATAAAAGAAGCAGATGTGAGTAAACAATGCCCTTCCTCATTTTTTTCCTGGAAAAAGAAATAACTACCAACCTATTCCCTACAACCAGGGTAAATCAATACAACTGAATTACTAAGAAGCTATTTTTTTCCCTCTCAGTCAAGTGTCAAATTAAAGCCAATCAATACAAGCTTAATACCTTTCTTTCAAAAACTACAGGTAATCTATTGTATGAACTCAAATGCTATAAAATTAGACTCCCTCACCAGGGGTACACACTCAGACTCAACTGTGTCTTGTCAAACCAAGGCAAAAGTGAACAATAGGTCATAACAATTTATGATCAGACTGCATCCTTGAGAAAGGAACAGTAAAACAGACCCAAAATAAGGCCTGTGGTCTGAAGACTCATTTAATGTCTCCTTACATGGCAAATTGTGGATCACATCTAAATGGAATACATCCTTTCTCTAAATGGGTTAATTCTTTCAAATATACCATTCAGGATATAGGAAATGTTCTCTGTGGCTGATTTTAACCTGATGGGGTTCGAGCATCCTTTCTCAATGTAAACATTCAAAGTACAGAATGTGGTATCGACAAAAACTAGCCAACATAGTAGAAAGTATACAAAATGAGAGTCAGAAGATCCAGGCTGTTGGTCCTGGGCCTCAGTTTACTAATCAGTCAAAAGAGAAGATGTCTATTTAACTATCCTTGTCATTTTGGTAATTGTTAATGACACCAAGCTATTTCTAGCTCTTTGGAAAGAGGGGTGATACAAATTAGGCCTTCGCTGACTGGAAACCAGGTAATACAGCAGGTCTCAAGAGAAACAGATTGAAGAGGCAGCTTTCTATTGTTAACAGGGCAGGACCTCCTTGGTCCAAAACTGAGTCATCCCTTAAACAAAGGGAGGAGGTGCCCTTGCTAGTTCTCATATCTGGCAGAGAGCTAAGAGGAAGCAACATACAAAGGAAGAAATACTGGATTGTAATCTGGGTTCAATTTTTGCCTCTGAACAGTATTACCAATCTTTGTGAACTCAGGTAAGTCAATTGGTTTCCCTGATTTCTTCATCTGTAAAATGGTGATAGACTGATGGCTTTTCAAGTTCCAGATCTATGATTGCTGCCAACCCAAGCAGAGCTGAGAAATCAACTGTATCTGCTAAGAAGGAACCTAACATGTGAATTGAGTAGACCAGAGATGGTAGATGAGGATAAACATAGATATATTCTGAGGTGATTTCTTCTTCTCCCCTTTCTTCTCCCTTCTTCTTCTTACCTCTTCTCTTTCTTCTCCTCTCTCTTCCTTTCCTCTCCTCTTCTTTCTTTTCCTGACAATTGATCTAACTTATTCATTCTTTTCCCCTCTCTGCCTAGTTTGGATCAGGGAAGACTTCATGGCCTAAAATCCCTGGGCCCAAGAGAAGGAACCCAGTGCTATCCTACTTGCAAGCATGCTTATGCATATTATAACTTGAGAGTTATTGCTAAGGATTATATTCGCAATTTATTTGTATGTTTGTAACAGAGTTAGAAATTTTCCCCCAAATATCTTCACTTCTCTCAAGCAAAACGTTTTATTCAAGAAGTTTCAGTTCTCCAAATGTCCATTGCCTTTAAAAGTCACGTGGTGACAAGTACACTGGCCTCATATGTGCTGGAGAATCATGGGCAATAAGGCTTTAAAATTAATATTATTGAGAGATTATATTTTTAGATCACTTTGATTCCCCATTATGTACTTCCTCCTTGCCCTAGCTAGAGAACTGGTTCTTAGAAAAAAATTGTTTTAAAAAGACAGATCATCAAAATTAATAAACACCTCCACCAAATCATGCCCACCACACCAGCCTTAACCTTCTATAAAGAAGGGAGGAAGGTAGCTTCTTACATCTCTTGTTTGAGGTCAAGTTTGGTCATTATAATTATAGAGTATTAGTTTTGATTTGTTGTTGCTGGTGTTCATTTTATTTACACCATTGGGGTTATCACATGTATTTGAGTTTCTGAAGAGGACTAATAAATAAATAATAAGGCTAAACAGATACGTTGGAGCTAGGTTGGGAAGAGCTTATACATTACAAACAGAGAAATTTATATTTGATCCTACAGCCAATAAGGGGGCACTGGAGTTTATTGAGTAGAGGGAGTGGCATCATTACACCTGAACTTTAGGAAAATCACTTGGTTGTGTGGAGAATGGCTTGTGGGGGGAGGAACTTCAGACAGAAAAGTCAAGTAGGAAGTTATTACAATAATCCAGAGGTGAGTAAGGCCTAGACTAATGGTCTAGATTATGGTATATAATGAGAATGATTATAAAAATAAAGGAAATGGGATTGAGGTGAAGTGTGCTATGGAGAATTTACAGGACTTAGTAATTGATTGAAAGGGTGGAGAAAAGTGAGGAACTATGATTTTGAGAGGGACAGCTAGGAGGTGCAGTAGAGAAAGCACTGGGCCTGGAGTCAGGAAGACTCACTTCATGAGTTCAAATCTGGCCTCTGACACTTACTAGTTGTGTGACCCTGGGCAAGTCACTTCACCCTGTTTGCCTCAGTTTCCTCATCTGTAACATGACCTGGAGAAGGGAATAGCAAACCACTTTATTATCTCTGCCAAGAAAACCTCAAATAGGGTCATGAACAGTTGGAAATGACTGAAAAACGACTTAACAAGTACAATGATAGTGATGTTGTTTGCTAACCTCAGTTATTGGAAGGGTAGAGGGACAACTAAGAGAGAGAAGTGTCATGAAAAACCAGGATGGAGAGAGTAATCAGGAGAAAACCTTCTTAGTCAGCAGAGAGGTCAAGAAGTATAAGAATTAAGAAAAAAATCATTGGATTTGGTAATTATGAAAAAAAATGGTACTTTTGAAAAGATCAGTTTCACCATTTTACCCCTTCTGTAGAAGCTTCAGGGACCAAGTGCCATGACAGGCACAGGGGACTCTGCCCCAGCTGGTTCAGTGGCACAAAGAATACAGAATGTTCCTAGAGCTAGGGACCCTGATTGTGATATCACAGCCATCCCCTTGGTGATCAGGCCGCCACAGGAAAGAAGGCTGAGCCTCAGCATAACTTACAAGATGGGTTACTGGGAGCATCTCACAAAAACATGGGATAACTGGCCAGGGGTTGGGACCTTGTGAACACAGACCCTGCCCCCACACCATCTGCCAGGGCCTGGCCTCAGCATAAAGCCATGGGATATGACAGGGCCCGTTTCCTGGGAGATGTGGACGAAGACCTCATCTGCCCCATCTGCCGTGGTGTTCTTGAGGAGCCCGTTCAAGCCCCTAACTGTGAGCATGCATTCTGCAGCACCTGCATCACCCAGGGGTCCTCCTGGCAGCAGACATGCCCAGTGGACGGAAGCGTGGTCACGGTCCCTCACCTGCGCCCCATTCCCCGAATCATGCGCAATATGCTGTCCAAACTTCAGATCACCTGCAACAATGCTGTTGCTGGTTGCAGCGCCATCCTGAGGCTCGACAATCTCATGGCTCATCTCATCAGCTGTGAGCATAACCCCAAGTGTCCTGTGGCCTGCAAGCAGGGCTGTGGGCTAGAGATGTCCAACGAGGAACTCCCCAACCACAACTGCATCAGGCACCTCCACTCCATGGTCCAGCAGCAAGAGACGCACATCACTGAGCTGGAGAAGACATCAGCCGAGCAGAAACACCAGCTGGCAGAGCAGAAACGAGACATTCAGCTGCTGAAGGCCTATGCCCGTGCCCTCCACAGTGGCAACCCCAGCTTTCAGGAACTGGAAGATACCAATGAATACAATGAGACTGCACAGTGGGTGAACCCCTTGCAGCCAGAAAGGGTGAGAAGCTGGGAGGGCAGGGTCTCCACCCGAGATGCTATGCACCAACCAGCGATTAAGACTTCAGTAGAAAGTGGCTGTTCAGCACCATTGCCAATAAGCTGAATAAAACACCCCCAAGGGCAACTGGCCCCTGGCCCTGGAAATGCTAGAGACAGATCAGATGAAGCAGTACTGCTTTGTGAGTTGCAAGGCCAACTCATCACTGGCAAGATGACAGTGGTGATGAATGCTTGGAGGATTGAAGGAAAACATGGTGAAGACCAAGGGCCAGAGCAAGGATTTGACATGATCATGCGCCCTGGTATACAGGAAATGAAGAGAACCACAGTGAGACCATCAAGTAAGAATGATTTCTGAAAACTCTAAGACCCCACTGACCATGGCTCTCATCTCTCACCATTCTACCTCCCATGACCTATAATTAAGCCCCATTTGTCCCCTTCTCCTAGCTTGAGGTCATTCATCTATCTATTCCTCCCTCACTTCCCAAGTCCTTAAAAATCAAGATGGAGATAGGGATATGGATATCGTTTATTCCTTTTTTTCTTACGTTTTCACCCTAAATTTCTGTATCAGCCTAATTGGAAAAGTCCCCACTCTCTCCACTCCCCCAGAGTCTCTAGGTGCAAAGTTTTGTGTTGTTTTTTTTTCTGAAATCCAAGAGAGTCCATTGACTTCAAACAAATGGAAGGAGCTATTTCTCTACCTCTTAAGGTCTTTGGTTAGAAGATAAAAATCAGAAATTTGGAACAAGTCAGCCTCCTGGTGCTCAGCAATATTTAGGGTAAAACCAAAAAAGAAGACATAAAGTCAGAAGTAAAGTCAGAAGAGGAGTGAGTGTGAGACAAATTGTAACTGATTGGCACTGATGTGTGATGGAGAGTGGAAACAGGGGAACACTCATAACTTGTGTGCTAAGCAGGAATACCGATATCTCCACCCTAGGGTGGGAGATTCTAACATAATATGAGGGAACAGAAATTTGCCAGCCGAGCTTGTCTTTCCTCCTCCCTCATTCATAAGTAGAAGTTAGTGTTTGAAGTTTGGTGGGTGAGGAGAAGGATGGGGGGTGAGCATAACCAGTTAACAAGCACTGCCTGTGGTCCCCTGCTCTTTGTAGCTGTGGCGGTGGATCCTCCACACATCCTCACCTCTTCTGTGACTGTCTTTCAATAGTTTTGTCATCTGCTTTGGTCTTTTGTTCTCTTTGCATTTCTCCCCATTTGGGGAGCTCTCTGTTTGAATAGAATGAACCAGTGATTTCTACCATGGTTCTCATGTGTTGGGAATTTAATTTATTTACAAATTCCTTGCTTAAAAAGAGATCAAAAAATTTTAAAAGCAACCCCACCAAAAATAAAACTTAATAAGAATTTTTTTAATCATTGTATTTTATAGAATGTTAGAACTGGAAAGAAACTCGGGACATGGAACAAAGGATCTTAGTGTTGGAAGGGAACTTAGAATATAAAATGTTATCACTAAAAGGAAATTAAGCTAGAAACATGGCTCTGGACAAGATTAGGGAAAAAAATAACCATTGTTGGGTGAGACTGGGCTGGGATGCACTAAGGTTCTAAGTCTAGAATTTTCAAGAATGTCAGTCTAGCTAGTATATGGAGCACAGGCTAAGGTGGAGCCTGAGAGATACACACAGATGACCAACTAGGATATTAGCCAGATAAACAAACATCAAGGATGAATGATCATTGCTAGGACAACATAGACAATCATTAATTAGCTGTAAGTCTTTACACATCTCTAGACTCTATAGTTTCTTCATCTGTAGAATAAGGAAACTACTATATGACCCAACTCTGTCTTTCTATAATTCTTTTTCCTCATAGAAGACAGTAAGCCTTCAAGGTTGGACTATACTTATAAGGCAAACTAACCTTTTCCCTCTTATGAGTTTGGGAGAATTAAAGAACTATCAGGAGGGAAATCAAAGCTAAAAGACAGGAAGATTTGACATTAACATAGCCTTGGGCATGAAGAGCAAGTGTCAACTTTAGACAACAAAGTTCATAGAGAATTATAAAAATGAAAACATTCGAAAGGAAGATCATATGAAATTAGGATTTGATTTAATCAATAAATATTTAAACAATTAAAAAGTTTATTCATCAATAAAAGTTAAGTATTAGTAGAAAGGTACAAAATGATACGTTAGCATTTGTTTCTTTAAAAGTTTACTCTAAAGATATTATCTACTTTGCTTACTAAAGGATATGATTATCTTAACAAAGAAATATTTGTTTCATATTCTTCTTTTAAAGGAAATACATGGCAAAACCCAGTGTGCCTGAGTGGAGAACCATCATAGGAACCCCAGACAAACATACCTACTTCTTGTGGCATTGCTTGGCCTTCCAGGACCTGGCACACCACTGCTACCATCACCACCACCATGGGGTGGCAGCAGGTTTTGTGTTTTCTAAGAGGTTAACAAAACCCTTTTGGAAGTTGAAACTGTAAAAATAAAGCGATGAACTGACAAAAAAAATCTCCCAAGTACAAAGATCACTATGCTCCTTTTAGGAGACCTTTGCAAATGCTATGATTTTTCATTCTGTTCCAGTCGTCAGCATATTCATTGTAATATCTTATCAGGTCTTATATCCAACTTGAATCTAAGATCCCAGAGAATCACAAAACTGGAAACTTTCTTCATTTTTTTTTTTGCTATGAGTCTGGTTGTCCCTTGTTTTTAATTAACAGAAGGGGAAACCTGTCATCTTGTTTTTTTTTTCCTTCTCATTATAGCACTGATTCAATCCTTTTCTTTGGCTCATCCTTTTATCCCCTCAGTTTCACCAACAGCAAAAGTAGAATTGGAAGGAAAAGCACTTGATCATAGGTTATCTAGGTTTGACAAGATTTAAAAACTGTTTTGCATACCCACTGCATAGGCCCTATACTAGGCATGTGAAGGAATGGAATACAAATGTGGATAACACACAATTCCTGCCCTCATGGAGCTTATAATCAAGGAAGAAAGGCAGGTCAACGACAAGAACACATGGTGTCAGAGCTGGAAGAGTACTTGGGAAGAATCTAGTCCAACCCCCTCAATTTATAGATGAGGAAAATGAGACTCAGAGAAGAAAGCAACTTGCCTAATGTCACACAACTGGTTAGTGTTAAACCCTAGAAGCCAGACCTGATTCCTGTTCCCATGCCTCTGCAAACCCGCCATTAGACACAAACCATAATATAAAGTGGAGAATGGTAAGCACATTAAGAAAGGCACACAAAGAACACTAAGAATTTACATAATGATTTAATGTTAAGGCTGAAACCAGAATAAAGGACTTAGGTCTTTTAAAGTATATACTAAAACCACATTAATCAACCCTAGTTTATTCAAAATAGGGCATGATTCAAAACAATTCAATTAAACCAACTGGTTTAACTTAGAGTTCACTTTTTCCAGTCCTTGGCTTTCAAATTAAGCTAGGTTTAACTAGATGAGGGGAAAGGTGGCATCATGGAAAGAATTCTGAACTTGGTGAAAAAAATGTATTAAACCCTGGCTCTGCCACTGACTGGTCCTATGACCACAGGGAAGCCACATAAAACCTCTCTTTGCCTCAATTTTCTCATTTGTAAAAGACAAGGAGGGAGGTGGGGAGAAGGGAAAAGTAAATAATACTTACATTACCTGCTTCTCAGGGCTATGATGGGTAATGCCCTTTCTAAGGTTTATATGAATCTGGTAACAGAACAGGAAATTAGATCATACATAGGTTGAGAGTTGGAAAGGACCTAAGAGATTATTATCTAGTTCAACCCCCTTAAAATACAGATGAGAAAACTTACCCAAGGTCACTCATCCGGTAGGTGGCAGAGCAGGGCTCTGAGTCTGACAATATTTTGACCTCTCTTTAAGGCAGCTAGATGGCTCAGTGGATAGAACACCAGGCATGGAATCAAGATCTGTGTTCAAATCTGACCTTAGACAACTAGTAGCTGTGTGCCTCTACTAGGGAACTCACGTGACCTCTGTATGCCTCAGTTTCTCCAACTGTAAAATGAAAATCATAATAGCACCTACCTTCTAAAGTAGTTGTGTGGATCAAATAATGTAATATTTGTAAAGCTCTTAGCACAATGCCTGGCTAAATTTGTTGTTGTTGTTCAGCTGTTTTAGTCATGTATGACTCTTAATGACCCCATTTTAAGTTTTCTTGGCAAAGATACTGGCAAGGTTTGCCATTTCTTTTTCTAGTTTATTTTACAGATGAGGAAACTGAGGCAAATAGGGTCAAGTGACTTGCCCAGGGTCACACAGCTGGTAAATGTCTGAGGTCAGATTTGAACTAAGATCTTCCTGACTTCTTGCATGACACTATCCACTGCACCACCTAGCTGCCCTGGTACATAATACTCACTTAACAGAAGCTTGTTCCCATCCTCTTCTCTCCTCTGTACCAGGTTTATTAGCCAGAAAGCACTACATCAATGTTTTTATTATTATATCCCTTTGTAAGAGAAACATTATAATCTTCCAATCTGCTGTTAAAAACCGCTAAACGGTGATGCCCTGATTCATAGATAGATATTGCCTTTCACACTGGAGAGGCATCACATCATTATACTGATTTGGTGTCAGAAAAAAATGGGTTTAAATCTTGGTTCTTCTGCTCGTGACCTCTGTGATGTTATAAAAGTCTTTTCCCATTTCTAGGCCTTCTGTAAAATGAGGGATTCACCGAATCTAGATTCAGGGCTGGAAATATGAGACCTCTATGTCCAACACCCTCATTTTACAGATGAGAAAATTCAGACACAGAGAACAGTGACTTGCCCAGGGTCACACAGCTAAGTGTCTAAGGCAATATTTGAACTCAGATCTTCCTGACTACAAGTTCAGCATTCTATCCACTGTACAACCTATCTCTAAGTTATCTGTCCAAACTCTTAACATTTTATGATCAGCACTTCCCTGAGAGAACATTTAAGTATTCCAGGACAGAATTAATCAGAATTGAAAGGATTAAAACAATATAATACCACTAAAGAAGGAAGGATAGAAAACTGTACAATGATCAGTCCATAAATATTTATTAAGCACCTACTATATACCAGACATTTTGCTAGGTGCTGAGGATGCAAAGAAAAGCAAAAGACAGTCCCTGATCTCAAGGAGCTCACATTCTAACATGCAAACAATGATGTACAAACAAGATATGGATTGATGGATAGAGACTGATATAAAATCATGTGTGTGTGTGTGTGTGTGTGTGTGTGTACACACATAAAGATAAAGCAGAGGGGTGGCTAGGTGGTGCAGTGAATAGAGCACCGGCCCTGAAGTCAGGAGGACCTGAGTTCAAATCCGGCCTCACATTTACTAGCCATGTGACTTTGGGCAAGTCACTTAACCCTAATTGCCCTCCAAAAAGCAAAAAAACCAAACAAATAAATAAATAAATATAATAAATAAATAATACAAGATAAAGCAGAAATAATCAACAGAGGGAATGTACTAGAATTACAGGGTATCAGAAAGGCTTCCTGTAAGAGATAGTTCTGCCAAGAACTTAGATCTATTCCTGGGAACTGTCAAGGACCAGTCGGGCTGATTACAGTGGGAAGGGGAGAAAATCGAGAAGTAAAAAAATGGAATGTGTAAAGGAACCACTTTTGCCATGAATGGGGCCAGTCCAGAGTGAAATCCATTTCAGGCAACACTAATGTTCCTCCTCCTCTTCTACCTCCTCTCCTTTCTTTCCTCTTCCCTCTTCTCCTCATCCTCTTCTTTCTACTCTCCCTCATCTTCCTCTTCCAACTCTTTCTTCTTTCCTTCCTTTTCTTTTTCTACCTCTTCCTCCTCCTCTTCCACCTTTTCCTCCTCCTTTTTCACCCTTTCCTCTTCCACAGGTTCCTCCTCCTTTTCTATCTCCTTTTTCACCTCTTCCCCTCTCCCCACCTCCTTTTTCTCCTCTTCCTCTTCTTCCACCTCTTCTTTTCTTCCTTCTCTTCTACCTCTTCCTCCTCCTCTCTTTCTAACTTCTTCTCTTCTACCTGTTCCTTCTCCTCCTCCTCCCCCTCTTCCCCCTCCTCCACTTCCATGTGTTCCTTCTTCTCCTCCTCCTTTTCCACTTCCTTCTCCTCTCCCACCTTTTACTAGTTTCCCTTTTTAGAGATCAGTGTCTCTGATTTAGAAGTGAACCTTAGATCACAGCATAAGGTCATCCCTTAGGACTGCATTAATATTCCGCCTTGGTTGTAAAGCTGAGTCAACCACTGTGTTTACCAAAGGGACTACGGGCAGACTCTGGACATGGACAGAAATAAAGATGTTGGGGATGAGGTTATTGTGCAAAAATCCTCAATACCAAAGAGGAATGCTAAATAACTAGGGGGCAGGTGGGGAGAGGCCAAATCTAATTGCATTACAAATGAGCCCCAAACTAGACTGGGAATGTGGTATAGTGAGAGGCAAGCTGGTTCAGAGTCAGAACTGGGGTCCAGCCCGGTCTATGCTATGAATGTAGCCACTAGAAAGGCAGTGTGGTACACTGAATAGGGTAGTGGACTTGGTGTCAGAAGACATCTGACATTTGCTAACTTCGTGACCCTGAATGAGTCATTTAACTTCAATGAACCACATTCTCCTCAAATGAAAGTGCTTTACAAACCTTAAAGAGCTATATAAATGTCAGCTCTTGTTATAAATTTGATTATTTAAGCATATGACCTTGGGAAAGTCACTTCCTTACTCTAGCCTTGTTCCATCATCTGTAAAATAAGGGCCCTGTCTTACATAACAATAACTCATATTTCTATAAAAGTCTCAGATGTAGAAAGCATTTTCCTCATAACAATCCTTTGAGGTAAAGAGGACCATTGGTTCCTGTTTTACTGAGGGGGAAACTGAGGGTCAGAGAGAGAAAAATGTATTTTCCCATGGTCACAAATCAAGAAAGGAATTCAAACCAAGTATCCCGATTCCATGTCTGGGGCCTTTTCCCGACTATATTCTGCCCTGCCTAAGGATCCAGGACTCCGATTTACTATGATTTCATCACTCTGGGTGTGAGATTCCTTATCTGTGAAATGGGAATAATAACATATGAAAATCAAATTCACAGGATTTTTGAGGGGAATCTGATTCTGATTAGGCTTGGGTCCCAATTCTACCTCAACCACTTCCAAACAATATGAATATCCTCTGTTTTAGTTTCTCCATTTGTAAAGCAAGGTAGCTAGGCAGCTCATTGGATAGGGCACAGTTCCTGGAGTCAGAGATAGCCTCAGATTCATACTAGCCATGTAGATAATTACTTATCTGTTAAGTGAGGACAATAATAATACATATCTATACACAGCATTTGGGGCAGCTAGGTAACACAATAGATAGAGCACCGGGCCTGAATTCAGGAAGACCTGAGTTCAAATCCAGCCTCAGACACTTACTAGCTATGCAAACCTGGGCAAGTCACTTAATCCTGTTTGCCTCAGTTTCCTTTTCTGTAAAATGAGATGGAGAAGGAGATGGCAAACCACTCCAGTATCTTTGCCAAGAAAATCCCAAATGGAGTCATGGAGAGTAGCACATGGCTGAAACAATGGAACAGTGACAATAACAACAAAATAAATAGCATTTCTGTAGCACTTACCTCCCAAGGTTGTTATGAGACTAAAATGAGACAGTATTTTTAAAGAGTTTTGCAAACTCTAAGATGCTATATTAATGCTACCACCACCACTACTACTATCCATGGAGGAGGCTTTCACACTAGGAATCCTAAACACCAAAAAAGTGAAGGTTTGGGCTATTCTCACCTCCTGCCTATATCCCCACTACTAACACCAAAAAAAATATAATAGAGATAAAAGAGATAATAGCACCTCCTTATCTCATGTTATTGTAGAATAGAGAAGGAAAATCATAGAGAGCTTTGGGTATAGTAGGAAGAACACTGGATTCATAGTCAGAGGACTTGATTTTCAGTCTTGAATCTGTCCCTTAGTAGCTGTGTGATCTTGAAAAATATTACTTCCCCTCTATGAGCCTCAGTTTCCTTATCTGTAGTAAAATGAGGGGGTTGGGCTAAGTAGCCTCTTAAGGCCCCTTCCAGCTATAAATCGATAATGCTAGGAGATAATCACAAGTGTCTCCTCCAGCTGTAATATGATGAAAAATAATATTAGATGAGAGAACCAACATGAAATGTAAGGCACTAAGGTCTGGGGTATGGCCTGGGAGCCCTCAGCAGCAGCTGCTTCTCATTACTGCTTGTGATTATTTCATCCCCAAGGATGCAGAGACCTGCTGAGAGGGAGGCGTGAGAAGGGACAAACGAGGAGGCAATTATACTCTGACAGCTGCACTGAGGATCAGTCCTGTTACAGGCACTCAGGCAACTTGCTGACCAGACACAAAACTGTCCCCAAGGCCTCTGGCAGCAGGCATTACTCTTGGAGAGTCTTGGAAATCCTTTTCTGTGGATAGGTGTGTCCAATGAAAGTGACTTGTCAACTCAGGTTCTTGTGGTTGGGCAAGACCTGGAAAGATTTCTCATTTGGATATGGAGTAAGAAAGCTTACCCTGAAAACCAGGGGGTGGAGAAGGGAAGGGAGGAAGGGAGGGAGGGAGGGAAGAAGGAAAGAAGGAAGGAAGGAAGGAAGGAAGGAAGGAAGGAAGGAAGGAAGGAAGGAAGGAAGGAAGGAAGGAAGGAAGGAAGGAAAGGGAAGGGAAGGGAAGGGAAGGGAAGGGAAGGGAAGGGAAGGGAAGGGGGGAAGGAAAGGAAAGGAGGGAGAAAGGAAAGAATGGAGGGAGGAAGATGATTATTTCCATGATTATCCCCATTTTACAACTGAGGAAACTAAGGCAGACAGAGATTAAGAAACTTGTCCAGCATTACACAGTTACTAAGTAACTAAGGTCAAATCTGAACTCAGATCTTTCTAACTCCTGGTCCAATACTCTCCACTTCAACATCTAATTGCCCTTAGAGGAGAGGAAAAAAGGGGGGATAAAGGGAAGGAAAGTGGAATGAGAGGGGCAACTATTAGGGAAAAAGAAACTGGAAATGTGGAGTCAAAAGATAAGGTGAGAGCTCAGTCTACCACTTAATTGTGTGATCTTGGGAAGGTCACTTTAACAAGAATAATTCCATTTCTATGGATCTTCACAGTTTACAAAGCATGTCAATCACAATAACCCCTTCAGGTAGACAGTCAGAGTATTGTCATCCCCACCCAGCATGTGGAGAGAGATTCAATCAAGTTGAATCATAGGAATTAAAGCTGGATTGGATGGTGGAGATTATCTGGGCCACCCTGTAATTTTACATATGAGGAAACTGAGGCCCAGAGAGAGTCCCAAGGTTTAACGAATGAGTAAGAAGAAAAGTTGGGCTTAAGCAGTCTAGTTCAGTTGACTTTCTTGGAAGGAACGAGCATCATGGTGCCAGTACACAGAAGACCAGGGTTCTTGGAGGGAGGCAGTGATTTGCTCAGGGTTTCAAATCCCAATCTTGGTGGTCTAAGGCCAGTGCTCCTTCCACTACACCCCACATCGGGGACCTAACCTAGTGACTGTGAAGAAAACACTTTGTAATTTGTAGTATGTCAGTGATTATTGCTATGATTTTACTATTATTTATTTATATTATTCATTACTATCATATTACCATTATTAGTAACGATGTGATCTGGGTGAGTCATCAATCCTGCCCTTCCCATCCAGTTCAGTCTCTTCATTTTGTACAGAAAGGAACTAAGGTCCAGAGACTTTGAGGGATTTGATAAAGGTCACTCATCAAGGCTGGGCCTTCTGAGTGCTGGCTCCATGCTGCTTGTTTCTTCCAAGAAAGTCAACTGAACTAGACTGCTTAAGCCCAACTTTTCTTCTTATTCATTCTGTAAACCCTGGGGACTCTCTGTGGGCCTCAGTTTCCTCATATGTAAAATTACAGGGTGGACAGATAATCTCCACCATCCTACTTTAATCTTATGATTCAACTCTATTTAACAAATGTGCATTGAGAGAGCCAACTGGGGAGAGTAGATGGAGAGATGACCTCAAAGTCAGAAAGGTCTGGATTCACATCCTAGCTCTGACACACCCTGGCTAAAGGATCATGAGCCAATAACCTCTTAGTGCCCTATACAACTCAGACAGTTGTGGTTCTGCACTAGTAGAGGGAGCTTCCTCACTGAGAGCTCCCTATGTCATTGAAGCCATAGATCTGGAGGACAATTAGGTGGCACCAGAGCACCAGCCCTGGAATCAGGAAGACCTGAGTTCAAATCAAGCTTCAGATACTTGACATTAGCTTTGTGACCCTGGACAAGTCACTTAACTCGATACATATATCATGACTACCTTGTGTAATATACTGTACCAAGAACTGTATATAGATAGACAAAAACCAAGTAGTTTTTGTCCTTAAAGAATTTATATTCTATATACACTGGTACATTTAATAATTACAAGAAGAAATGAGTAAAATATAGTCAAATAAAAGGTATAAGAGGAAAGCTAATAACTAAGGTGATCAGGAAAGGTTTCAGGTAGTTAACGGCACCTGAATTGATCTGATGAACTTTGCTGAGCCTCAGAGCTTTCATCTATAAAATGGGACAATAATGTCTATACCACCTCCTTCATAAGACTGTTGTATAGACCAGATCTGATCATGAATATGCAGCAGTGTGAAAAGGTTAATCAATATCACCAACCAAGAAGAAGAACAAAACCAAACAGGAAATTAAGCACTCCCAGTTCATATCCCCCTAATCCAATAATTCATGTGTCTACAGGAGATGACTTAGAGTTTACCATAGAAAACCCAAAGTGAGGATCTTAAAAAAAAATGGTAAGCATTTTGGAAACATGTCACTATGCTTTTCCACTGACTGAAGCCTGAGGAAAAGAAAACATTCAGCCCCGAAGATGGTGATTTCTCAAGGAAAGAGAAACTCAGCCTTTAAAGCAAAGGTGATGAGGCCATCAGAGTGACCACACTCCTATGTCCTCAGCCCGAGAGGGATCAGCAATGCCCTTTAATGACATTAGGTCCCATTTTTCTGGGACTTTATGACCCTGACTACCAGTGAATGGTAGAGGAGTCTGTCTTTAATTGAATACTTTCATATTTTCAAACAGCTACCCTTGAGATGAGAAGAGGAATGACCTCAGAGGATGGAACCAAGAGCAATGAGTGGGAGCTATTTCCAAGTCACTAGACTTACTCATTAAAGGAATAGGTGGCCACGTGGGGCAATGAGTTCTCTGTCAAGCAGATGCTTGCGAGTGTTCAGAAACATAGAATGTCAGGGACAGAAGGTATGTTAAATATCCTCTAGTACAGATCCCATTTTAACAGAGGGAAACCAAGACCAGAACAACTCAACCAAGGTCATACAATGAGTTGGGAATCTAATCCAAGATTAGACAAAGCCTTGTTGGAGTTTGTTTTAGAGATGGATAGAAATCAAGAAGAGGCTTGATTCTGAGAACTAAGTGCTCAGAAACCCCCTTCCAACTCCAAGATTCTATGACACTCGCCATTACTAAACTGTGTTTAATATTTTACAGATGGAAAATGGAACTCCTATACACAAACTTAAGGAGATAAAAGGAGGTAACATGAAAGAAATAATGACGTATAAAATAATCTCCTTTTTCCTTCTAAAACACTCCTTGGGAAGCAGCAAGTACAGCTCCTGACCAAACCATTACAAAATCAAGCAGATCTAACTTGACTGATTTACTTTAGATTTGGTATTCAATATTTATTAAGCGTGTGCTCTGTATGTTCGATGCACTATGGCAGGCACTGGAAGAAATACAGAACTAAATGGAATGATAGCTGTAGATCATAGGACTTAGAATGGGAAGGGATCTGAGAGGTCATCTAGTAGCACCTTTATTTTCTAGACGAGGAAACAGCCTCAGAAGATTAAGCAGCTTGCTTAAAGTCACGCAGCTCAGAAGCTTCAGGAGAAGATTTGAACTTAGCTCTTCCAATGCCCAATTCTGTACTGTTTCCTGCCTCTGACCTCAGAGCTTAGTCTAGGAGGGTGAGAAGACATGGACAGGGCTGTCCTAATTAGTACCAATAATGCATCCCCCAAAACAGCCAGATTCTTCAAAATGGCATTGCATGTTTCCATTAGGCTGGAACCAATTACTCTATTTTACATTATTTTAACCAGGGGTATGCTGGTAAATGTTTAACAATCTACTCTCTGGGAGAAAAAAAAATGTACCACACACTTTTAAGTTTAATCTGAATGATTTAAGTCTTAAGTCTAGACAATCAACAAAACAATAAATCAAGCCCTGATTCATAGTTTGCCAGTTTCTGCAGTGTAAATGCTCACAGTGAAAATTGAACAATGCCTTAGGAGCCAGCACCAATATATACTGGATGCTCAATAAAACTTCTAATCGTGTGCATTTGAATGCATACAACTTCTTCCTGTTATTGGTGTTCAGTCATTTCAGTCATGTCTGATTCTCTGTGACCCCATTTGTGGTTTTCTTGGCAAAGATACTGGAGTGCTTTGCCATTTCCTTCTTCAGCTCATTTTACAGATGAGGAAACTGAGGAAGAATTCCCAGGGTCACACAGCTAGTAAGTTCCAAGGCCAAATTTGAATTCAGGTCTTCCTGACTCCAGGCCTGGTGGTCTATCCACTATGCCACCTAGCTAACCATTTCACTGGATTCATTGTTTACACTCATTGAGACCTAGCTGTAATATCAGTTAGAATATGTTATTTCTTTATTTATTTTTTATTTGTGTTACTTTTTTCATTTAATAAAGATCTCTTTTCTCTCCCATCCACCTCATTTGGGGAAAAGAAAGAAAGAAAGAAAGGAAAGGAAAACCATTGTAAAAATAGGTATAATCAAGCAAAACAAATCCCCACATTGGCCACATCCAAAAACACATGTCTCATTCTTCCCCTGAACCATTTTCTCTCTGTCACAAGTTGGGTAATTTGCTAAGTTTAAAAGGAGAATTTAAGTACTCCAAAATCAAATAAAGGAGAAATCCTTTCCATTTAGGGGACCACGGAAGGGTACATGGAGGAAGTGGCATTGAAGCTGGGTCTTGATGAAAAGACGGGATCAACCAAAGGGTGGGAGACGGTACAAATGACTTGCCAAGATTTCCCAGGAAGTGGCAAAGCTGAAGTAGACCTAGGTCTTCCACTGCCTTCTGCTGCCATACACCACTGTGAGTCTTCTGCAATGTACCTTTTGGTCTATGGTAAAAGATACTGTTAAAATACCACACTCATTCAACTGGGGGATCAGGTATAGCTCTTAGAAAATACTTGCAGAGCACACACTGATCAAGTCACAACCTCTCTGGGAATTGGTTTTCTCATCTTTAAAATGTCAAAATTCTCTATAGTGTCTTCTAGCTCTAAGTCTGTGATCCTGGAACCCCGCACATCTTGTGGTCAAGGAGGTAGGAGTTCTGTCCGCTTAAAAGTGTTGGAGAGAAAATTCTTGTCCACTTGGGAGCAGAGGAGAGCCATGGACGGGTGGGAACCAGCTCTTGGAGCAGAGGATGCTAAGACCAGAGAAGATGCTCAGAAATAGTGTTCATTCAAGTAAATGGATAATACTCTTGTTCTTAACTTTTTGGGGGCCATGGGCTCCTTGGGCAGTCTGGTGAAGCCTATGAGCCCCTTCTCAGAATAATGTTTTTAAATGCATAAAATAAAATACATGGAATTACAAAGGAAAATATTTATATTCAAAGAGGATTGTCAACATTAAAAAAAAAAGTTCACAGGGCCAAGATTAATAATCCCTGCTCTAGGCAAACCCTTTCTTTTATAAATGAGAAAATAAAGATCAAGGGAAGAGGAGTGATTTATCCAAGATTACATACATAGCAAGTGGCAGAGCCATAAGAACCCAGTTCTCCTGACGCCTAGACCCTTGAATTTTCCTCCACCACAATGTCTTTCTTGAGGGCAGCAGAGGTATAGAATTTATTCGTCTAATATATTTTTATTTTGTTGAAAAGCTGGGTTTGAATCTTGACTAACATCTATTAGCAATGTGACTAAGAACAAATATTTCCCAATTACATGTAAAACAATTTTAACATTCATTTTAAAAATATTTTTAAATTTTTTTTCTTTTTTTGGTAGGGGAGTGTAGCAGCAAGCACCCCAACATCCCCAGGGTGGCTGCCAACACAGGTTCTTAGATCTGCTTTTCAAAAGGAAAGCAACTCAAAATGGGTTAACAAGCTTACTTTAATCAAACAAACATATATTACCTAGTTCAGGGGACAAAGGTCAGCACCCCGAACTTCAGAGTTACAGAACTTACAGATCAAACAGACAGGCTTCCAAACTGTCCAACCATTATATCAATACCAAATCAGTTACCAGAGAGGGAAGCATCAACATCTGGGTTTTCAAAGCCGGGGGGCTCTCAACAACAGCTTCCCAGAGTCTCATCTGGTCAAATCACACAATACTTCTCAAAGTGAGCCCCAAAGCAAAGCCTCTCATCAGAGTTTATATAGCCTTCTCCTGGCTCAAAGATTGTAACAACCTCCTTGACCCACTGCCCAATCACAAAGTATCAAGGTGTGGGCTTTCCTGAAAAACAAGCTTCCCACCACAGGCTCCAGGTGCACTTAAGCTAGGGGCAGGGAAGATCTTTAAATTTGCATTTCTATTACAGGGAGGGCAGGGCAATTGGAGTTAAGTGACTTGCCCAAGGTCACACAGCTAGTAAGTGTTAAGTGTCTGAGGCCAGATTTGAACTCAGGTTCTCCTGACTCCAGGGTGGTGCTCTATTCACTGTGCCACCTAACCACCCCTAACATTCATTTTTTAAAATTTTAAGTTTTAAGATTAGAATTTAAAATTCTGTACCAGGTCAATAATTGTAGTGCACATTATAGGAAAATGAGTACGAGACAGGCAGATAAGGAATACTCTGAGATGGAAGGAAGAGTGAGATCAATTAATCACCTGTTATTTATTAAGCACCTACTATGTGACAGGTATTGAGCAAAGGGTTGAGGAAACAAGCAGAAAAAAATGAAACACTCCTTACTCCCAGAAAGCTTATATTCTAATGGATGGAGGAACAGGCAAGAGAGCTAACATTCTCAGATAAGCTAGGACCACTCAAGAATATGTTTTTAAAAATCCAAGGCTGGTCCCAAAATAGCAAATTAACTGGAAGGACAAATTGGAAGAATTTTGGTGAGAGCTTGAGCCAAAGTCAATTCTTAGAGAGTCAGTTATATCTCAAGAGCTTACAAAGATCAAAAGGTTGGTCCAAACTACTTCACCAATGGCAGATTTAACTCCTCAATGACAGAAACCCACTAGCTGACATTTAAAGGGCCCTTCAGAAGGCCCTGCCAGCCAAGGTCTTGACCAAAGCAAATTTTGTGTTCAGTCCAACAAATTAAGAAGAGTTTCTGTATCTTACATGTCTGATTACAAATATTCATGCAGTTTTATCTTTACACCCCCAGGTATAGTCAAGTGGTTCATGAATAAAGATGGAAAGAATGAGCAAAGAAGGGAGTAGTCTCACAGAGGAAAAGGAAGCTCAAGGTTCCAAAATGTTGTCTGGTGTTAGCAATTCCTGCAGCAGCCCAAGCTGCAGTTAGTCATCTTACTACAAGATTTCCTTGATTTGCTTGAAGGTCAGAAGCATAGATCATGAGATTAAATTAGGAGAGTAAATCAGGACACAGCACTTTGTCCATTGCTTCCTTTCATTCTCAAGGCTGGTCTTCTGAAAAGAAGAATTTTCCTATCTTAACATTTTAAAAATAGAAGGGAATCTCCTGACATAATGAATCTGATTCTGTGATATCAGAACAAGGGAAGGTACACATCCCCTAGAAAAAGATCTCCAATGCTTTCCAAGTCCTGCAGTTAATCCACCATACCACATCATGTCTTATGAATAATTTTCACATTCACTCTGGTTAAATAAACATAGATGATTTCTAAGTTAATTTTCTTATAAAACCCACAAATTATCAGGGTTGTTGATTCATGACTGGATCAGAGTAGAAGGTTAAACTAAAATTCTGGAACTCTTTTATTTTTTTTGGATGGGGGAAGGCAGGGCAATTGGGGTTAAATGACTTGCTCAAGGTCACACAACTGGTTAAGTGTCAAGTGTCTGGAGCTGAATTTGAACTCAGGTCCTCCTGACTTCAGGGCCAGTGCTTTATCCACTGCACTACCTAACTGCCCCCAAAATTCTGTCACTCTGAAGAGACCTGAAATGAACCTTCACAGTCTACGTCAATTTTGACCTGAAGAGTTTACCCCTACCCCCTTTACAAAAGTTTCAACAAATAGTTATCTATTTTCTGTTAGAATACCTCCAGTGACAGAGATCTTCAAAGACATCTTATTCCATTGGAAATTTCCCAGTTCCACTGAGAATATTCTATTGGTTAATTCAAATTGTTTAGCGGTCAGGTCTTATTTTAAACTAAAATCTATCTGCCTATTTCTTCTGACGTAGGAAGCAGAAAACACCCACACTAAATATTGAATCAAGAGAGCCCAGGGTTTGAATCTTGTCTCTCACATCTACTAGCAGTGTGACCATGAGCAAAACATGGAACCTGTAGGAGCTTCAATTTCCTCTTTTGTGAAATGAGGATAATAACATCACTGACCTCACAGGGATATTGTGAGCATCAGATGAGATAAAACACATTAAGGATTTTCAAACAATAAAATTCTAGTAAAAGTTTCATTTGTCTCACTCCCTGTCCCCAGTTTGGTCCTCTTACCACTCTTCCACATGACATTCCTTCAGATGGGTACCATTGTGCAGAATGCTGGAGCTGGAAACAGTAAGACCTCAGGCACATACTAGGGTATGACCCTAGGCAGATCATTTAACCTCAGTCTGCCTCACTTTCCTCTTCTTTTAAAATGGGGATAGTGATAGTACCTACCTCTCAGGATAAAGTTAAATAATATTTGTAAAGTGTTTTATAGATTTCCAGAGATAAATGCTAGCTATTGATAGGATTATGATGATGTTGCTATACTGACCTTTTCCTTTCCCTTCGTATAACAGTTCTCTGCTTCAGGCTAATCATCTCCAGATCCTCCCAATGGTCCTACTATGACATGGTTTCTTGCCTCTATTTATTGGGATTTTTTTCTCAATGGAATCCTAGACTCGCCTAAAGCACAGCCTAGAAAACTATCAGAGCACTTAGCAGGATGCCTGAGGACCCTCCTAGAACATCTTCTTGGCACCCCTTTGGGAGTACCTTGGGAACCAATGATCTGTCTGACTAAACTAAGCCAGGAGAAGCAGCTTTCTCAACTCAACTCTATTATGAAAATCAAGATTAAGAATGCAACAACCATAAAGAATCTGCCATCCTGGAAGCTTTTTAATAGAACAGGGAGGTTAGAGTTCAATGTAGTCTCACAGAAGGAAAACTAGCTTTGGGAGTCCAAAGGACCTGGGTTCCAATTCTGGTTCTGCTTCTTACTGGTTATGTGACCTTGGGCAAAGCATTTGACCTTCTAGGCCTCAGCTTCTTCATGGGTAATGTGAAGGAGCCAGACTGGCTGTTGTCTAAGGCCCTCTTCAGTTCTGACAGTCTCTAGATTTCATGAACTATGAGGTGTTAGTGTTAACTGACATTCTCCAACTGATAAATCAACATAAATGGGGCTGAAATTTAATATATCATTCTATGCTGCCAAATGGGGAAAGAAGTGGTAAGTACAAAGAAATTGTCTTCAGGGGGAAAAAGGCAGCTACAGAGAGAGAGAGAGAGGTGGGAGAGAAGGAAATAAAGAGTCACTGGAGTCATAAGGCAGGTAATAAAATGCCAGCTAACACTAGTGACAGGGCCAATGGAGATCAATTTCTATGATATGTAGAGACTCTTGGAAAAACATAATCAGACACAAAAGGAGAGTCCTGAATAATAATGGCCCATGTTTCTATAGTACCCTGTGGCGTCTTTACAAAGTGATGGTGAGACAGCTGGCCATGCAATCCATCGGTCCAAGTCTCTGCCTTGGTACTTACTAGCTGTGTGGCCCTAGACAAGTCAGGTTAGCTCTATAAAGCCTTTCTTCCTCATTTGTAAAAAGAGGATAATTAGGTTTTCACCCTATGTCCCCAAGGGAATGTTAAAAGCAAAATGTTTGGCAAATCTTAAAGTAATTAGAAAAATAGGAGATAGTGATTGAACCTGAGATTTCACTAGTGTCAGGGACTCCCAGGTGAGGAGGCTCTCCTTACCATTGTAGACTGACAAGTTCTCTGCTATTTACAGTCTTAGAGATGTGCTAGAACAATGGTGTCAAACTCAAATTAAAAAAAAATGGTAGCAATTAAGCCACACAAAAGGATCCCTAGAGTCCCCATATTAACTCAGAAAACCAACTATGTTTATATATTTGGCTTTCTATTAATACATCATTAGCACATTAAAATAAGATACGAATCACATTTTGATCTAGTTTCAGTCATGCCTGGGGATGCTTTGGGCCGTAAGTGGGTGTTTGACACCTCTAGTCTAAAGCACAGAGAGATGATGTAATTGCCCAGGGTCACACAGCCAGAATGTGTCAGAGGCAGGACCCAAGTCTTCTTGGTTTACATATCAGCCCTTTATCTACTACGAAATGTGATTTATTGTTTAAAATGTGAGCTATTATTATTTTCTCTTCCTGGAATGCTATGTCCATGGAGTCATGAAGAGTTGAACATGACTAAATGACTGAACAACAATAATTATTTTTTTCTTAAGAACCCACTGAGGTTGGGAAAGCAGGTGCTATAAGCCTCATTTTACAGCTAAAGCAACTGAGGCCAAAGAAGGAAGGGTGTTACTCTATAGTACATGGGATTTAGAGAAGCAGAGACTCAAATTCAAGTCTTCTGCCTCCAATTACATAGACCTTTTCCACTCTATGAATTGGGAGGATAGGGATGAGTGTGTCTGAAATAATCATATGACTAAGGAGGGGGGTTTTCTACAGAATAAATTTATGAATCATAGTCTTACTCCAGTGAAATTTTGGACATCAAAGCATGCCTCATGCCCATTCTCTTTCTACACTCATTTCATATATTCATTGGGATGTACAATGATGGGATCAGCCAAACACTCCCCTAACCGCACTCAACAATCATTTCCTTATAAATACCGAGTTGGTATTTTATACTTTAGAAAGAACTTTCTCAGATATTCTCCTATCAGAAGCCCACAGTAGCTCTGAAGTCAGTGGGCAGATATTATTATTGTACCCATTTGACTGATGAGAGAAATGAAGACAGAGGTCAAGGGATTTGTCCAAACTAACACAACCAATTAGTATCAAAGTCAACACTAGAGCCTAGCCCTCCTGACTTACTTCAGGGCTCTTCCCACTATACCTGCCTTACAGAGAATGGGTTTTCATATCTGGCTTAGAATGTTAGGACCTTGAACATCTGCTTTAGTAACATACCTCCCCGCTTTATTTTGGGAAAGGGGAAAGGTCTATTCCTATGATTTTATTGGTGCAGACAACTGCAGGTGAGGAAATTCCCTCTTCCAATGCAAGCCACAACCACTTGACAACTTGAAGTCTTGGAGACTTGTCTGAGACATTAAGAGTTTATAAATGTCTTGACCATATAAATGTCACATCACCATGGTATGTGAGAGTCAAGACTTGAGCCCAATCTCCCTCACTATGGGATCCATTCTCAATCCACTACCCTGGGTCCCTTAACTATAAGAAAGATACCCACGTGGCTTTAAATGGCACAAGAAATCAGAAGACACTTGCACTCTCAAAAGGTTTATTTCAAGTGCTATATGTAAGGAAAAATCCCTTTCAAGGTTCAGTTTGTATCCTGAAGGACAGAGTCTGATTGCTGTTATTTCTATCTCTTAATAGCAACCATTCACGGTTATTAGACCATCCATCCCTCTGGAAAGAGCAGTGGCAGGTCAGCCACTGGTTCGGTCCTCCCCATAAGCTGTACCCCCCCTGCCAGCTGCATGACACACCAATGAGTGGTTTACCATCAAAGAAAATAGAGTTTGTACATACTTGGTGATTTATGGAACATCTAACCTTGTTCAGTTTTTCCCCAGAAAGTCTTCAGAGAGAATAATATACCCTAAGAGCAAAGAAACTGGTATTTGGAAAGTCTTTTTGTTATACTGTGTAGTTAGAGGTTGCTTTATTAATAATACTGTTGACAATAACAATAGCTAACATTTATGTGGTACCCATTATGGATATTGTCTCATTTGATCCTCACAACAATTCTGGGAGGTATGTGGTATGAGTATCCCATTTTGCAGTTAAGGAAACTGAGGCAAACAGTGATATGTGTTCAAGGTTGTAAAGGTAGTAAATATCTGAGGCCAGATTTGAACTTGCATCTTCCTGACTCTAGGCCTAATACACTATCCATTATGCTTTATTATTAGGGATATTAATAAAAGCAATTCACATTTATATAACATTTTACAGCTGAAAATCATAGAATCTTGGGCTTAGAAGATAAACTAGAAATCACCTAGTCTAGGTCCTACTCAAACGATAGCTGTGATATCCACACATAGAGCTTATGCTTGAACACCTCCAGTTTCCAAAACTGATTCTCACATGTGAATTTTTTTCTGATTCTAGAAGATCTTCTCTGGATATATTTCTTTTTCTAGAATATAGCCCCCAGAATCTTATACAACATCCACCCATGATGTGCCAAGGGAAAAGAACAAAGGACTCTCTTTTTTTAAAGGACTTTCTTTAAGTAAAAAGTGCAAGTATTATATTCATATTTTGAAGATTAGAAAACTAAATCTTAGACTGGGGATGAATTGTGGTTGTGCCAGTGACTATATGGGGGATTTTTAAAATTAAAAGCAGCATATCTTCATTTTTTTTACTTTTCCCCCCTAGAACTCACAGAGAAAAAAAAAAAACAACTAAATTTTGCCCAACAAGGACATGTTGGAAGCAGTCCAAGGATACCAGTCACCCACTACTGAGCAAATTCTTACTTTATTTCATAATTTAGTTCTACAAAATTTAGATTGTAAGATAAGCTAGTCAATCCCTATTCATCCAGATGGACAAGCATTGTAAGACAAAGCAGAGGAAAGACTGGTGTCCCGACACTAAGACAATGTATATGTTTTGGTCATTAAAATTCTATCTCACCTAGTATTGGGACATACACATTGAAGGCCTTTAATGTTAACTGACTGGGAAAAGAACAGAATGCTTTCAAAACTTCTCATTCTTGGGGTGGCTAGGTGGCTCAGTGAATAGAGCACTGGCCCTGAAGTCAGGAGGACCTGAGTTCAAATGCCTCAGACACTTAACACACTTACTAGCCGTGTGACTTCGGGCAAGTCACTAAACCCCAATTGCCCTCCAAAAAAAAAAAAAAAGCAAAACAGCTCATTCTCAAGATAAGAAAAACTAACATTTAATCAGAATGACTACAAATGACTAGTTTCTTCATCAGAAATTGGGTGATTCTTGGTCGTTTTTTTTTTTCATTAATCTCTCATAAAAGATCCATCCAATAAAGAGGAAACCCTTGATTTCTTAATATTTCATGGGCACCACAGTGGCACAGGGACTATCCACCTGTTCCCCTGCACTCTTGATAGACAGACAACCCACTTCCCCTTTTAGTCATACATAAGATCATAGATTCCAAGCTGGAAAGGATATTAAAAGACATTATGTCCAAATCCCTCATTTCGCAATTTGGGAAACTGAGGCAAAGAGAGGTTAAAGTGATTTGCCCAAAGTCACATAGCTAGTAAATTTCTGAGACAGGATTTGATGCCAGGTCTTCCTGACTCCTGATCCTGTGGTTTATCCACTAAGGTAGGCTTGATAACTATCCACCCTCTGCCCCCTGACCCCGCCCCAACCAAATTTTTCCTCTAACTCATGCTACAGTTTAATTACACCCCTTGGGTTACTAGAAATTTTTATTTTTCTGAGAACAGTGTTCCACAAATAATGGCCATAAAGGCATCACCAGGAAGAGAGGGGTTTTAAAATGGGGACCCATGAAACAGGTACAAAAAGTAAAATGTATGTCCCCTTAGAGCAGAGACTATTTTTCATTTTGTCTTTCTGTCCCTAGAACCCAGCACAATACTTTACATGCAGTAGGCACTTAATACACACTTTTTCAATTGGATCGGATTAGGATTAGTAGGCATTTTAGTGGTAAAGTGGATTGAAAGTTGGATTTGGAGTGAGGAAACCTGAGTTCAAAATCTACTTTAGACATTCAATAGCTGTGTGGATACCTCTCTCAGCTTCAGTTTCCTTACCTGAAAAATGGGGATATAACACCTCTCACAAGGCTGTTGTGACGTTCAAATGAGAAAATATAAGCAAAATGTTTCGCAAACTTTAAAGTGCTATATAAATGATGCTTATTGTTACTGTTGCCATTATTAAAATGCAGAAAAAAATGTTCCTAAATTTTGTATTAATGTATATAAAAAATAAAGTCTGGTTTTTTAATGTTCTATCTAAATTATATTTAGAAAATATGCTCATTTGTTTTTGTGGGTTGTTGGGGGTTTTTTCCTCTTCAGTAGAATTTTGGTTTTTACCTTTTGATGGTGGTTCTAATCAGAAACATCTGATCTCAAAATGATCTTTCTTGGGGGTAAAAACATTTTAATTTTAGGCTAAGTGTGCTAAGCAACGATTTTCTTAGCAACAATTATTTCCCAGACAAGCCTTTCCAAACAAGCAGCACAGGCAGAATGTGGGGGCAATGCTCGTCTCCAAGCTGGAGCTATCACCAAAAGGGGCCCTGACGCTAAAGGACCCAGATGCCAGTCCACATTGTAATGATGCGGCTCAATAACACCAAATGGAACAGGTGGCTCTAATTCTGCTGCCGTTAGACCAGCTCAGATCAACCTGGGTCTGCCAACTGTGCCCGGGTGAATGGGCCACTGCAGAATTGAGCGATTGTCATTTATTCCCAAAACATACACGAGTCCGCACACACACATAGAGCACATGTGTGCACACTCATCTGCCTCCAAGACATATGCCTTCAATTAGTCATCATCGTGATGGATGGGAGAGAACCTGGAAGGTGATTGACAGATTCCCATTTGGACAAACAGGAGCTGTCTATTTGAACAAATTATTGTCTCCTTCTTGTCAATTACTTCCTAGAGGCATGACCTTTTGTGGAGCCCACAGAGAAGCTAACTTATTGTAAAAATGTCCTTTAAATAGTGTGGCGATGAATATATGGGAGTTTTTTAAAATTAAAATCAATTTTTAGGGGTGGCTAGGTGGCGCAGTAAGTAGAGTGTCGGCCCTGGAGTCAGAAGGACCTGAGTTCGGATCCGGCCTCAGATGCTTAACGTACACACAAACAAAAACCTAGCCGTGTGACCTTGGGCAAGTTACTTAACCCCAATTGCCCTCCAAAAAGCAAAAAAAAAAATATTATTTTTTAATTAAAAGTCTTCATCTTTTGACTTTTTTTTCAGAACTTACAGAGAAAAAAAACCTAAATTTTGCTCAACAAAGACATTTTGGAAGCAGTCCAAGGACACCAGTCATCCACTATTGAACAAATTCTTTATTTCATAATTTAGTTCTACAAACTTTAGATTGAGAGATCAGCTAGCCCATCCCTATCTTTTTACAGATGGTGAAAGTGAAGCAAAGGGAGAGGTTAACTGATTTTCCCAAGGTTACACAGCCTGAAAGTAACAGAGTCTGGATCTGAAAAGAGATTCTTTAACTCCAGAAAATGGAAGACTTGTTAGATATGCCTCACTCGAGTAAGGAGAAGAAGGCATCAAAGGCATAGGGTACAATATTTAATAGTTTTGTCACATGAGACCTTTTTTTCTGTTGTTTATTCACTTATGTTTAAAGTATAAGCTCCTATAGACTAATGAACTATGTAGCCTATCTACTACTAAATAAATATATATACACACAGACATATGTGTCTGCATACATAAATATATGTAAATATAATGTACATATTTATACACATATATGTCTAATGAGGCTATGTAGATATGCACATACATATATATACAACAAATACATGCACTGGCACACATGTGTGCATGCATGCATATATACACACGCACACATATGTGCATACACACCTGCATTGGTTCACGTGTGTGAATGTGTATGTACATATATATGCATGCATGCATATATGCATATAGCCTTATATGCATGCATGCATGTGTAAATAATTGTCTAACCAATATGGAAGACAGAAGAATACTACTACCAATTTCTGAGGAAAATGTTGCTCCTCAGGCATAGTTAAAGGTAGTCCTAATGAGAGATTCTTTACATGTATAATCTCATTTGAGTCTCACAATTGTCCTATAAAATGCTATAGATTTTGTTACACTCATTATGAGGAAACTGAGGCTCAGAAGGGATAAGTGATTTGCCCTTCATTTTCACTGACAGATTCCCATGCATAAACATCCTCCCTCCTCACTTCTGCCTCCTGGCTTCCTTGAAGTCTCAGCTGATATCCCATCTTCTGCAAGTTTTGTTTTTCCTATTTTCTTTAATAGTAGTACCTTTCCTCTGAGCCCAATTTATCACATATTGCTTGTATTATATTATTATGTATACACATGCACAACATGTATTGTGTATGTATGTGCATACACATGTATGGGTGTATGTATGCATGCATGCATGCATGTATATCTCTTCTACACTATCCCTCACAGATGCCCATCCAGGCTCTATCTGAACACTTTCAGTGACAGGGACCTCACCACCTAACAAGGAAGCTTGCTCTATCATAAGTCAGCTCTAATTTTTTAAAAGGTTTCCTCAACTTGACTTTGCCCCTACAATATGCCTCTCTATAACTCCCACCCATTGCTTCTAGTTTCCCCCACCCTCCCTAGCATCAAGCACAAGCCCCACTCCCGTCCACATGACAGACTTCCCACATGGGAAGATGCTGATCATGCTCCCCTAAGTAAGTCCAGGATAATAAAAAAGACATATTTGGTCTTATTTGCTTTGAGCATTGATTATGCCTATAACTCAGGGATTGTTGGCAACAGCTGAAAAATAAAACTTAGGTGAGATGAAAGCAATGCATGCAGCTGAATATCATTAGTACACACAGACTCAGAAGACCAGGACATCTCATTATGTCTCACCATATGGTGAAGAAAAAAAAACCCTAGGTAAATCTACTCGGGCATCCATTCTGATCCTATTTAAAGTAAAAAAAAAAACACAGAAAAAAAGTGTGTTTTCCTTTTATTCTGCAGCTATATTAACCCTGCAGTGGATCCTCAGGAGATTAGCATACCCCTAATATGCATATCACAGAAGAAGAAAAACACATCATGAAAGGAACATATTGAATTGAACTTTATCCAGAAACAATCACATCACACCATTTATGGTCTCCAAAGCCCACGGAGATATACTATGGAGAGAGGCCCTACTAGAAAAGGAAGGCCCATTGGAGAATAATTCATAATCTGTTAATGGATTACAATTGACATCTCTATATGGATGTTCAAAATAAAGTGAAACTAACAGAAGGCAAATGAGAATAGAATGGGAACAACTGGCCCCATCTGTTTTTGTCATGCATCCTACACATCAGAGTCCTATATTTTATGTTGGATATGCAATGTTGCTGTTATTTTTCAGCTGTATCCTACTTTCATGACCCCATTTGGGGTTTTCTTGGCAGAGAAGCTAGCCATCTCCTTCAGCTCATTTGACAGATGAGGAAACTGAGGCAAACAGGGTTAAGTGACTTGCTCAGGGTCACACAGCTAGTAAGTATCTGAGGTCAGATTTGAACTCAGGAAGAAGAGTCTTTCTGACTTCAGGACCAGTACTCTATCCACTGTGCCACCTAGCTGCCCAAACATGTAACAAGTCTCATAAAATGGCCCATGGTCTAGGATCAGAGAACTTTAGCATAATTAGACAATAAGCCCTAAGAGGGCAGAGATTATTCCTGATCTGAACTCTGTACTCTCCCAACCCCAGGTACAGTGCTCTATACATAGTAGATACTTAACAAATACTTCTCAAGTTGAATTTACTCTAATGCAATCCCTCCCATTTTATTTGTTGTAGCAGCATCACGATTTAGAGCTGGGTAGAATCTTAGAATTTATCTAAGTGCAGTTGGTTCACTTTATAAAAGAGGAAACTGAAGCCAGCAATGGCAAATGACATTCTCTAATAGGGAAGTAGATTGGAGTGCACTGAATTTGGACTCGGAGGCCCTTCACCTAAAGTTATCCCCTACTGCTCTTGATATTTGTGACTTTGAGTAAGTCATTTCCCTCTCTGAATCTCAGTGTCATGATCTGTAAAATGATGCTACTCCCTACTGCCATGCTATGATCCTAAGTGATGGGTAAAGAAAATTGCATCATTAAAAATAATTTAAAAGAGACCGTAAGTATTGTTCCTTGGCCTGCCCACTACGTTCTATCCTACTCAATCTCCCCCAACATGTTTATCGCTTTTTAAAAATTCAATATTATTTTATTTTCAGGTCCTAATTCTCTGCCCCCCACTGAGCAAGCAAGAAAAAAAAGTCACTACACACACACACACACACCATATATACAAAAAAAAAAAAAAAGAATGCGCACAAACATGTATAGGAAAGCAGAACAAATTTCTCCAGTGACTCTGTGCTGCCTGCCCCTCTGCCCCCAAAGAAAAAGAAATCTTTTATTTGCCATCTCCACTTTGATGTCTCTTCCATTCTAAATCCTGTGGCCCTGTTCATTGGTGGAGAATGTGCATGCATATATATATCCCCCTTTATCACCCTATCTGAATGTGGGTAGGACATTCATTGCTCCTCTGTCTCTGTGAATTTGCTTTCCTTTAAATCTATCTAGGGACAACTAGGTGGCCCAGTGGATAGAGTGCTAGGAAAACATCTTCATGAGCTCACACTTCCCAGCCTTGTGACCATGGATAGATTACTTAACCCTGTTTGCCTCAGTTTCCTCATCTGTAAAATGAGCTGGAGAAGGAAATGGAGAACCACTCCGGTATCTTTGCTGAGAAAACCCCAAATGGGGCCACAGTCAGACATGACTGAAAAGGGAATGAACTGAGTGCCTGTCTAGAGGGTAGATAGATATACATGCATGCACATTCTCCACCAATGAACAGGGCCACAGGATTTAGAATGGAAGAGACATCAGAGATAATCTAGTCTAATCCTGTTACTGTAAAGGAAGGGAAACTGAGCCCCAAAAAAGTTAAGTGGTGTTAAAAAAAGGCATACAAATAACCAAGAAGAACTGGGATCTCCTGACTCCAGATTGAGTGCTTTACTCACTACTCCACACCTTTCCATCATTCAAGGCCCAGCTCAAACATCTCCTCCATGAAGCCCTCCCTCTTCCCTTCTCCCAGCTAGATATGGTCTCTTTCATAGGGGGCCTCTCATATGTACCTCTCTTGAATGTTTTTACCATGTATTTAGTGTTTGTGAACATGACTTATGCATGATGGCAGGGGCTATGTCTTAGACTATAAAGAATGTGCCTTCAAGGCTCAGCTCAAGGACCTCCATTTACCTGAAGCTTTTTGTGACGCACCCCAGTTGCCAGTGCCTCCCCCTCCAATAACCTTGTATCTATTTGGTCTATATTAGGTACATACGTAGAGGCAGCTAGGTGGCATGGCACTCAGTCAATCAATAAATATTTATTAAGTACTTACCATGTGCCAGACACCATATTAAGTGCTGGGAATACAAAATGAGGCAGGTAGAGAAAGTGTTAGATGTGGAGCCAGAAACATCTAAGTTCAAATTCAGCCACTTTGTAGCCATCTGATCCTGGGCAAGTCACTTAAAAAAAACTTCTTCCTGCCTCAGTTCCCCCATTTGTAAAATGAGGCTAGTAACAGCACAAGGTGGTAATTATTAAATGAGCTAAAAAAAATTGGGCTAGCATAAAACCTCACAGGGCAGTTTCAAGGGTCAAATAAGATAACATGGTAAACCACTCTGCAAACTTTAGAGCTCTGTAAGGATCAACGATTATTTTTATTCTACATCTTAATGGCTTTCTAAACCTTAATATATACATTATATATATGTATTATATATAACACTATAAAAGTGTTAAATAGTATTACATAAATGCACATATATAGATATATGCAAATATGCATGTATATATTCATACACATACATATATATGCAAATGTGCATGTATATATTCATACACATACATATATACATGCATATGTATATATAAACAACCTCTATTCCCAAATTACTTAATAAAAATTTCATAAACACACGTACATATGTGGGTGTGCGTATGTATAAGTGTGTTAGGGCTAGATACTATTTCAGGATTGTCTTTGTATCTCCAGCATCTAGCACATTATTTAACCCATAGTAGGCACCAAATACATCTTTGTTGATTCATTGATTACCACTACCACTCATAATTGAATTCACAAACAAGTATTTATTAAGCACCTGTTGTATTCCAGGTACTATGTTAAAAACTGGGAATATAAAGACAAAACAGAAGCAAAAAATCTCCCTGCTCTCAAGGAGATTACAATGATCTACAGCACTTCAAACTCAAAATAGTCCTGTGAAGTCAGTAAAGCAAAAACTATTATGTTCATTTTACAGATGAGGACCGTGAAGCCCAGAGGGAGGAAGTACCTGTCCAGGGTCACCCAACTGGTAAGCACTGGGATAGTCTCCATGCTCCTTTCAAGTACATGCTTTGTGTTGCCAAGGACTATAGATCCCAAGGCACTACTCCTACATCACCTTTCTCCCTTTGGCTAGTTCACAGTAGCTGGAGCCCTTTCTTTCTAGGAACAGAAAAGTCTTTCCCTCCTTTGTTTTAAAAATTGTTATTTTGTCTTAATGAATAATATTAAATCCCAGAATTTGCTGATCTAGGTGTACCTACTGGAAATGAAGTTGGGAGGAGACATTGAAGAGGAAGTATCCCCAGGAGAGGAAGAGACACACACAGAGAGAAAGATAGTATGACAAAAAGCCCTGCCTGTGATCATAGCTCATAGCTCATAGCTATTGTATTTTATTTTGTTTTGTTTTATTTTGTTTATTTGCTTTTTTGGAGGGGGGAGGGTACAGCAATTGGGGTTAAGTGACTTGCTCAAGATCACATGGCTAGTAAGTGTTAAGTGTCTGAGGTTGAATTTGAACTCAGGTCCTCCTGACTCCAGGGTCGATGCTCTATTCACTGTGCCACCTAGACGCCCTCCATAGCTATTTTATTTTAGTTTTTTTTTTTCCCACTTGATAGTACTTTATTTTTTCTAATTACATGTAAAGATAGTTTTATTTATATATAATCACATTAAACATTTTCCCACATTAGTCATGTTGTAAAAGAAGAATCAGAACAAAAGGGAAAAACTATGAGAAACAAAATAGTATGCTTCAATCTGCATTTAAATTCCATAGTTCATTCTCTGCATGTGAACAGCATTCCTAGACCATTGCATTGCAGAGAAGAGCCAAGTCTATCAAAGCTGGTCATCTCACAATGTTGCTGCTACTGTGTACAATGTTCTCCTGGTTCTGCTCACTTCACTCAGCATCAGTTCATGTAAGTCTTTCCAGGGTTCTCTGAAATCCACCTGCTCATCATTTCTTATAGCACAATAGTATTTCATTACATATACCACAGTTTGTTCAGCCATTCCCCAATTGATGGGCATCCCCTCAATTTCCAAATCTTTGCCACTACAAAAAGGGTTGCTCATAGCTATTTTTAAAAAGAGAGAGAAAGATGGAAAGAGACAGAGAGATGGAAAGAGAGGGAGGAGAGAGAAAGAGACAAAGTAAAAAATCTTTTAGATCCTTTGATACAATTTCCTGAAGCAGAGAAGGAGTGTTATACTGGTAAACCCATCTAGGTAATGTGTTAATAGGAGTCTGAGGAAGGAGCAAATCAAATAAGTATAGTTTAACTCTCCTGCTCACCACCTCACCCTATAACTGCCATATTAGTCTCTACATTATCAGGTGCAGCCCAAAGCTCTGTTACAGGTTCATGGATTTGCACCACAAAGTGGTATAATCTCAGCCCTTCACTTTAGCGAGGAAGCTGAAACCCAGACAGGTTGGGTGTCTTGCCAAAAGCCACACAGGGAACAACCAGTAAAGCCAGTGCTTGAGCCTCCATTTTCCAACTCCAAATGCAGTGCTTTTGCCATCAAGCCATCTTGTTTCTTACACAGATGCCAAATGATTTGCCAAACCAAGAGAATAAGCCTGAATTATAGAAAAACTATTTATATAGTTCATGTCCCCAATTTCATCAGTTCAATCATTTATTCAGCAAACATTTAATAAGTGCTCACTATCTTTAATAATAAAAATAATTCACATTTCTAAGACCCTTTAAAGGGATTCACCTGTTGTCACTACCCATAACACCTTCAAGCTGTCTAGAGCTATATAGCACTATGACCATTTGGTTTGTGTATAAGTTGGAAGAGCCAAAGGAATATTGAAGAAAATCAGGGTGAACCTGACTGACAGCTCTTCCCAACCCTTGCTCCAAAGGTTTAGCATGAATGGCCTTGGCCCATGCTCAAAAAAAAAGTCAGCTGCCAGAAAACTCAGGGACAGCAGTAAAAGCCGCCCTTGCTTCTTGTAGTTAATAGTCTCTTTAGAAGCAAGTTGTGAACCTTTTTGAAAATTCACACAAGTAAAGGAGATTAAGTGATTGATGGGTATTTGACAAAATATGCCCCTTGAGGAACCCAGGTGTGACTAGAATTTATTAACCCAAGGATCAAAAGAGAACAGCTAGACGGGCTACTTGGGAGATATATGGGGTTTCACTCGCACGCATGCACGCCCACACACAAACACACATGCTTGCATATGAATATGTGCATGCACTCACTCATTCATGCAAAATCTCTGAAAGCAAAACCATTTTGTGAAGGCATTAATACCAGAGACTGGACTGTGCTTAGTACATGATGAAAGTTTCCTATTCTCTCACTCTTTAAAAAATGGGAGACAGGAGGCGAGAGGGAGGAATAACAGCTCTGAACATTTCTGCAGTTAAATGTAAACCAGAGCAAGTCTAAGACTAAAAGCAAACAAATTAAAAGCATTCTGAAGGCTAAAGGAAAGCATCCCCTGAAGTGCCTCCTCTCTAGCCAAAGCTGCTTTCTCAGACTTTCCAGAACACAGGGCCACTATGTTAAGCTCCCATGTTTTGAGTGTGTGCCATGAAGGAAATTCCAAAGGAATCCCAGGAGAATTTCAGCTTAAACCCTAAGGGGAAAGCTATTGTTTGGTTCACTCTGGGGAAAAGACTAGACCAGAATAATTCTGCATTTCTTTTCACTTAAGCTCTCTCTTGGATCATGAAAACTTAGAACCAGAAAGGAGTCTTGGGCATTGTCTAATCAACTCCCTCATTCCATAAATTCAGAAATGGAAGCCCAGAGTGGAGAGTGAATTATTCAAGGTCACATAGTGTAGGAATGGCTGATCCATAAGAGGATCTGGAGCCTCCCCCATCCCACCCCCAACTGCTCTCATAACTTCCTCAAGCACTTTCAATAGCACTTCCGACCATCCACTATCTCTATCAAATGCTAGTGCCCATAGAATTCCAGGCCCTTAGAGACTTTCTAGTCCAACTATTAATTTTCCAGAGGAGGAAACTGAGGGCAGAAGAGGAGAAACGTTCTGACCCAAAACCTTAAATTAATTTTGTGTCTGTTCTTTATGGATATACACATACACATAAATATATTATCTCCTAGGGGCAGTTAGGTGGCACAGTGAATAGAGCACCGGCCCTGGAGTCAGGAGGACCTGAGTTTAAATCTGGCCTCAGACACTTAACACTTACTAGCTATGTGACCTCGGGCAAGTCATTTAACCCTAATTGCCCTGTCTTTCCCCCTCCAAAAAAGCAAAAAAAAATCTCCCCAAATAAACTATGAGCTCCTTGAGGGAAGGGACCATTCATTTTTGATTTGTAATCTCAGTATAGTCTTCCCTTGCTAGCTATCCAATGCCTGGCACATCCCCAGTGCTCAATAAATATTTGGTAATTGGTTAACTCAAGGCAATACAGAAGATAAGTGACACAGTCTTGACTATGGCTCAGATCTTCCAGTTTTAAATCTAGCCCTTTTAACTACAAATTTCCAGCATCCGAGACCGGGGCTCAAGGGAATTTCCTCTGTAGGGAAGGGAAGGAAAGGGGCATGATAGGCACCTACCCCTTCACAACATTGCCACAGATCAGCCCAAAAAAGGAACTTCCTCTTCCATGGGAAGGCAAAATCAGGATGTCTACAAGAGTACCTTGGAGTCACCACTTTCTTTAAAGGGGAAAGATGGTTATTGGAAAAATCAGAGATATAAAAGGTACAGAGCTGGGGTTCCAAAAGTGGCCATGATGGGGAGGGACCTAAGAGTGCACCACACAACACACTGGAAAGGTTGTAAGTCCCTACTGTGTCCAGAGCACTATGTTAAGCCCAAGAGAGATACAAGTTTAAATAAAATAGGCTATAGTTCCTGTTGTCATGGAGCATGTAGTCTAGTGGCAGGATAAGACAACACAGACATTTCTAAGACAGTGTTTCATGATAAATTTATTAAAAAGATGAAGAGCAAAAGTGTTATGTCAGATCTAATGATGAAGGTAATTTTTCATTTTAGTAGGGTCAGGGAAGGTTTTCTCAGGCAATTGACATTTAAGTTAATAGTAATCCACATTTCTACAGTGTATAACATTGAAATAATTAGATGGTGCAGAAGAGAGTGCACCAGGTCTGTGTTCAGGAAGATGTGAGTTCAAATAAAGCTTCAGACACTTACTAGCTGTGTGACCCTGGGTAAGTCATTTAATTTCTATTTGTCTCAGCTCCCCCATCTGTAAAATGGGGATAATAATAGCTCCTACCTCCAAAGGTTGATTCAAAGATCAAATCAGATAATTATAAAGCAAGCTCTATATAAATGTCAGTCATTATCATTTTTATTATTATCATAAGCATCATTATCTACACTCTAGAGATAAGGAAACTGAAGCTCAAAAGAGGAAAGTGAATTGTCCAGGATCACAAAATTAGTCATTGCCAGAGGTCAGCTTCATGCCCAGGTCTTTTAAGTTAAGGTCAGAACTAGGTCACAAACCCAAGGCTTCTCTGACTCCAAATCTAGTATATTTCCCCCACCACCACCACCACCACAATACTCCTCAATAACTGACATTTATTGCACACTTTAAAGTTCAAAGCACTTGAATTCTAAAGGATGGGTGGATCCTGAGCAGGGAAGAGGAGGAAGAGAGAGTACATTCAAGCTATAGAGGACTTAAAGACAAGAAGGCTGAGGGGAAACTGAGGACAAGCTTGAGACACCAGCTTCTGGGAACTTTCTGGATTCTCTTCTGGGAATAAAGAAAAGCCGTGTTGGCCATGAATTTGCAAGATGTGGTTCATGGTGGGATGGAAAGTGTCTGGGCTAGAGAAGAGGGGAGGGGTGTGGAGAAAGAGCATGAAGAGATGAACTGAAACCTGGCTGGAGATCCCAGAAGATTCCTGAGAAGCCAGAAGTAGGCCATGGGCATGAATGACTGAATCCAAAAGCAGATCCCACCCACCCACCCCAAGCCCACTTTGGAACCATGTGCACTTGTGAGTTTCCCTTACAACCTTAAGACCCAGTTTCTATAATGGTAATTTGATCACATAGCCCTTCATTCTCAGGACTCATATATCTTGCTCAAATCCACTTTATACACACATAAAATGTATTTATCTATATCATTTTTTTCCTGGAACGGAATGTAAATGGCACTTCTTACATAATGCAAATTCCCCAATCATGCACAAATCAAATGAAACAGATTTTCTGTTTGTTTGCTTTGTAATTTCACTATTATTGCAAACCCTTTTGGAAAAAAAAAAAGCCTCTTTTTATCTAGCCTAGTCCACAGTCTCTTAACTCCTCTTCACTATTAAAAGATGTGGATTGAAAGATTCTTCCCCACCCCATCCATTCTCATCTAGCTTTCTGGGAAGGCTGGTTCCTGATCCACACTAATTGAATAATCAATTGCTTGCTTCCTTAATAACTGAATTTATTAAATGCAGACTATATACAGCTGATATTTCAAGGAACTAATTTGCAATTCAGAGCTCTTGAGGGATTGTTTAAAGAGAAGGCCCGTATGCTTCATAAATCTGGGCATGTACAGTAAGAGAATAAACAGCAAAGCAGTCAAATAAATTCCCAGTGCCATTTGCATTCAGTAAATATCATTTCATGACTCTGCCTTAGAAACATTAGCATCCAAACACCACCTGCACTAATGATACCCCCTCACTCAGCCTGCTACACAAAACAAAATATTACCTGCTTACTTAGATTAGGGCACCCAGACGATTTTTTTCCATCCGAGCTAAACTCTGGGCCGATTTACACAGATCACAATAGAATGTCATAGTTCAAAGGGAACTTGGATGTATAGGGAAGGGAAAATGTTAGAGCCAGATAAATCTTAGACTATAGAACATGGAATGTTAGAACTCGAAAAGAGGTGAGAGCAGAGAACGGGTCCTTAGAACATAGGACAAAGACCATCAGCATTGGATATGACCATAGTCATCATAAGCCAACCCTGTCATTTTACAGATGTGGAAACTGAGTCCCAGACAAGTGAAACCACTAAAGTCACACTGTAAGCTGAGGGCAGAGCAGAACTACAACCAAGGTAATCTTATTCCCTGTGTTCTTTCCCCTAAACTACTATACTTCCCTCCAGTAGAGCTTAGCCCTAGACAGACAGACAGACAGACAGACACACACACACACACACACACACACAGATGGAAAGAGAGATCTGGCTCATTTCAAGCTCCCCTAGAATCACAGCAACATCTATTCATCAAATGGGCTTTAAGCAGATACATCCTCATTTGACTTGCAAAGTATGTAGTCAATAGACTGTCCATTTCCTGAGAGCTAAGGGACCTAGAATTCATTGCTTTAGGTTTTGTAGGATTTCACATAACCTAAAGAGCTAGACCACCCCCACTCCATTTTATAGATGAGAAAATAATACTTCAGAGAGAGGTGACTTGGCCAAAGTCACACCATTTGCAGAACCAGCATGCAAAACCAGCAATATGAACCCAGCAGTCAAATCCTTTCCTGTGAGTAGTCCATAATGCCTCCAATGTGAAAAAGCATCTAATATCCTGCCCTTCCCCCAATCGCTGTTTGGGGAAGTCCTTCTCTCCTTGGGGAAATTCCTCCATCTGACATCTTTAATTTGATGTGAGAGTCCTTCAGTCCCCTATTTACACAGCTGTTTAAAGTATTCACCTTCAAGAATTTCAATTTTAGGTGACAGAGAATCTGACATTTACAAGTGGACTGAAGGTCACAGGAGCAGTTAGATGTAAAAGGTGCAACTCTAGAAGCCGGGGACAGAGGAACTCAGAAGACAAAGACTAGAAATCTAGGTTACTACCTTGTTGTTGCTTTTGTTTTTGTTCAGTCATTTACTCATGTTTGACTCTTTACGACCCTCAGACCATGGTAAGCCAGGCCCTTCTATCCTCTACTAGCTCCCAAAATCTGTCCAAGCTCATGTTCATTGCTTCGATGACACTATCTACCCATTTCATTCTCTGTTTGTCCCCTTCTCCTTTTGCCTTCAATTTTCCATGACATCAGGGTCTTTTCCAATGAGTCCTGTCTTCTCATTATGTGGTCAAAGTATTTAAGCTTCAGCTTCAGTATTTGACCTATTTCATAAGATTGTTTGAAAAGAGCTTCACAACCTTCAAAGTAGGGGACTAGTGTACTACAACTTCTTATTAGGCATGGAACACAAGGTTTCATGGAGCAGCCTAGGCTATATAGAGCAGTATTTGGTGTGAATAGAATGTTGGACTTCAAGTCAGGTACGAGATCTGGTTTCAAATCTGGTCATTTAGCCTCAATTCCCTAATTTGTAAAATGGAGCTAATGGTACCATGTCTAATTCAGAAGGTTGCTATATAGTATAAGTGAAAGAATTTAACTCAAGTATTTATTATTCATATAAGAAATAAAAAGTTTTATAAAAAGGTCAATCATTATTATTTTCCTTATATAAATGGCTACTTTATCACTGTCAACTTGAAAAATGAGGCTTGAATTAGTAAAATTATAAAATAATATGGACAAATAAAAAGGGAATTGGATCAGTTTCCACAGAACAGAATATGCTGACTTTTGAAATATTTACTCAAACTATGGCACATCAGGCAAGAATCCCAGAATGTCAGAGCTGTGGAATCCCTTCTGTGACATCCCTGTCTGGTGGTTATTCAACCTCTGCTTGAATACCTCAGTAGATGGGGAGCTCATTATGTCAGGAAGCAGCCTCTTCCATTATTGGATAGCTTTCCAGAGTTCTTTATATTTAACCAAAATCCACCCCCTCTGTAATGCCTGCCCCTAATTCTGCCCTCTGGGGCCAATAAGAACAAACTTTTACATGGCAGCCCTCCAAATACTTGAAGACTATTTCCCTATACCCTGAGTTCCCTTCTCAAGGCTAGATATCCTCTATTCCCTTCAACCTGTCTGTGGTTTCTCCCCAGTCCTAGTGCTGAAAAGGAAAGCCATTGATGATATTGGGATATTCTGGGGGAATGGATGAGACAGAATATGATTCAGAGACCAATCAGAAATCCTGTTTGCCAGGAACAAAGAGTATGTAAAAGGGATGATGAGAAATAAGGTATATTATGTTGTTATTTGTCTTTTATTTTTGACCAATGACATCATGGGGTGATGTCTTGACTCATGCATGAATTGGATTCAAGTAAGTCAGAGTTGCACAAATTCATCAGCCTCACATTCTCTTCCAGAGTCATCAGAGCCCCAGGGCAAGAAAAAAGTCATGATGCCTGGAGATGACCTGGGATGCAGTGGATGACTGGCATCTTCAATGTCTGACCAAGCTCCAAATGCTCTACAGCACCTGTTTCATCCACCTTCATGGCCAATGGAACAAAGGGGAGGATCTACCTCAATAACGTAAGGCTTCCCCAAAGGGAGATAGAAACCACAAAGCAGAGGAAGGAGTTTATCTTTTCTACGTATGGACAGTAGGACATCACTGTAGATTTGGGAAGAGGTGAATGAAATATTTATAGCTACACATCAAGAAGATTGTTTTTAGTAACAGCCAAGAGAGCTCCACTCTCTTTCCCTTGATTCTGTCCTCTTAGAATGATCTCTGCTTCTGTAGAGGAAGACTGACACCCTAGTTCATCAGAAGCCTTTCTTGAATTGGGAGGCAGTACAGGATAGTTGGAAAGAGCACTCGCTCTGAAATAAGAGAACCCAATTTTCTATCTGCCTCTGCAACAAGTAATCTAACCTCCCTGGGCTATATTTTCCTCATCTGTAAATTGAAGGGTTTGGAGTATATGACCTCTAACTTATCTTCCAGATCTAAATCTATGACCTCAATCCCATGTGAACTAATTTTCATAACTCCTTGGTTTTCCCACATGCTGTGGAGTCTCTACATAAAGGCAATTAAGATGATGAAATGAGTAGCATGTTAGACCTTGAGTCAAGAGGACCTGTGTTCAAATCTGACTTCAGATATTTACTAGTTTTATGACCCTAGGCAAGTCACTTAACCTCTGCCTGCCTCAGTTTCCTTATTTGTAAAAAGGGGGTAATAATAGCACTGAGCTTTTAGGGTTGTTGTGAAGAGAAAGTGATATATTAGTACCTCTGTGAACCTTAAAACACTACATGAATGGCGGTAGTAGTAGCAGTAGTGATGGTGGTAGCAATGGTGGCGGTAGTAGTGGTAGTCTGGATCCTAGTCTGTCAATGAGTATAGGTTCAAACAAGGAAGGAAACTGTCTCCAAACCCCCTTCTCCACTTTATTAAAAGAGCAGTACCATACATATCATGGTTTGGGTGTCAATTTAGTTATCTTCTGTACCTTTCTCAAAGCAAAATAGGCAGGAATTGATTTGAAAAATTAGGACCTTGAGATTCCAGATGTGTCTGACACTGTGTAAATGGGTTTCCTGTATGAAATAGTCCTATCCTCCTAACCTTGGTCCCCTTACCCCACCCACTTGCAGCTCATTAAACTGTAGAGGCCCTTCTACCTTTATGTCTGAATCCCTCAAGAAGAGTATCAATTAGCTGCTGCCAGTTTGCTACTTTGCCTACTTAGAAATAGGTGCAAAAAGCATTCGTCCATTTATTCAGTCACATTTGTTAAGTGCTAAGAACTGGAGCTAGAGATAGGGACTGGACCTATGATGTCACTATTACAGGGAATTTCCAGATGAGAGAATTCCTTCTGCCTATGCAGGTCAGCACTTCTCTGCAACCTACAAATTGTAGGGTTGACTAGAACACTGAGAGGTTAATTAATTTTCCCAAGTCACACAAGAAGTTGGTGTCACAAGTGGGACTTGAATCTAGGTCTTCTGAGCTCCAAGGCAAACTCTATCCACTATGCAATGGATTTCAAGTTAAAAATTATAGTTTCTGCTTTCAAGCAGCTTATAATTTACTGAAAGAGAAGTAGTAGTTAGTTGTACATGTGAATGACAAATGCAAATGAGTATGAGGTAGAATCAGATGGGGGCAGTGACCAAGACCAAGGCTTGTAGGAAAATTGGAGGAGGAGGAAGAAGAAGAGAAAGAGGAAGAGGGTATCCTTTTAGGCTGGGGGGTTGAGGATGACTTTATGGAGAAGGTCATACTTTTAAGAAGGAAGGCCTTTAGGAAAGACAAGGACAGAGACTAACTAAGACTGAGTAGATTCCAGACAGAAAAGCTCAACTCTGGAATTTGCAGAAGCAGGAGAGGACAGGATGAGACTGAGAAACATCCTCTAGTCCAGTGTGTATTGTAAATGGAATAGAAATCACAGGATCAGGGTTTCATGCTGCCGACCAAATGCAGAAACCAACCAAACCATTTACGTCTCAGAGATCCCTTAGCAGGTAGTGATGAATGTGGAGGTAATACTCTGATTACAAAGAATCCCTATCCTTAACTGCTCCATCTAGACTAGCCTTGGACAGTCTGATTGGCCTTTCAAACAAGACCAGTCTCCTCATTCATCCACAAATACACATTGCTGCTTCTCTTCCCTGCACCCTCATTCAAGCTGTCATACAATCACAAGATATTACAGTGGGAAGAGGCTTTAGAATACAGAAATTTTAGAGCTTTGGACCTAGAATGTTAGAGCCAAATGGAACTTCAAAACTCAGGATGTTAGAGCCAGAATGTATTTTAGGACACAAATTATTAGAGCTGGATAGGAAATTTAAGATCATTTAGCTCAACTTCCTCCTGTTTCAGATGAGAATACTATAGCCCAGAGCTAAAGGGACCTGCTCATATCACATAGTAGGTCCATGGCAGGGATGTAACTAGAATTCCAAGTTTTTAAATATCAGGTTTGTCCTCTCATCATTACTCCCAAATGGGCTTCTAAATGAAATGTCTTCCTTTGTCCTCTCTCCCTACTTAAACACTACAAATCCCTCAAAGCCCAGATAGGATCTAGAAACCAACTACGTTCAAGTCATAAAAACATTCCCCTTCTTTTAACTCCTGTCTTATTTGTTGGTATTGCACAATAAGTGCATGGTCCCCGTGTAGACAAACATAATAACAACAAACAAATAATAACAACAATAGCTAGTATTTATCGAGTCCTTTAAGATTCACAGAGTGCATTATCAATATTATCTCATTTAAGCCTTATAATAGCTCTGGGAGGCTGGCTATTATTATCCCCATTTTACAGATGAAGAAACTAAGACAGAGGTTAAGTTACTTAGGAACATTTGGCTAGTATCTCAAGGTGGATTTGAATTCAGGGCTTCCTGTCTCTAAGCACAGCTATATATGAGCAAAGCAGACATTAGCTCAAAAGAAATGTGAGATGAACAAATTTAGAGACATCTCCCTCCCAAATGGTCATACAAACTATTTGTATCAGACCAGTGGTAGAGTCTTCTGAGCTTATATTGGTATAATCAGCTACAGACAGACACATCATACACTGACCCTAATAACATGACGCCATTTTGAACCTCTTGAAATCCAAAGGACAAACAACAACAAAGACAGTAGGCATCAGACTTGGAATTTAAACCCAGTTCCTGTGCTTCCACTTACACCATGTCTTCCCATTCCCTTAACACCACCACCAAGTCTCAATTTCCTCATCTATAAAATGGAGGTGATAATAGGATAGATCAAAGAATACTAGAGATGGAAGGAAGCTGAGAAGCCATGTAGACAAACACCCTTATTTTAGAACATGAAAAGAACTTGCCCTGGGAGTGCACTGCAATGCAGGTCTTCTAACTCTAGCTACAATGCTCTCCCCACTACACCAGACCTGCTTTCCCTCACTACCCTTTCCCACATCATAGGCTGCTAGGGAAACAGACTAATGCCAGTCACTAGTCATGGCACTGATCCAAGTCTATTTTCTCATCTACAAAACGGGGACTTGACTTTTCCACCCATGAAAGGACCAAAGAAGGTAATGTACATGAAGATATTTGGGGACCTGTAAAGCACTTTAGAAATGTTAACTGATAACAAAGACTGGATTGCTGAACTGAAATGACTAGAGGAGGATGGCAGTAGTTTTAGCAGTTGGATAAAGCTCAAAATAAAGACCAGCCTGCATCCCTACATCTGCATTTCTATTGAAAGCTTTCTGCTATACCATTCCTTTATTCATTCATCCATTCAAAAATTACTTCTTCATCATCAGCATCAATAAGCATTTATTAAGCACCTACTATATACCAGGAACTGTGCTAAGTGTTAGGGATACAAAGAAAGGCAAAAACATGGTACAGACCCTCAAGAAGGTCACAACCTAAAGAAGAAAGAGAGCATGCAAATAACTACATACATACAAGATCTATACATATCTATAGGATATTAAATCTGTATGTGTGTATATATACACACATGCATACATAAATGATATATGTATATACATATGCAAGTGTGTGTGTGTGTGTGTTTGTATGTGTGTGTGTGTAAATCTCAGAAAGAAGGCATGGGAATGGAAGGGGGAAAGTATGGAGGCTTTCTTCAGGTCTCCTGAAGGTGGGATTTGAAGTATTAAAGGAAGCCAGGGGAGCATAGAGGAAGAGATGAGGATGGAGAGTATTTCAGGCATGGAGGGAAGAGGGTAGAGGCAGCCAGTAAAAGGCATTGAGTTATTTTGTGTGAAGAACCACAAGGAGGCCAGTGTCCTTGGATGGTAGGTTTCATTTTGGCTGGGTCTTAAAAGATGAATAGGATTTCTATATATGGAAATAGGTAAGATATTGCCTTTTCTATATAATATCCACAATCTAAGCTAAAGACTGAGTTTCCAGAATATTCTCTGCAACTTCCTTGAGCACCAACCAAGATATAACATACCAAGATGTACAAAATGGACTGTGTAGGACTCTCCTGCCATCCTGTCCTAGACAGGATGGTGATAGCTGCAAACCAAATTAGCTCTAAACACAAGCCCCTATATTTCACAGAAGCTGGCACTCAGGGACTGGTTAAAGTGCATCTGGAAGCCTCACCTTGGATAAGAAAGACTGATTGCTTTTACCCTTGGTTTGATTAGTTTGGGCAATCACCAACATTTACATAAATTGTACAACAGGGAAGGAGGGCCTCAGAGGAATGAAGGCCTCAGTCATTAAAAGTCTTTTAATGTGCACATAAATAAATAGCAGCTAATGCTATTCTTCTGTCTGAGACAGAGGCCATGCATTTTATTCAGTATCACCAAAGGTACTCCTTAAACATAGGTATATTGCTTCAAAAGACCAGGGTTTCATTGTGTTAGGTCCTTTAGACACAGTCTGTGGTTTGTTCTTCATGAACTAATGTGAACCAATAACAGTTGGATTCAGTCTTCTGTTGATGACCAAGGCAGGCTCTCTCTGATATCTGCCTAGTCCCTACTCAATGCCCTTCAAACTCAATAGAATATCCTTGAATTTGTCTCCCACTTCCCCAGCCTTCAGGTCACCTCCAGGCCACAGCGAGGTATTGGTGGCAGATTCTAGGATGACAGATTTAGAGCTCAATGGGGCCTTAAATATCATCTACTCCAATTCCCTTATTTTAGAGGAGAAATCTATGTCCTAGAGAGGAAAGTGACTTCAACACTTTACTCTCACAGTGTTAACTTGTATGAATAACATAAAATAAGAAAAATGTATGAATATGAACAGTTAACACTAGTATAAAATTTCTCTGGCATAGGTGGTAGTTATATAGGTAGACTATTATGAAGCACATAGAAAAGCTAAACAGTAGATGGAATGTTGTACTTCACATCAAGAAGACCTGACTTCATAATAAGAGTAGAAATTATATATTGTATAGAAATTATATAAAACTCATAGAGTCAAATTACTTGTTCAATTAAAAAAAACTGAGTCACAGAGTTAAAGTAGATATCTCCTCATCTAACTTTATTTTTTTAATTTATTAGTTTAGTTTTAGTTAACAAGATTCAAATCCATAGTTCCTTGATTTTCAAATTTCCTTTCCCTCCCTCCCCCCACCCCCCACGACAGCATATAGTCCAGTATAGGATCTGCAAATACTTTCATATTAGACATTAGTCCAATTACAAAGGTGTATTGTCTAGTCTAACTTTCTACCAAATATTAAATTCCCTTTGTTGTAGGAAATTCATGTCTTATAGCAAGAGTGCTAGGTCTGGAGTCAGGAGACCTAGATTCAGATCCTACCTAACAAGGACAACAATAATTATAATAGTACTAGCATTTATATAGTGCTTTAAGACTTACAAAGCACTTTACAAATATTATCTCACAACCCTGGGAGAGGTGCTGTTATTATTCCCATTTTACAGATGAGGAAACTGAGGCGAATAAAGGTCCTCAAGTTACATAGTTTCTAGTCTTGTCACCTTTCTCTAGACACCTTTTAATTTCTCAAAGTCTCTCTTAAAATATAGCATTCTGAATTCACCAAAACATCCCAGACAAGATCTGAACATTAAACAGTGGACCAACCACCTCCCCACTTTTGACTTCTTTTTGATGTAGTCTCAGATCCCATTATGTTCACTGGTATGCAGGACAACTTGCTGCCTCATGTTGAGCTTTCAGTCATGAAAATCTCCATGTGTTTTTCACACAAATTGTTGCTAAGTCAGGTATCCCCCATTCTGCACTTTAGCAAATGACACTTTAAAATAGGCATTGGAGGGTTTTATATTTATTCCTGTTGAATGTCATGGGGTTGGTTTAGAAGGAGCAATCTGGCCTGAAAAGATCACATTGAATCTTGATTCTGTTATGAGCTATGCTTTCTGACTTGATTATCACCTGAATTTCTGATAGCCTGCCTCCCATGTCTTTATCTGAATAAGCAGTCAACAAAAAGAAAAGGACAGGACCACGGACAGAGAAAGCTGCACTACATGTTTCTAGATGTATGAATTTGTAACCTTGTTTGTGTCATGGACCCTTCTGGCAGTCTAGTGAAGTCCTTCTCAGAATAATGTTTTTAAATGCATAAAGTAAACCACATAGGATTAGTCAGTTAATAAACCTTCATTAAGCAAGTATTATGTGCCAGGCATCATGCTAAGCCCCGAAGAGACAAAGAAAGCCAGAAGATAGTCCCTGCCCTTCAGGAGCTCACAATCTAATGGGAAAGGCAACATGCAAAGAGCAACATGCAGACAGTGTGCAAACAAGCTATATACAAGAAAAATAGGAAATGATAAATAGAAGGAAGGTATTAGAATTCAGAGGCATCAGGAAAGGCTTCCTGTAGAAGGTAGGATTGCAAAGGGAATCAATTATATTGGGGGAAAGTTACTAAAAATATTTTTAAAGTTCATGAATCTAAAGTTAAGAACCAAAGCCCTCTTAGTATATCCCTCCATCTTGAACAAAATCATTAATCAGCATTCAGTTAATTGACACTTATTCAACCAATCAGAAATCTACCCAATCTACTATCAGTGCAACATTGCAGAAAGAAAACTGTGGAGTTACTATGTGTGTGTTTCTCCAAATCCCATTCACATTTTGTAAATTTAGGATAATACTTTCACTACACACCACACAGGATTATTGTCAGAAAAGTGGTAAAGTTACTTATAAAACTGGATTTGACATTGATAGAGGTTGTTCTAATGTTCCACATCAGACCCAACACATAAGTAAAGGTCACAAAAAATGGGAATAGTCATTGTTGGAGAGACCGTGGAAAGTCTAGCACACCATACACTATTGGGAGAGCTGAAAATTGGTACAGACATTCTAGAAAGTAATTTATTGACTAAAATATCCAAAGCACTGATCACTACTGGCCAAATACCAAGGTCAAGAAAATGCTTAAATACTCTAAAATATGTATAGCTGCACTCTGCATGGTACAAAAGACTGGAAACAAAGTAGATGTCCATAAACCAGGAAATGACCAAACAAACAAATTGTGGTTTATAAATATAATGAAATATTGTTGTTCCTTAAGAAATGATGATTATGGAGATGCATGGGAAGACAAATAAACCAATAAATAAGTATAGAAACAGAACAAGGAAAACAATTCGCACAAAAAGTACAACAATTATATGTTAATGGACAAGGTTGTCCCTCAAGAAAGGATAAGAAAATAATCTTCTGGGGGGACTAGGTGACACAGTGAATAGAACACTGGCTCTGGAGCTAGGAGGACCTGAGTTCAAATCCAGCCTCAGACAACACAAAAATTAGCCGTGTGACCTTGGACAAGTCACAACCCCAGCTGCCCTCCAAAAAGCAAATGTGTGTATGTATATATATATGTATATGTGTATATATGTGTGTATATATATATGTGTGTGTGTGTGTGTGTGTGTGTATACTTCTATACTTCTAACTGTTCTTTACAGAGTTGGGGGACAATGAGTGAGGAAGATTACATATGCTATCAGCCTGAGCTGATATGATGGTTATTAGTTTTACCTAACTAGGTTTTTTTTTCATCTTTTATTTTTGCAGCAGAATGGATGGTTTAATCAGTGAATAAACCTTTATCAAGTACCTACTATGTAGCAGGCACTATGCTAAACATTAGGGATCCAAAGAAAGCTAAAAAACAATCCCTGATCCTACTGAACTCACAGTCTAGCAAAAAGACAACATGCAAACAAATACATACAGACAAGCTACATGCAGGATAAACTAGAGGTAATCAGTAGAGGGAAGGCACTTGAATTAAGGGGGATCGGGAAAGGCTGTAGAAGGCAGGGTTTCTGTTGGAACTTGAAAGACCCCAGGAAAACCAGAAGGCAGAGCTGAGGAGGGAGAGCATTCCAGGCACAGGGGACAGCCAACAAATACTTAATGATTAAAGCCATCCTAGAGTAAAATGTGTTGTTTCCTTGTCACTGTAGGTCATCACACATAAAAAATAATGACACTTGGGGGTAGAAAGCAATCTTAGAAGACACCTAATTCAATCCTCTCATTTTGACAGATAAGAAACAATAATACAGAATAGAAGAGTTAAGACTCAAACCCAGATTTTCTGATTTCAGGTTTCTTTCTAGTATGCTGAATGACCATTTATTAGAGATTGTATATGGGAATTCTTGTTTAGGAGTTGTTTGGTCCAGAAAACTTCTAAGGTTCCTACCAGCTTTGAGATATAATGATAACAACAAATAGTAATAATAGTAACTAACAAAACAATATCTTACATTTGTATAGTGTTTCACTTTTTATAAAGTACTTTCCTCACAACTACCCTGAGAATTAGAAAGTGAGAGGATCATTCACTCCCTTTCACAGATGAGAAAACTGAGACCCAATTAAGTTAAGTGGTTTTCCCAAGATCACATAGGGTAGTCCTAGAATCTCAGAGTTGGAAGGAACCTCAGAGACCAATTAGTTCATTGTACCTGAACAAGATTTCCCCCTACAACAAATCAACCAAATTAAAACATCCAGCCATTGTTTGAAATAGGGTTGGTGTTGGGGTGGCCCATTACACTCACAGATAGCACTGATTCTTAACAGATAGCACTGATTCTTAAGACAAGGTTTGTTTGTTTGTTTTCCCTTACTTCAAGCTTCCATGTTCTCTCTTCAACATTTACCCACTGTTTCAGGCACTACCACCTGAAATCAAGCAGAAGTCTAATTTGTAGGCAGCTAGATGGTACAATGGATAGTGCGCCAGGCTAGGAGTCAGGAAGATTCAGCTTCAAATGTGCCCTCAGACATTTGTTTGGCATGTGATCCTTGGCCAGTCACTTAACCTCTGTTTGCCTTAGTTTCTTTATATGCAAAATGAGGTCAGTATATCACCTATCTCCCAGATTGGTAATGGGGATCAAATGGGACAATAATTGTAAAATGCTCAGCACAGCTCCTGGCATATAGTAAGTGCTATATAAATGCTGGATATTAGGTTTATGATAATTATTAACTGCTCTTCCATACAACAGTTCCTCAAATACTTGAAAACAACTATCATGCCCCACGTAACTCTTCTCTTCTGGAGGCTAAACAATGCCTTTCACCCATTGTCATATGTTGTTATTCAGTCATTCCAACCCATTTTGACTTTTGTGACCCCCATTTTGGGGTTTTCTTGGTAAAGATACTGGAGTGACTTACCATTTCCTTCTCCAGCTCATTTACAGATGAGGAAACTGAGGCAAACAAGGGTAAGTGACTTAACACAGCTAGCAAGTATCTGAGACCAGATCTGAACTCAGGAAGATGAGTCTTCCTGACTCCGGGCCCAGTGCTCTATCTACTGCCCCCACCTAGCTGACCCCTCCATCTTAATATTCTCGGATTCTAAAGCTTTTTACCATCTTAGTCACCTCTTCTGTATCTCTCTGGCCCTTCCTAAAATGTATTGCTCATAATTAACACAATATTCCAGATGCAGGGTTGGCTTATTAAAATGATGGTGCCTCATAGAGCTTTTTTAAAAAATTATTTTTTTCTCCCCTCCTTCATCTATCTGAACAGAACAGAGACAAACGCCTACATCCCAGGGGAGTCTGGAAGTTTAATTACTATCTGTGCAATGCTCAGAGGTCCTTGACAAGAGAGCATAAAGCAGCCCCATGATGCATCTGGTCCTACTCCTCCCAGCAGCTCTTCTACAAGATGGAGAACCACTCCAAGCCCTGGGATCTGAGCAGATTCTTCAGAGGACAGGAGAGCAGTGGAGAAAGAGGAAAGCAGAGATGAGAGAGGAGCAACAAAGCATGTGAATAGTCAAAGGTCTGATCATTTCCCTTCCTTTCATGTATTCATATATTCATTGAAGACCCTATCACATGTCAGACACTGTGCTAGGCATTGAAGGCACAATAATAAAGATGAAAAAGTATCTAATCCCCAAGATGATACTTATACAACAATTAAATACAAAATATATGCCAAGTAATTTCTGAGTGTCAGGTCACTAGCAACTGAGGGGCATCAAGAAAGACTGTGTCGGGGCAGCTAGGTGGCACAGTGAGTAGAGCGTTGGCCCTGGAGTCAGAAGGACCTGAGTTCGGATCTGGCCTCAGACGCTTAACGCACACACAAACAAAAAAAACCTAGCCGTGTGACCTTGGGCAAGTTACTTAACTCCAATTGCCCTCCAAAAAGCAAAAAAAAAAAAAAAATACTGTGTCCCAAAGGCAGCTCTAGCTAGGGCTTATCCTGGAAGGCATCTAGAAATTTTAGGAAGAGGTAAGGAGAAAGTATATTCCAGGCATGGAAGACTGCTAATGCAAAAGCACAGAGGTGGGAAATCGAGTATCACATATAAGGAAAAGTAAGCAGATCAGTTTGGTTAGAATATAGAGTGCATGAAGAGGAGGAATATATAATAAGCTTGGAACAATCTGTCAGCTGTGTATAGAGACTCTAAGTAAGAAGGCTAATTAGGAAGTCTGAACTAGGGCTGCGGCTGAATAAGTAGAGAGAAGGGAATGTGAAAGAAGTTGTGGGGATAGAATCAATAGAACTGGGCAACTGATTAGATGATGAGTGTTGTTCAATCATTTCAGTCATGTCTGACTCTTCATGACCCCATTCAGGGTTTTCTTGGCAAAGACACTGGAGTGGTTTGCCATTTCCTTCTCCAGCAAATAGGATTAAGCGACTTGCCCAGGGTCACACAGCTAGTAAGTGTCTGAATCCAGATTTGAACTCAGGTCTTCCTGACTCTAGGCCCAGCACTTTATCCACTGTACCACCTAGCTGCCCACAGATGATGATTAGGTTTCCCCAACTCATAGAGCCTCAGAGTTTGGAAAGATCTCAGGATCCATTTCATCCAGCCCATCCCTGACCCAACATTCCCTCTACAGAACCCTCAACAACTAGTCATCCATCTTCTCTGAAGGCCTCTAGAAAAGGGGAACTCACTACCTCACCAGACAGTCTGTGTCTTGTCTACACCACCAGATGGCACTAATTGTTAGGAAGTTTTTCCTAAAAGAGTCCAAATCTACCTCTCCACACATCATTAGTGACTCTTGGTTAATGATTCCCTATCTAGTCAGAGTTTCTCCCTACACAGAGAGAGCTCAAAGCCCTTTGTGGGGCAGGGTTGGATGGACATTGTGGTTGGGCAGAAAGAACCACGGACTAGGGTTTAGCTTCCCCGAATTTGTATCCTGCCTCTGACTCTAAGGAGCTGTGTGAATTCAGGCCAGCCACATGACCTCTTTGGAATCCAGTTTTCTTTTTAATCAAATGAAGGGGTGGCAACAGATGAACCCTCATGTCTCTCCTAGCTCTGGAGTTCAGTGACCATACCTATCTTACAGTGTTGGGTTGAGGACTGGATGAGGAAACTGGACTGAAAGCATTTTGAAACATTAAGAAGGATATATACAAGCTAGAATATATCCTAAGGGGAGAGTAACCAGGATGATAAGGCACCTGGAGACCACAGCACAGGAAGGTCAGTTGTGTGATAGTGTAGAAACAAGGTTAGAACTGGAGTCAGAAGACAGGTTCAAATCCTGGTTCTCTCAACGAATACCAGTGTGACCTTGTCTTTGGGCAAGTCACTTATAACTTCTATGGGCATCCATGTCCTCAAGGGTATAATGAAGGGTTCAGACTAAATGACCTCTCAGGTCTTTGCTAGCTCTGAATCTATGATCCTATAAACTGAAGATGTTTGTATTTCAGAGGAGAAAACCTATTTTTAACACTTGTTTTCTTGATGTGCCTCTTCATACTAAAAAAATTATTCAGAGTTAACGAGTGACAGAGCCTGGGTTTCAACCCAGTATTTCTAACTTCATTGGGTGGCTAGGTAATGCAGTGGATAGAGTGCTGGGCCTGGAATCAGGAAGACTCACCTTCCTAAGTTCAAATCTGGCCTCAGACACTTACTAGCTATGTGACCCTGGGCAAGTCACTTAACTCTGCCTCAGTTTCCTCATCTGTAAAATGAACTGGAGGAGGAACTGGCAAACCACTCCAGTATCTTTGCCAAGAAAACGCCCAAATCGGGTCACGCATCGTCAGACATGCCTGAAATAACTGGACGACAGCAAACACTTTAACTTCAAATGCATTGTTCTTTCTACTCACAGAGCATCACTGCATGTATTTCAATTTTTTTTCTGGTAGAAAGTGGTAGAAATGCTTCATGACCGATTCTCTAGAATTATGATTGGACGTAGTACTTGAGTGCTCAGAGTACTTGAGACTTTCAAAGTTGGGTTTGCGGTAGGGGAGGTATTTTTCCAATGTTGTAATTATTTAAATTGCTCTCCTGGCTCTGCTCCTTTCACTCTGAGTGAGTTAATACAAGTCTTGCCAGATTAATCTAAAACCATCCCTTTTGTCATTTCTTATGACACAGTAGTATTCCACTACATGCATATCTTGCATGTGTGTTAATTTCCCTTATTTCTACCCATTCTAAGTTCCCTGAGGTCACAGCCCACATCCTCTTGCTTTATGTCCAGCTCAGGACTTGCAAAGTTTAGTTGGCACCATTCTAGCCCCCATGGAGGTTACAATCCAACAGAAGAGAATTATGTGTGTGTGTGTGTGTGTGTGTGTGTGTGTGTGTTAAGAATTTAATTGGTATAGGGTTCTGGGCTAGGTGCTAAGGGAAACAATGCTCAGTTAAGACATGACAGGACACCTGCCCTTATCGAGCTTCCAGGCTTATACACTATATGATGCATCCACAGACACAATAATACAAGAGAATATATGCAAGTCACTCTTCCATTTTCACTTTCCTCCTTTGCTTCAAAGTGGGCTTGAGGAAAACCAGAATAGATAATTGAGAGTTTTTGTTAATCCGAGTCCAACTGTGCTTCCAGATATTTGTAATGTCACTTGAATGTGTCGGTCCCAGCAATAGATTATTATTAGGGATGTGGCCATACTCTCATAATGAGCTTAGGGTTGATTCATTGGAGTTATCAAAATAAAGCCTTGGAAATGGTAATACAAAAATACCCACTGGCTTCCTCACCAGGCCAGCATAGGGATTAAAAGACAAAGCTTGTAAAGTGCTTAGGGTTGTTTGCAGAAAAAAATTATGAGGAAAAAAGAAATGACTTTTTTCCCCTGCTATCTCAACCCACTTAGAAAATCTTTGAGGTTATCAGGTATGCAATTGGCCCAGATTTGAGAGGCACCTTAGTGGCATAGGAAGAGGTTTCGATTTGGAATCCAAAGACCTGGGTTTGAATGCCAGTTTTGCATTTTACCTGCTATGTGACTTTAGTAAGGCACTTACCCTATAGTGTTGTCATCTATAAAAATAAGGTGGGGGGCTATTAGGACCCCTCTGAAAGATGAGAACAGCGCCCATGGAAGTATGAATAGATGATTTCTGAGGTCTCTTTTAATTCTAACCTATATGAGCTGCCTCACTGAACTCAACCTGGAATTAGGAAATTTGGTTTAAAGATGATGGCCGCTAGATGGCACCATAGTGCACAAAGTACTGGAGGAAGGCCTGAGTTCAAATCTGGCCTCAGACACTATGTGATCAAGTCACATAGCTAGGAATAAATAAAGATTAAATATGACCACTTATCATCTGGGTCATCCAGTGCAAGTGACCTAGCCCATCATGGTGAATGAAGGAGCACTAGACCTGGATTCAGGAGGCCTGTCATCAACCCTTGGCTCTGTAATGTATCAGTTGTCACCTTGGGCACATCACTTCTCATCTCTGGGAGCTGGACTAGATGACCTGAGGCAGCTTTCAATCTGTGACCCTTTGATCTCCATCAAGTAGAATTTCCCAGCTTAGAGCCTTATGGGGAAGACAAAGACAACACACAAAAAAGAATCTGTATCTTGAATACATACATCTTAAGTACTTCCTGGGTGCAGGGCTGAGTTCTTCTGGGAAATCCAAAGTACAGCTAAGGTATAGCCCCTGGTCCAGGGGAACCCATGGTCTGGCATATGCCAGACAATATGTAGCTAATGGTAAATGTATGAGGTACTGAAAATATGCTGGAGGGGTCATAGGATTTAGAGTGGGAAGGGGCTGAAGAAACCAAGGGAGTTACTGTAGGGTAGTGGAAATCATGCTAGACTTGGAATTAGGGAAGACCTGGGCTCAAATCTCACCTCTGACACTGGCTGAGAGTGTGATCGTGGGCAAGTTACATAAATTTCTTTGAGCCCCAGTTTCCCCATCTGTAAAATGGAAATAATAATAATAATTATAGGACATATCACATGGGATTGTCGTGAAGATCACACATGGCTGTTCTTCAGTCGTTTCAGTCATGTTCCTCTTCTTTGTGACTCCATTTGGGGTTTTCTTGGGTAAGATACTAGAATGATTTGTATAATAATAATGTAATCTGAAGATCCCCTTTGGCAAGCACTTAGCACCTTGTTTCAAGTGTGATTGTATCAAGTATTATGATCCAGAACTTGTGAATCCCACAGTGGGAATGACCTCCTGTTATAACAGGAAGGAACTAATATCGTATATAAGGAAAAGCCCAAACTGAGAGAGGACAGAATTTCTCTCAGTGAGTATCTGGAGGCTGGGCTGCTACTGCTGGACTGAGAATTGAGAAGAACTGAGAAGAGAAATGAGAACTGAGAACTGAGACAGAACTTATTCCTTGAAGTAAGCCATGCGGAGGCTGAGGAGGAGAGGGCCAGGCTGGAGAAAGTGATTTTGAATTTGAGAACAGAATTTGTGGGGGCAGAGCTTCTTCTGAGAACCAGCCAGAACTTCTGCTGAGGTGCTACCATGAGTGAGAGAGGTGGATCCCTGCTTGAGGGCACCTGTTCTGTTGTGAAGCCTTGGGAATGTCGGTGTTCACTGCATTAACCATGTGTACCAACTTCATAGTTACTGTAATGACTTTGAATCCCTGGTTCTGGGACCTGGTTTCCTGGTATTTGAATAAGAAGTTGAGGTGGATTAGACACTGTGAGCTTCAATATGGAACAGGAACTGCACAGAAAGCTGGACAAGGAGCTGGGAGCTGTCTGCCTTTGGACTCAGGTGGCAGTTGGTTAGATTCAGGAAGTAGCTGGGACCATGGAAGAGGAACCATGGAAGCTGAGAGCCTGCCTTGAGTCAAGCTGAAAAGACCTATCCTTGGGTATTTAATGCTGACTGATGAAAATGTAACTTACTTGTGACCTAGGGGTAGATGGCCTTTGTACTTTCCACCACCCCTTAAGAGTGTACTGAGTAGTGACTGATGAAATTGTAATTTACTTGTAACCTAGAGGTGGATGGCCTTTGTACTTTCCACTACCCCTTAAGAGGGTACTGAGCAGTGACTGATGATATTGTAACTTGATTGCATCCCATGGGTAGAGGACTTTGACCTTTGTACTTTGTGTCAATTAAGGAGGCTTGCCTCCTTAATGGTGATTGAATTAAGGATTTACTAAATGAAGGATTTACTAAATGAATGTTATCTTTTGCTTAAAACTATGTGACCACTTTGCTGAAAACTACGTGGCCATTTTAGTGATAAGTTGTGAAGTTATAACATTCTGAATGCTGTACTTTGTTTTCTGTGAATTTTTTGCTCTGATTTGTTACTGAATAAATAGAGAGTTCACTATACTGTGTAATCAAAACCTTGAAAAGCTGTTCATGGCAGCAATCCTCTGGAAAGCTGCTTGTGCTTGGCTTTACAGTTTGCCATTCCACTCTATTCTGATAGATAAAGAAACTGAGGCAGACAGGGTTGAGTTGCCACGGTCACAAAGCTAGTAGATTTACATTCAGAAAAATGAGTGTTGTTGATTCCAAGCCCAGCATTCTGTCCACTCAAGATCACACCTACATACACATACACACATGTATATATGTATATATGTATGCATGCACTAATAGGTATGTGTATATGTAGGTGTATGTATGTATGTATGTATGGGTATATATATATATATATGTGTATGTATATATAAAGTCCCTTGAAACTCTTAAAGGTCTCAGCAATGCCAGCTATCATTAGTTCATCCAAGCCCCTCATTTTACAGAAGAGAGCACCAAATCTCAAAGAAGGGAAAGGACTTACTTAACAAAGCAGGCTGATATTTGACCCCAGGCCCTTTAACTCCAGATCACTCTACCTTGGGATTAGGAGGCCTGAGCCCTTGTCCTGGCTATGCTATCACCTTGATCTTGAATAATTTATATGCCCTTTCTCTGGGCCTCAGTTTCCTTATCTGTAAAGTGAGATGGATGAAAAAATACTGAACTTGGATTCACAGGATCTAAACTCTAATCCCATTTGGCCATTTATTCATTGAGTGAATTTAGACAAGTCATTCACTAATTCACTCAAAAAAAATTTCAAGCTACTGCAATGTGCCAGGTCCTATGCTAGGTTTTGGGGTGGGGGGGGTGACAAAATATCAAAAGTGAAACAATCCCAACTCTCCAGGAATTTGCATACTGTTGGGAGGTACAAGATGTATCTAGCTATAGCTATGCTCCATGAGGAAGAGGCTGAAAGGCTGCCCACTCTATAGCTATATACAAAACAGACCTGAGGTGATTTGGAGAAGGGTCTAGAAGTTGAATGGATTAAGAAAAGTTTAAAAAACAAGGTAGCCCTAACACTGAGCCTTAAATGAAACTAGGAATTCTAAGATGGGAGGGAGTGCATTCCAGACCTGTTTCTTCATCTATAAAAGGAGGGAATTAGGCTTAGATGGTCTCTATGGTCTCATTTAATGAAAGACTATGTTCCTGTGACTCAGTGACCTCAGTGGTACCTCCTACCCCTAGAGCTCTGGGAGTCTATAAAAGTCACCTCAGACAAATGAGAAGAAAGCAGAAGATGCTGTGTATGAGGTGAGTGCCATTTCCAATTCCATCTCTCTTTGAGCCTAGGTTAATGACATCTGGCAGCTGCATGAGGGCTGGAGACTCCCATGTGCAAGGCTGTTATGACATTCGAAAGGCAGCTGCCACACAGTTCAATTAGCAGAGAAGGTGGGCGACAGGAGCCAGCCCTGCTCAGAGATTCAGGAACCCCTTCCAAAACCTCCGGATCTAGGTGTAAACAAATCCAACACACACCCTATAAACATCAGTTAGAGGGCAGATTTCAGGCCTGCAAATGAGCTCTTTGTGGGGAAGTCTTTGAAGACAAAGGAATTAGGTTAACCCCAAATGGATGTTCATAAATATTTAGAGTACAATGATATAAACTTTGAAAGAGAGAAAAAGACGCACTCACTCCCTTAAAAAAAAAAAAAACTAATTAGGACAAGGGAAAGGTGCCATTTAGGAAACAGAACTGGATAGAACATCTGTCTTTACAAAGAGACTTTCTCAAGAGGATTTCTCCAGTTCTACTATTGACAGTCTTCACTCTCTCATTTGTAAAATAGGAATAATCATACCTATAATGAATTCCCAATGTGGCATTCTTTATGAACCTCAGAGTACTACATAAATGTGAGTAATCAGGCATCATTAATATTATCTATTAATATTATGTATTATAATTATTCATTATTATTATTAATAATAATAATATTTATTACTTTGGACAAGTCACCTTCCTTTTCTAGGTCTCACTTTCCTCCTCCATAAAACGAGGGTCAGTCAAGATGATCTCTAGTGTTCCTTTCAGTTCTAACTGTCTCTGCTCTATGATACTTCTTCAATTATTCTAAGATTCCTCCTTGTTCTGACATTCTATGTTCTAAGGTCCCTCCCAACTCCGATGTTCTGTGTTCCATAGTCCCTCCCTGTTCTGACATTCTGTGTTCAAGAGTCCCTTCCAGTTCTGGAATTCTATGTTCCAAAGCCCCTGCTAGCTTTGATATTCTATGTTCTAAGATCTCTCCTAGCATATTTTATTCTAAAGTCCCTCCCAGCTCTGACAGCCCATGTTATGAGGGAGGTCCCATTCAGTTGCAATGCTAGACTAGGAATGCAAATAAATAGAAGTAAAAGATAATCTAGAAGAAAAAAAGCAAAAAACAAAAAGTGAAAAGTCTACCTGACCTGAGAAGGGGAGAGTTGGAACTCCTGGGAGCAAATGGCAGCTGGAGGAATTGGGTAGTATGGATCCAGGAAAGAAATTCCTGGACAAATCTAGAAAAAAGAGGTTATAAATGAATGTGGGGTTGGGTACTTTACCATGGGGCAGTGTCCTTTCTGAGATCTGTAATAACTAGCAGAGTTCTGAGATTGAAGTATGATGGAAAAGGGTAATTCATGGGCTAATCTCTAAAAGAAGGTGAGGGAAAGAACTTAAAATGAATGGATACCTTGGAAACTTTGATTACATGAAGAATACATAGAAAAGAGAGACTAGATGATTAGAGGGTAACCAGTAGGCCCCAAACACACTGGTGAGTTGGGGGAATGTCTACCCCAAGCATGTGAAGACTTTCCCCAGTAAAATGGATGAGAACAGTTGGGTCCAATGGCCATGAAGGTGGTGGAGGCAGATCCTGAGAAGCACTTAGAGCTTGGTGAGATGCCAAGGTCACCCACTGCATCTTAGGCCAGTCACCCTGACCCCAGTCTGGCCACCAGACTTTGATGGCTTTGGACAAAAGAGTGAGGCTGATGACTTTGCCCAAGTCTGCCTCGATTAAATCCAATTCACATATGAGTCAAGACATCCCCCATGATATTACTGGTCCTCTTTATACGTGGAGAACCAACAATAACAACAGGATTTGAAATCCAGAGATCTGAGTACAAACCCATCTCTGCTACATAGCTGCCTGGGTGACCTTGAGCAAACCATTTCATTTCTTTGTGCTTTGCTTTTCTCTTCTGTAAAATGAGGGGGGCTGGACTCCATGGGTTCCAAGAGCCCTTCCAGATCCAATTCCTAATAATCTTCAAACAGGTAATATATGCATGGCATGTATAATTATCTTCACCAATGCTGACTCAGCTCAGTACTTCTCACTGGAGAACACTTGGAAAGAAATCACTCGGCCAAACAGATACATATAGGTAGTAAGGATACTCATTAGTCATGGACAAATTAGTTTGGGAAAGGAGGGTCCCGTAGCCTGGGAGGAAGGGAGAAATATATGTTTCTATTCACAAGAGAAATAAGACATTACTTACCATTATTTAGAGTGACAATAATAGTGGCGCTTATTTATCTAATTCAGTAATACTATGACTGTGCTTTTTTAAATTTTGGAAAGACTCACATCTATCCTGTGGTTTAAAGGCTTTCAAAGTGCTTTCCTCCAAACAAAACTGGGAGGGATATAGACAAGGTAATACTATTCCCATTTTACAGATAAGGAAACTAAGGATAAAATAATGAAGTGGTCACACAGCTAACAAGGGTCAGAGATGGGATTTTATTCATGGTCCTATGACTCCAGCATTTTTTTTCTTCTAATCTACACTGGTTCTGACAGAGTATAGATATGATATATAATGATACGTAATTAGATGTAAAATATGTGTATATGTGTATAAATGTATATATTTGTATACTATATATAACATCTATCATGTTTAATATATTTAATATGTATGAACATAATACATATATATATTACATATGTATATAATATATTTTAGAAAAACACATGGAACCAGATGAGCATTTGAGTGGCAAAGTTTTGTCCAGTGGAGAGAGCTCTGAGGTTGGAGTTGGAGTTGAAGAATCTGGGTGACCTCAAGTAAGTCATTTTCACCACTTTGGGACTCAGTTTCCCCATCTAGAAAACAAGACATTGGAGTAAATATAGCCTCTGCAGTGCTTTCCAGTTCTTGGCCAGTGATCCTTTAATCACTATCTTAGACATGAGAAGCTCTGATGGCTGAATTGGTTCACCCAAAGTCACACAAACACTAAAGGCCAGGGATTGAATCCAGCCTTTCTGATTCTCAATCCAATGCAATTTCTACTGCACCATACTGTCTGTCTGGGATAGAAATATTGAGCAGTTGTGAGTGAATTCCATCTTGAGGTTCTCAGTACCTGGGAGAAAAAGAACAATTGTTTCTATATTTATAATCAGAATGGATATTGTACTGTCTCCCTTACAAAATGTAAGGTCCTTCAGGGCAGGGAGTATTTTGCTTTAGTCTTTGTATTGCCAGTGCCTAACTTAGTGCTTGGCACATGGGAGATCAATAAATGTTGAGATGAATTGAATAGAACTGAAAAGCCAAATGGTAGCTGTGTGGTTCAGTAGACAGATGGCTGGGCCTAGAGTCAGGAAGCCCTGAGTGCAAATCCAGCCCCTGACATTTACTAGCTGTGTGACCCTGGGCAAGTCACTTAACTCTATTTGTCTCAGTTTCCTCTTACGTAAAAGGAGCCAAAGAAAGAATGACAAACACTCCAGCATCTTTGCCAAGAAAACCCCAAATGGGGTAACTAAGAGTCAAACACTACTGAAATGAAAGAACAAGCAAGAAAATCCATGGAAATGAGTCTCTTACCGATGGTAATGAAAGCTAGAGCCTTGATACAAGCTAAAAACATCAAATACTGAATAAGCTAACATTTGTGAAGGGTTCTTAGCACTGTCTGGTGCATGGTAGGTGCCATATTAATGTTTCTCCCCTTCACACAATAATAGATTTTTGAGCTAGAAGAGACCTCAGAAATTATCTAGTCTTTTCAGCGAAGAGAAGTGACTTTCACAAGATAACACAAGTAGTAAGTGACAAAACTAAGATCTGAACCCAAGACCCCTGATTCCAAATACAGCAGCCAGACTGAGCAGAGCAATCCCAGTTAGAGCAAGCCAGGCCCAGGGATGGCCTTAGGATGGCATGGAAAGATCAATGGATTAAGAATCAAGAGACCCTAGAACTAGCAGGACCACCTACAATCACAAGGTCATCTAACCCAACCTTCTCCTTTTGTTGATAAGGAAACTGAGGTCCAGAGAGAACACTTACTAATGATGATGCAGAGTAAGTCATTTCTCTTCAGAACTCAGTATTGCTGCCTACAAAATTGGGGAAGGAGGCCATAAGAATCACCATTCCAGAACTTGAAGGGACCTCAGATGTCATCTAAATGATATTCAGGGTCCCCTCCAGCTTTAACATTCTGTGGTCTGAAGTCCCTCCAGCTCTGACATTCTCTATTTTGGGCTCTAAATTCATGTCAAGCTCTGATATTCTATGTTCTATAATATTTAATCTACATAATATAATCTATATGTAGATTGTATATGATATGTATAATTATATATTATGATAATATATAATATAATTATATATAATCTATATAACATAATCTACATAATCTATAACACTATATAGAGCTCTAGTTTAAATGTTTCTATCAATTCTTAGGGTGACCTAGAGTGACCCAACCCTGGAAGAGGATCTCAATAAGGTTCAAGAGATAGAGGAGTATAGAAGATGGGAGAAAACAGAAAGAAGAAAGTCTATGGAAAGCAAAGAGGAGGGGGAAAGAAAAGTGGCAAAAAGAGAGACATGAAACAAGTGTTTCAGAAATCACACTCAGACCTAATGCATAGATTTGAAATGAAACCAAAGCCCCTGAAGCAGAAACCTCAGAAGTATTTTCCAGGGTCCACATGTGTATCAATGATCACCCAGATAGGGACCAGGCATTGCAACCATTACAGCCAACACTCTCTAGTGGTCCCTGATTCCTGCATATTTTTAGAGTGAAGTCATTACTGTCATTTATTTTTAAAATACTTGAAACAGTCCAATGGAAAAACGGCCTCCAGCTGCTTTCTGGGGACCCATACGATTATCTCTGTTTCCCATATGGAGAAGCTAAGACTCGGAGATATTAAGTGACTTGCCCCAGGTCACACACAAAGTTAGTGCAGAAGTTGAGAATAGAAACCTCCTGACTTCCCTGCCTCCCACTAGATCAATGCTTTATCACAGGGCTTTATCAAACTGTATCAGACAACTTTCCAAAGCAAAACCTCCACACACACACACCCCTCCCTTCCTTTCCTGGCAGATCTACAGCAGAGTCTGGGTTTCAATCAAGAAAAAATTGGGAGCAGCAAAAAGGCTGGGACTGTGGGTAGTGTTGGAGGGGGTGGATGTGGGGGAGAACAAGAAACTTTTTGATAATTAGTATTTAAATGCCAAAGGCCTTTCATTAAACTGAGGTTGGTCAATATTATCATCCTCATTTCATGACCCAGATCAGGACAGCCCCTTCCCAGAACCCTCCACCCCAGGAAGAGGTTGAGGTGGGATGGGATGGAGGGATAAGAGGGGAGCAGTCTAGAAAGAGATCTGTATTTCAGGAGATCTGAATTTGCCTCTCAGTCCACCTCTCAGTTCTGTTATTACTCTGGGACCTGGAATAAATCACTGAACATTTTTGGCCTCAATTTCATTATCTATAAAACAGGGGATTGGACTAGATGAACTTCCAGATATAAATCCTGGAGGATTTTTAAAGCCCCTTCGAACTCTAAGATTCTTTGATGAACCCCCTCTCTTGAGATCAAAGGTCACATTATAACTCACTGGCAATTACCTATTCGATTTGTACTCCAACAATTAGCTCTTTGTGATAAGGCTCCATCGGAGGTTAATTAGTATCCTTTCATACCTGTACAAGTTTCAACTCAGACAAGTATAGACCTAGACCAGGGGTTCTTTACCTGGGATCCCAACATCAGTGTTTAGGGGTCCTGAATTAGGATGAGGGAAAATTACATCTTTGTGTCAATGTCATTAATTTATTATTTTGAGAAAGGATCCATAAGCTTCACCAGATTACCCAGGGGAATCATGGCACCGAAAAAATGTTTAAGAATCATCCATCTAGTTCAACTGTCTCATCTCATTTTAAATATGGGGAAATTTGAGTTCAAACATGGGATGCATTTTGCTCACTGTCATATAACTAATAAAAGGACAGTGTTGAACAACAACCCCAACGAGTGGGTCTCCATCCTCACCTTGTGAACACTGAACTCAACTTCCCTCTAATTTCGATTTACTTCTGCCCTCTGCAGCCCCAGAGAGTTTTAAGTGATCTCATTAGATATTTTAGCACCTACTCTGGGAAATTCCCACGAGACTGGAGGTATAAAGAGGTAAAGCTGAATAGTTTCTGACCTCAAAGCGCACCGAGTCTCCTGTGTAGAAGATGGAAATAAATATAACACAAGGTAGATTTTTATTGGAACAAAAAAAAAAAGCAACAAAGTGCTCTAGGAAAATTTGAAGAGGGAGGGAGCACTCTCAGTTCAATTCATCAAACACTTATGAAGCTCCTATACGTGTCAGGAGGGAGGCAACGTGGCTTACAGAGAATAGAGGTTCTTAATCTTTTTTTCATTATGGACTCTTTTGGCCATCTGGTGAAGCCTATAGTCTCATTTTCAGGATAATGGTTGTAAATGCATAAAATAAATTACATAGTATTATAAAGGAAACCAATTATATTAAAATACAGTTATGAAAATATTTTTTTAAAAAACCAGTTCATGGACTCCAGGTTAACAACCCCTGCCTAGCTTAGAGGATAAAGACCTAAAATGGACATCAGAAAGACTTGGTTTTCAGGTCCTGCTTCTGGCATAGAGTTGTTCTGTATGACCCTAATAAGTCACTTAACCTCTTAGTGATCCAACAAACTCTCTAAAATATATCTACATTAGCAAAGTGAGTCCCCTCCTTACAAATTCCCTATACCAATGAAATCACAGGTCTGGGGGTGTGTGTGTGTGTGTGTGTGTGTGTGTGTGTGTGTGTGTGTGTGTGTGTGTGTGCGCGCGCACGCATGTGTGTATGTGTTTGTGTGCATGTACATATACATATATACAGTACATATAATTATATATAATTGTGCATATATGTAAAATTATGTTAGGTGTTAGGTATATACAAAATAAAAATGAATCAGCCCCTGACCTCAAGGAGATTATACTCTCCTGAGGAACATAATAAGTATACAAGTTAATACAGAATAACACAAAGTACATAACGTAAAGAGTGAGCAGATGCTGATGTTTAGGGGATGAGGAGAGACCTACCGTGGAAGATAGAACTGGAGTTGTGCTTTGACAATGCCTAGGCAATGCAGTGGCCATATCCTTCCTACACAGGACAGCCAGATACCTGAAAACAACATTATGCCTTCTCTTCTGTAAACCAAGTATCCCAAGCTCCTCCTACCAGCACTCCAATGACAGTTTCTAGACCTCCTCATTCTGGTCTCCCTCTTCTGAATGTTCCCCAGCTTGATAATGTCCTGCCTAAAATGTAACACCCAGAACAGAAAACAATACTCCAGATGTCACTAGAGCAGTGCAAAGGCAAAGGGACTCCCGCATGCCTGGCTCTAAATCTCAAGCCATAACCAGTGGCCAAGGAATTGTTTTAAATGGCAGAGATGATTTGGAGAGTGCTTGCTCCTGAATGGTGGGAAGCAGAAACAGGAAAAGTAGAGCACTCTGATTTCTTCATCATTTCGGTTCTGCTATGCTCCAGAGGAAACGGGATCTCAAAAGAAGGCATTCTGATAATCCAATCCCCTACTTTGTGAAACAAGCAAGACTTTATCTGATAATAAGAAAAATGCTGCCCAAGTTAAGAGAGACAATAATTACTTATTACTCCCATCAGAAGCTCCCCAAGTCTCTATGGAAAGATCTGTCATTCAGGGGAAGGGAAAGAGTTTGAGTCACTCAACATCTAACCCTCAGACTTAAGCTAGAGAACATGAATTATTCTGTTATGGAGCACATTTCATAAGATGCTTACTTGATGATCAACTGTGAAAGACTTGGTTAATCAAGACAATGATCCAAGACAATTACAAAGGATCCAGGACAAAAAAAATACCATCTACCTTCAGAGAGGGAATTGATGAATTCTGAGTTCAGATTGAAGCATACATTTTTTAAACTTTCTTCATTGTTCTTGGCATGTGTGTGCGTGTGCACTCTTTGCAACATGGATAACATGGAAATATGTTTTGTATGACTTCATATGTATAATCAATATAATATTGCTTGTCTTCTCAAGAAGTATGGGAGAGGAAGGAGGGGGAGAATTTGGCACTCAAAATTTCTTTTTAAATTAATGTTTAAAATATTTTATATAGGGCGGCTAGGTGCCGCAGTGAGTAGAGTACTGGCCCTGGAGTCAGAAGGACCTGAGTTCAGATCCGGCTTCAGACACTTAATATACACAAACAAAAGCCTAGTCGTGTGACCTTGGGCAAGTTACTTAACCCCAATTGCCCTTCAAAAAGCATAAAATAAAATATTTTATACATAATTGGGAAATATTTAACAAAATAAAAAAATTTAAATTTTTTTTTATTTCTCCATCAGAGGTATGACTGGGAGAGCACCCTCTCTCAACCACCCTTAACATTCATTCATTCAATAATGCCCATCATTTGGGTAATAGATACACTAACTGACATTAATACAAAGTTTAACTATTAATGTATGATTTTAACTTATACATAAATACATAGACACATTGAATAAAGTTGGACAAATGATATTATCACCATCTTAAAAATAAGGATCAGAGGGGTTCAGAGCAGTTAACTGGCTTGCCCAGAATCATAAAGTTAATAATCATCAGAGTCAGAACTCAGCTTTCCTTAACTAAAGTCCAGCATTCTTTTACCCAAACAAAGATAGGGTATCTCGATGAGGACCACCAGGTCATTACAGAAGAGAGCTGATCGGCTTATATTTCACAAATCACCAGAAAGTTTAGTGAATTATCAGACTTCTTTGTGGAAGAGAACAGCCTTGCTTCAGCCAAGTAATGAGGCTGGTGTGCAGAGCAAATCCCCTCCCAAAAAAGCATCTCTCACCAGAATAAATTTGTACAAAGCAGTAACACCAGCTAATGGTTCATTAGAAGCCATGAATCATTTGTTTTGATACAGGGCCAGATAAAACTATGTTATTTGGTTTAACAGAAAGAGCAATAGCTTGGGAGTTCTAGTAAAATCTTCTGTTAGGCAATCACAGTCATTCACAGCCTGTCCCCCTCCTACCTCTCTAGTCTTCCAACACTTTACTTTCCCCTACACAGTCTGAGATGCAGTAACACTAGTCTCTTTGCTGCTCCCTGGGCAAAAATATAACACCTCCAGACTCCAAGGTATTTTCTCTGGATGTCCCCCATGCCTGAAATACTTTCCCTTCTCATTCCCAACTCCTGACCTCCCTGGCTTCCTTCAAGCTAAAATGCATATCTACAAGAACCTTTTCCTGATTCTCCCTTAATGGGAGTGCTTTCCCTCTATTGATTATGTATGTGTTTTGTTTGTGTGTAGTTGTCTTAATGTTGTCTCCCCCATTACACTGTGAGCTCCTTGAGACCAGAGACTGTCTCTTGCCTTTCTTTATACCCCCAGCAGTTAGCACAATGCCTGGCATATAACTGTTGTTGCTGCTAATGTTGTTATTGTTGTTCATCCTTCATTTTCAAAGAGGACCAATGACATCAAGGGTCATGTCTTGACTTATGAGTTGCCCAAAGTCATCAATCTCACCTTCTTCTTCCTTCTCACTTTCATTGAAGTCTAGTTGCAGAACAAAAGTCAAGATGATTGGGGATGCCCTGGGATGTAGTTAATGACCTTGACATCTTTGACGATGGACTGAGCTCACTTCCTAGCACATGCTTTAGCTGCCTTCTACCCACTTTACCAGGGAGAAGTCTTCACATTCTTGGGGTACACATCCCTCTGATTCCCCAACAAGTTTGAGGGCTGTTGATTACCCTGAACCTCATTGAGCCTGTCTGCCAAGATGGTTTACCAGGATGTGATATGCACCGATGCTAGCTTCTTAGAGCCATGGGGGAAAATAGACACCAACGATGGAAGAGCAGCCCTTGAAAGGGCTCAGCAAGCTCTCACACCAGAGGTGCTAGTCCTCCTTGAACACCCCATATACCCTGGTCCATACTAGGTGCTTAATGCTTGACTGACTAACTGGATCTGCTGCTTGGAGCTGAATGTCACTGGGCAAGACTCTTTCCCATTCATCTATAAAATGAAGGGGTTGTATTTATAATCACCTCTAGTTCTAACTTTCTATATCCTATACTATCAATGTCCTTCTACCTCTGACATTCTACATCATAAGTTCTCAGGTTCCTTCTAGATCTAACATTGTCTTTTCTATTCCATTCCGTTCTAATATTTTACCATTCTATATCCCAAGCAGCATAAAATTTGTATGTGAAGAAGTCTGGGATGAGTAGGTAAAGATGGGGGAGAAGGGTATTCCAAATGAAATGAACAGTATGAACCAAGACACAGAGATGGGAAGATCTTATATTGGGGAGTGATAGGAGAAGCAGGGGTGGGATCAGGTCATAGCAGCCTTGAATGGCAGGTTCTATATAAGGGAGAACTTGTCAGCAATTATAACTGCCTAAACATAAAGTAGACAACCCCTTGAGAAAGCAAGTCTGCCATCAATGGAGATGCTCAATCAGAGATACAATAACTCCTTTCCAGGAACTGAAGAGGAGATTCAAACTTTCATAGACTCTTGCTAATAACCTGGTGAGGCAGTAAGGTAGAGTGGAGAAAGCACTGACTAGGAGTCAGGAAGACCTGAGTTAAAATCCTACCTTATGGGGCAACTAGGTGGCACAATGAATAGAGCTCTGGCCCTGGAGTCAAGAGGACCTGAGTTCAAATCCAGCCTCAGACACTTGATCACACTTACTAGCTATGTGACCTTGGGCAAGTCACTTAACCCTAATTGCCCTGCATTCCCCCCTCCAAAAAGGAAAAAATTCTCCCCTTGCTTACTTACTAGCTCTGTAAACCTGGGCAAGTCATCCAACTTCTTTGCCTCAGTTTCCCCATCTATAAAATGAGACAATCTAATTCAAAGTCCTCTAAGGTCCCTTCCACCTCTAAAATACATGATGCTCTGATCTCCATGTGGATGTCCTATGTGAACATCAAGCTTAACACATCTAATACTCATCTTCCTGCCAAACTTTCCCCTATTTGAAACCTCCCTATTTCTGTTGAAGATATTGTGATTTGCCTCCCTTCATTTAAAACAACCAGGCACATAAACTCATCCTAGAACAAAGGTTCCAAACCTCTTTTATTTCACAGACCCCTTTAATGTTGTGAAATCTACAGACTCCTATTCAGATTGTTTTTCAAATGTATAAAATAAAATGCATAGGATGACAAAGGAAAGCATTTGTATTGAAATACAGTTATCAAAATATCAAAGAAACAAGTTCACAAAATTCATGTCCTAGACTCGTCCCATTGGCTCATTGCCATTTGCAAACAATTGCCAAGTCTTGTTCAACCTCTCATTTCTTCATTCTTCTTTCTCTCTTACCAGCCCATTTCAGGTCTTCAGGGCTCCTCCCCTGGGCTGTTATAATACTCCTATGTGGTTTGTCCACCTCTGGTTCCTCATCCTATAACTTATCCTCCATACAACTGCCAAAAATATCTTCATAAAGCTTAGATCCAACCTGTCACTCCACTGTTAATGCAGCATTAGTAACTCCTTAGTAACCCTAGTTACCTCCTCAGCCTGGTATTTAAGGCACACCGCAATCTAGCTATGACCCATATTTACAATTTTCTTTTACATTATTCCCTTTTGTCCACTCTATATTCCAGCTAAAAGAGATTAGTGGTTGTTGTCCAAATTCAACATTCCTTCTCTTGCCTCCATCCACTAGCACAAGTCATCCCCATGTGCCCAAGCCCATTCCTGAAATGTGCCCCATCCACAATTCTCTTATTTTTCCTTTCTAGACCTCAGTTTCCTCATCTGTAAAATGAGGGAGATAGGACTAGATGGCTTCTAAGACCCTTCCCATTCTAAACCTATGATCTTTTTTGAAGGGCAAAGATATTAAATATTAAAAACCCAACATCTACATGAGTAGCTGTTATTGTTATTATCCAGGCTCTCAGAATTCTTATCTTCCTTCAAGGTTCAGCTAAAACACCCTCCTCTTCCCTGAAATCTTCTCTTATCCAAAAGTGAGCCCTTTCTCAATACTAGAATTGCCTACATTTGCTAGTCTGTGTCCATATTGTTTACACCCAATCAAATGTAAGCTCCATGAAGAGAAAGGGCTAGTTGGTTGGTTGCTAACTTTGTGTCCCCAGTGGGGGATACAGGGCCTTGAATAAAGTGGGTATTCAAGAAATATGTTGAAGGTGGAGTACTGGGTAGTAGGTTGCAATAGGTAGCCTACAGCATCCCTTTCAGCTCTGGGATAACATGATGCTTAGTTTGAACTTTATTATGTAAGCAATAAGGATTTTTTTTGAGCAGGGGAATGATGTAATGTCTACATTTAATTTATGGAATGAATAAGTTTATTACTTATAAAGTCTCATTGCTTTCTTATTACTAATTCCAAGGAATTTCTTTCATCATCAGAATTCAATTTAACATTTATGACTCATTTAATAAGAATAATACATTTCTAAAGTTTTTGCAAATTAAAGGGTTTCTTCCCTTCACTAGTCTTCTTAGGCACATGAGATATGCCTATTTTATAGATAAGGAAACTGAGGTTAAGTTGTTTGAGTGGTTGTCCAGAATCCCATAGCTAGTATCAGAACCAGACTCATCTCCAGATCTGATGCCAACACCTCTTATCACCTTTTCCACCCTGTCCATGAATAAAATCCTATGATGGATCAGCTGAATTAAATTCAGTTCAATTCAACAAACATGCATTAAGTGCCAGCTGTATGCAGAACACTGGTCTTTATCATGGGGAAATAGGCTTTTTTTTTAAAGATACCATATAGAGTTTAGTTGACTGTATGGAGTTTAAAGTCTAGTGAGTGTAGTAACTGAAAATAAGTAGGATGAATGGTCCCAGGGTCTCCTGTCCTACTGACATGGAACCAGAACTCTGAGAAACACTTCCCTAAGTCACCTTGGAGAATGGAACACAGAATGCTATTGCTGAAAAGAACCATAGCACATAGAAAATGGAACCTACTGTGCTCCATCTAAGATGAAACATTAAGATTAAATGAAGACTAGATCAAATGAAGGCATTTTCATATGGCCTTAATTGCAAGGCTCTGAAAGGCTTTAATAAATACAGACTGTCCTCAACTACTGAGTTCCTATCCTCCCTCTAAACCTCAATGTAAGTCTCACCTCTCCTAAGACTTCCTTGATCTCTGTTGCTGGTGCCATTTCTCTCACTCCATTCACTTAACATGACACTTTCTTCTGCCCTTCTCAAATGTACTTCCCAGGTATTATTGTGCATAGCCAATAAGCCCCTGGAGAGAGTTGAGATTAATATGATATTGCACTCACCGTTAATTAGAGGCTTTAGGGCATTGGCTAATCACTTGAGCTAAATAGGAACTTCTCACTCCCATTTCTTATGTAAAGACAGTTTTTGGATATTTTCTTTGTCTTATTCCAGAACTGAACCATTTTACTGTCTAGGTACTAGAATCCTGAAAATTTGAAGGCTCACACTGAATGATAGAATCCTAGAGCCAAAGGGGATCTTATAATACAGTAGGTTAAAGCCAGAATGAATCTCAGAACATAGAACATTGAATATCAGAGCTGGAAGAAGTCTTGAGACAGAGATTATGTTCATATTCTAAGGGGGTGCGATATTTCTCAAATTCAACAATGTTGCTCTTTTGCCAGTACAAGAGACAGCATGCCAAACTAGAGAAATTATATTTGCAGGGAAATTATTGATCTCTTCATTCACCTTATAAATCATTTAAATCAGTATGAAAAAGCTTGGTTGAAGGCTTGAAGACCACAGGCAGAAAACTCAACCTGATGAAAAACTGGTAACTGTGATAGGCAGAGTATTCTTGTCTATTCTCCATTGCCCAGAATAAATAATGTTTGGGCTTCTGTTTGAAAAAATCAGCCAGGACAGTCTGAATATTGGAGAAGTTCAAAAACAGAGACATCCTCCAAAGGATTGATGGGAACAGAACTCAATGCAGATGGGAACTTGGTGCATAGTCACCATCATCAGCCCATCACCATCAACTCAAAAGGCTTGATTCTGCTTTCATACCTCTGTTCATGAAGTCTCCCTACTTCCAGTGCCCTACCACTTCCAATCACACTCAAAAGTTATAGGATTTTATTAATAATAACAATACCAATAATAATTACTAGAATTTATAGATTATTATATACCTGATAATAATCTATAAGGTATATAAAACACTTTACAAATATTACCTCATCTGACCCTCATAACAAAACTTTTCCAATATTTAGACTATCCTGGCTGATTTTTTCAAACAGAAGACCAAACATTATTTATTCTAGGCAATGGGGAATAGACAAGAATACTCTGCCTATCACAGTTACCAGTTTTTCATCAGGTTGAGTTTTCTTGCCTGTGGTCTTCAACCTAGCTGTTATTATTGTCCCCATTTTACAGATGAGGAAAGTTAAGAGATTTGCCCACACACAGCAAGTAAGTGTCTGAGTTGGGATTTGAATTCAGATCTTCCTGATTCCAAGGCTAGAGCTCTATTATGCACTATACCGTATAGCTAACTCTCCACTTTCCCTTACTCCCAGCTTATAGATGAGCACACAACACTAGAGATTTGCTCAAAGTTATATGGGTAATTACTGGCAGAACTCAAACCTCTGTTCATGCTCTATTTCACTATGCCCTTTACAAGCAGTTGTCTTCTTGTAAGACTATCCTTCCTGGGGGGACTGCCTCCTGCAAGTGTGGCGTCATTTATAATTATAAACCACTTTACTTTGGATATCCCATTTGGTATTCTTTGAGGTCAGTGTATTATGATACCCATTTTATAGATAAGTAAGCTAAGCCTCAAAAAAAGCAAGAATTAGTTCAAAGGTAAAGGAAGGAGAAGAGGCAGGACTATCAGACATATTCTAAGAAACACAATATAGTGTAAAGAACACTGGACTTGAATTCAAATTCTATCTCTAACACATTCCTCTTGTCATTTGCCTCTCTGACCCTCACTTTTCCCCATCTATAAAATGAGGATCATAAAGATTGCATTATGTATCCCTCAAGGCTGTTATAAAGGAAATGTTTTGTAGAAGTAGCAGTACAATGGAAAGACCATTCTATTTGCAGGGAATGGCCTTTCCATTTACTATTCTTGAGGCTGGGCTTCAGTTTCCTCACATGTAAAATGAGAGTATTAGGTTTTTGAGGCCCCTAGCAAATCTAAATCCATGATCTCCTTTGACAGTGGAGATTAACTAAGACTAAGAGTGCTTTATCAGCATGAGTAATTATTACTATTATTTCTTATTAGCCACTGCTCACAGAGGTCCCTTCCAACAGTGAAAGCCTGTGATTCTCTATTTTTACAAAGCCTCAGGACTTTCAGAAAGGTTAAACTTTCTCCTTCTGAAATGAAAGATCCAACCTATGTTTCCAAGCACTGATTCCCAACAAGTTCCAAAGTCCTTCCAGAAAGGACTGGAAGCAAACACCACCGGGAGAAATGTGAGTTGACTTTTAAATATTCCCTACCACCAAAGCAGTATCCACAGATGGGCTACAGCTTCATCTGTTTATAACAGAACAGGTCTTCCAAAGGCATAAAAGGAGTAAAAGCAAGCCAGCCCATCTTTTTACCATTCCATATACAAATAGCCTCAATATATGACTCTCCATTGAGAGACCTGCAGAATATCAGGGGACAGCGGGAAGATAATTATTCCATGGGATCCAAAGATATGTCTCGAGGATGTAAATCTAGAGAAGTCTCTATGGAAACCTGCCAAAATGCATATTGTTTTTATTAATCCTCTCAGAGAAACATCTCTAGAATAGGCAGCCTCACTTATACCACGCTAAAGGACAAGCATATTTTCTGTTAAGGAATATTGCGTGTGTGTGTGTGTGTGTGTGTGTGTGTATGCGTGTGTGAAGTGACAGACAACGGATAGGGAGGGGATAGAGGGCACGAAGGAGGAAGGGAAGAAGTGGGAGAGAGAGAGAGCAAAACAAAGAGAGCTAGAGATAAAGAAGAGACAAAGACAGAGAGAAAGAAGCCTGTGATAAAGTAGGTAAAATGATTCTTAAAGCCAAAGCAGCCCAGGTGATAAGATAATAAGTAAAGGGGTTAAAAAAAAAACTATACCTCATTCTAGTCTACGAAGAGACAAAGACTATTAGAACCAGAAGGGCTCTTTGAACATACAACAAGGAGCATCAGTGCTAGAAGGAAGCTTAGAACTAGAAGGGCACTTAGAACATAGAATGTTAGAATTAGAAGGAACCTTGGAACCTAGAACACAAAATGTCAGAACTGGAAGGGACCTTCTAAAAGAGGATATTAGAGCTAATTGTCCTATCCAATCTCAACCTGATGTCCCCTAAGTCTATGGATTCCTAGGGCCTTCTCCCCACTCCCCATGCCTGGAATGCACTCACTCCTTAACTTCTCCAACTACTAAGATTTTCTACTTCCTTCAAACTCAAGTGTCCACTACTCCATAAAGTCCTCCCGGATTTCCCCAGATAAAAGCCATCTCCCCTTCTTCGCGCTTTCCTTAAGCATGTTGTCTAGATATCTCTTGTACTCTCATTATACCCCAACTTTGGACACAATGGAAGATTTTTACCACTTGTCACCTCAGTACCATTCTTCTGTATATGTATAACATCCCTCTGCTGGTCTTCAGAATCCCTGAAGGTAGGACCTGTGTAATTTTTCTCCTCTGCATCTCAAAGGTGGAGCATTACAAAGAGTAAGAGTTAAATACCTATAGAATTAAATTTGTGTTGTCAAATCATAAACTATTATTGACACATGGGTTTTCCTCTTCTTTAAAATCTCTCTATCCTTTCTCTCTCTCTCCTTTCTTGCTGTCCAACATGTCAGAAGAACATGTTTTCTATCTCCCCCCGCCCCCCACCAATGCTTAGTATCTACGTAGTGTTGCTGTTATTGAGTTATTTTTCAGTCATGTCCAACTGTTAGTGATCCCATTTGAAGAGTTTTTTGGCAAAGATACTAGTGTGGTTTGCCATTTCCTTCTCCAGTTTGTTTTACAGGTGAGGAAATTGAGGCAAACAGGGTTAAGTGACTTGCTCGGGTTCACACAGCTAGTAAGTGTCTGAGGTCAAATTTGAACTCGGGTCTTCTTGATTCCAGGCCTGAGATCCTATCCACTGTGCCACCTACCTGCCTAGTACCTACATAGCCTTGGTCAAACCACTTAAAATCCTCGGGTCTCAGTTTCCCCATTTGTAACATAAGGAGGTTGAACTTGAAGGCTTTTATGGTCCTTTCTAGTTTTAAATCTATAATGCTATGCTCCCATGATTCCTTTGCCCTTCCCTAAAGCTTCTCTTTCAAACATGTGCCTTTTCCCACTGATAAACTCCCCTTTGTCTCTCTTCCCCTTCATCTTCCTCACCACATAGACCACCTTCATCTCCACTGAATGAAAGCTTCATGATCCCTTTACATCTCAGCTTCTCATTTCTACCTTGTGTTCCAACTCCTCCTTTCTCCTCAGAACATTTCACATGCACTGAATTCACTGTAGAATTGTTTTTAATTAAAAATTAAAGGTCCCATGGCATTTTCTGCTAGAGATGAAATATGACCCTGGTGTCCTGATCAAACTCCTACTCAGGTAATCATCCTGATAGTTCATCCTGCCTCTTTAAAAAATCTCTCAGTAGTTTCAGTCAGATGAGCTATTCACACTTCTCTTCCTAAAATGCAAATATTTAGCTTTCTTGCCAGGGCTAGTCCTTAAATTTTCCTTGTAAGTTGCAGGTGTCTCTTAGAAGCTGGAAGAGTGCAGTTTTTAAAGTTCTTTTGGAAACTCCAGAATAAAAAGTTAAGCATGTGCTCAAGGTCAAACTTTAAAGCTAGGAGAGGCCTTAGAAATAAAATCCAATACCCTAAATTTGCACAGGAGGAAATTTAGACCTAGAAAGAAGAAGTGGTTTTACCAGGTTCACAAAACTCACAAGTGGCAGAACCCAGACAAGAACCCAAGTTTCTTGATCCCAATTCTGTGATCTTTTCTCAATACCACACTTCCTTGCATGATTTTAAAGGTCACTAAATAACTCTGCCCACCTAATAGCTTTCCAACATGACTTGAACTTTTATCAATTAGAGATTTATTGCCATAAGAAGTTGGGGGTGGGGGCAGAGCCAAGATGGCAGAGTAGAAGCAGCACTTACAAGGTGCTCTGCCCCACACCACTTCCAAACTATGGAAAAGGGGACTCTGAACAACTTCTGGAACCCCAGCACCCACAGAACGACACAGAGAAGCTAACCTCCTGCTGAGGAACGCCCAGCAGCCCTGCAGGGAGGGCCAGCACAGCGCTCTGGTAGCTGACAGCCCAGCACAGGGAGAGCCGAGCCCAGGTTTGCATGAGCCACAGTTTTAGCCCCAGCAGCTGGGCTGGAGGGACCCCAGAACACCAGCAGCTGTGACGATTCCAGAATTATCAACACACACATGCCTAGGACAAAGTAAGAGGTTAGTGCCCTATGGACTTTGGGACCAGTATTTGGGGAACACGTCGGCTTCCTTCCCTGGGCGCTAGAAACCACTGAGGAGACACTCGCCATTTTGCAGCTTCGGTGGCAGCATCGGCTCCTGGCCTGCGAACTGTAGGGAGATCCAGCAATCAGTCTTGGAGGTTAATCACTCTTGCTTTAACCTGCTTAATCTGGATTGCGATCTGGGGGGAGGTCTGGGGTGGGTATCCAAATTGCCAGAACCGGAAGTTGTGAAGACACCAACGTTTGGGACAGAAGCTCCCCTGTCTGGTGGCAGAGTCCTACTGTGGCAACAAGCCCAAAAGTCAAGTAATTAAGTGGCAACATGCCTAGGCAAAGGAGAAAAAATAAACAGAAAAATGCAACATTAGACTCCTATTGTGGGGGCAAAGAGGATTGAAGCAGGGAACAGGAAGAGGATTGTGAGGTCAGAAATCCTGCTCCAAAAGCCCCAAAGGAAAATATGAGTGGGTTACAGGTCATTGTAGTGACAAGCACCCCAATATCCCCAGGGTAGCTGCCAATATAGGTTCTTAGATCTGCTTCTCAAAAGGAAAGCAACTCAAAATCAGTTAACAAGCTTACTTTAATCAAACAAACACACATTACCTAGTTCAAGGGAAAAAGGTCAGCACCCCAAACTTCAGAGTTACAGAACTTACAGATCAAACAGACAGGCTTCCAAACTGTCCAACCATTATATCAATACCAAATCACAGTTACCAGAGAGGGAAGCATCAACATCTGGGTTTTCAAAGCCAGGGGGCTCTCAACAATGGCTTCCCAGAGTCTCATCTGGTCAAATCACACAACACTTCTCAAAGTGAGCCCCAAAGCAAAGCCTCTCCTCAGGGTTTATATAGCCTTCTCTTGGCTCAGAGAATGTAACAACCTCCTTGACCCACTGCCCAATCACAAAGTATCAAGGTATGGGCTTTCCTGAAAAACAAGCCTCCCACCACAGGCTCCAGGTGCACTTAAGCTAGGGGCAGGGAAGATCTTTAAATCTGCATTTCCATTACATTCGGCCCCAAGATCTTTCTTGCCCATAGCATACACAATTTACATTTGAATTAGCACTAAACATCTCTTAGGTCACATCTTCCAGGTACATAAGAAAATCACAATATAATCTCAAAATACAATAGTCCAAGTCTTCCACTCATGGGGCAAATGTTAACTCAGTCCACTTATCAGTAAAATCAAAAAATAGTCACTCTTAAGTTTACTCAATCAGTTACATAAGTTTTCAAAGTACAAGCCTTCCACTCATGGGGCAAGTCTTGATTAACTCAATTAGTCTCTTATCTGTAACAATATCTCAAAGTACAATCAGTAGCTTATTCAGTAAAGTCTTCCTAAGTATGCCTATAGCATAGACAGTTTACATTTCAGTTATCACTAACCATCCCTTAAATCATATTTTCAAGGTACATCTAAAGTTACCAAAGTGGCCACTGGGTCTTAAACAAAGTACATTGCATTATCACATCAATTCACAAAATACAAAGCATTATCACATAAAGTTCTCTTGGGGGGGGGGGGTGTCCTTCCCCTCGCACTGCTCCAGCCCCTGCTTCCAAGTCCAGAGAAGGGACTAGGCAACAAAACCAAAGTGGGGTCCTTGGGGTCCATGGCACTTCACCCCACCCACCATAGTCACAAGTCCATCCCCCCTGGGTCCCAAACTGTGGGATGCAGCAAGGAAACACATTCAGTGCCCCTGCTTTGCCACACAGTCCTTATCTTGTCCTGTGGCTGAACTCCAAACTCCTGGGTTCCTTCTCCTCCAGCAGAAGGCAGAGGCTCCAGGCTTCTCCACAGGTCTCCATGCAGGCAGCTCACCATTCCTGCTCTCAGCTCAATGAAGTCAGCATGCAGGCCATTCTCTCCTGCTCCATGGCTCCACAGAATCACAGCTACCACAACTGGGAAACAAACAATTATCCCAGCCCCCATACTTTCCTTTTACTCAGCAGATCCCATCCATCATCGCCATTTTGTAGCGGCAAGCACCCCAATATCCCCAGGGTAACTGCCAACACAGGTTCTTAGATCTGCTTTTCAAAAGGAAAGCAACTCAAAATGGGTTAACAAGCTTACTTTAATCAAACAAACATACATTACCTAGTTCAGGGGAAAAGGTCAGCACCCCGAACTTCAGAGTTACAGAACTTACAGATCAAACAGACAGGCTTCCAAACTGTCCCAACATTACATACATCAATACCAAATCACAGTTACCAGAGAGGGAAGCATCAACATCTGGGTTTTCAAAGCCGGGGGGCTCTCAACAACGGCTTCCCAGAGTCTCATCTGGTCAAATCACACAACACTTCTCAAAGTGAGCCCCAAAGCAAAGCCTCTCCTCAGGGTTTATATAGCCTTCTCCTGGCTCAGAGAATGTAACAACCTCCTTGACCCACTGCCCAATCACAAAGTATCAAGGTATGGGCTTTCCTGAAAAACAAGCCTCCCACCACAGGCTCCAGGTGCACTTAAGCTAGGGGCAGGGAAGATCTTTAAATCTGCATTTCCAGTACAGTCATAGAGGACTTAAGAAGCAAATAAGAGAAGTGGAGGAAAAATTAGGAAGAGAAATGAGAAGGATGCAAGAAAAGTATGAAATGAGAGTCAACAGCCTTACTGAGGAAAATAACACCCTAAAAAAAAGACTAACACAAATGGCAAAGGAGGCCCAAAAGGGTAATGAGGAGAAGAATGCCTTAAAAAGTCGAATTTGCCAGATAGAAAAAGAATCTCAAAAGCTCACTGAGGAGATTCATTCCTTCAGAGTTAGACTGGAGCAAATGGAAGCTAATGACTTTATGAGAAATCAAGATGCTGTTAAACAGATCCAAACAAATGAAAGAATAGAAGGAAATGTGAGGTACCTCATGGGAAAAACCACTGACCTGGAAAATAGAGCCAGGAGAAATAATCTAAAAATTATTGGACTACCTGAAAGCCATGATCAAAGAAAGAACCTAGAAATCACCCTTCAAGAAATTCTTAAGGAAAATTGCCCTGATGTTTTAGATCCAGAGGGCAAAATAGAGGTTGAAAGAATCCACAGATCACCTCCTGAAAAAGATCCCAAAAAGAAAACTCCCAGGAATATTATTGCTAGGTTCCAGAATTTCCAGATCAAAGAGAAAATACCACAAGCAGCCAGGAAGAAACAATCTCAATATTGTGGAAACACAATCAGAATAGCACAGGACCTGGCAGCTTCTACACTGAGGGATTGAAGGGCATGGAATATGATATTCCAGAGGGCAAAAGAGCTGGGGATGAACACAAGGGTCACCTACCCAGCAAAACTGAGTATTTTGTTTCAGGGGAAAATATGATCATTCAGTGGAATAGAGGACTTTCAAGCATACTTGAGGAAAAAACCAGAGTTGAATAGAAAATTTGACATCCAGACACAAGAAGCAAGAGATGCCTGGGAAGGTAATCAGGGAAAAGAAATCAAAAGGAACTTATCAAAGTTGAACTATTTACATTCCTATATGGAAAAACAATAACTGTGACTGATGAAATCTTTCTCAGTATGAAAACAATGGAAGAAGGGTGTATGGTCATATGAATACATATGTGAATGTGTGTATATATGTTTACAGTTATACATGGATAGAGGGCACAGGTTGAATTTGGTGGGAAGGGATGATACTTAAGGGGTGAAGTTATGAGGTGAGAGAGGAAAGTGGCAAGAGGAGATGGGGAGAGACAGGGTAGGGTAAACTATCTCTTGTAGAAGAAGCAAGGGGAAGTGGCTGCAGGGGAGGGGAAGAACAGGAAGGCAAAAAGGCAAAATCATATTCTCATTGAATCTGGCTTAGGGAGAGAATGACATACATACTAAATGGGATATCTCACCCTGCTGGAGAGTAGGGGGAAGGGGGATGAGAGGGGGGAGGATGGAGGGGAGTGCATTCTGGGGGGAGGGGAGGTTGGAAGTACCCACTATTGAAGAGGGACAGGATCAAAGTAGGGAATGGACCAGGTGGGGGGTAGGATGGGTGGGAGGGAATTAGAAGCAGCCTTTTACAATATATCTACTATGGTAATGTTTTGCATAGCTATATATGTACAACACATAGTGAATTGCTTATCTTCCCAGAGGGAGTGGGTGACAAGGGAGGAAGGGAATGGATCTGAAATTTGAGGTTTTAAAATTAAATGTTTCAAATATATATAAATACTATTATTAATGCTATTTTACATGTAATTGGGAGATAAGATGTTCAGGCATTAGGGCACAGAGACTTACCTTGCCCTAATGGTAAAGTCAAAGGGGGTATGGGAGAAGATATGGGAGAGAGCAGATTGGATGAGGGGATATTTTGTGGGACTGCTATTCTGGGGTGGTGGGTAGGGGAAAAATTGTAACTCAAAATGAATGGTGGAAATCTGGCCAGAAATTAATAAGGCATTTGTTAAAAAAAAAAACAAGAAGTTGGGGGTGTTGGGGAGTCATTCCTACCTTAGTATAAATTGAAGCAGGTACTTCCCGAACCATTAATGAGAAGAATTGGATTTGAGTTCATCTCTGTAACTTACTAGCACTATAACCTTGAACAGAGTCCCTGCAGCCCCATGGACCTCAGCTTTTCTAAACTGAGAAGACTGGACAAGAATGCTGCTAAGGTTCTTTTGAGCACTCCCATTTTCTGGATTTCTGTGAGCTCAGCCAGGCTGAGGGAATGGTGCTACCGATCTGGGGTCAGGGGAGCCAAGGATAAATCTGGGGAAAGGGGAACTCAAGCATAGCACATCAGAGTAGTAGGACGTCCAAATGGGCAGCCAAGAAGCAGACTGAAGACACCATGAACCTGAGGTGTGAAGCAAACTAGTGGGAGGGGATTCTAGGAAACCACAAAGGGGAACAGAAAAGGAAGGGATGGAAAGAGAATAAGTATTTATATACTGTCTACACTGTGCCAGGCACTGGGCTAAGTGCTTTACAAATATCTCATTTGATTGTCACAACAACCCTGGGAGGTAGGTATATATTATCCCCATTTTACAATTTGAGGAAATTGAGGTAAACATTGTTAAGTGATTTGCCCAGGGTCATACAGCAAAGTAAACATCTAAGGTTGGACTTGAACTCAGGCCTTCCTAACCCCAGGCCCAGCATTCTATCCATTGTGCCCCTGGTCCTGTCTCTTCCCTTTCTCCCATCCAAACTTTCCCAGTTGAAGCCAAAGACTGTTACCATTTAATCTTTGTTAGACCCCTGCCCCATCACTGCCCTGTTTGAAAGGTTGAGATGAAGGAAGTAGGAACCAGTCTTCATCGTTGAGGAATATCAGCTTCTTGCCCTGCCCTGACTAGCAACTTTGGGAGTAGACAGCCTTTCCTCTGTTACATGAATATTACCATCAGAGGACCTTAGAAGAAACCACAGGAAGCATCTACTCCAACCTTGTACCCATTGCAGGAGCCACCTATACAACGTTCCTGATAAGGCAGCATCTTAGCCTTTGAAAGGCCTCTGATGACAAGGTACTCATCACCTAATGAAACTAGTCATTCTAATATTGGACAGCTCCAGTTATTACAGAGCTTTACCCTAAAATGAGTTACTACTCCGTTTCCCCATAAATGAGATAGTTTGGAATCTCAAAATCAGAAAGGACCTTGGAGTCCAGCCCATACCTAAGTAGAAGCCCCTTCAGCAACATTGTCAACATTCAGTCTCTCCTTGAAGACCTCCAATTACTTCCACTTTTTGGTCCGACTTATACTCTATAGGACTATGCAAAATAAACTCTCTTCCATATGTCAGTTCTCCAAACAATTAAAAATAACAATGGTATTCAAACTTCTTCTTCCTCTACACTCCCCTACCTCACACATGCTCACACATGCATACACACACACACACACACACACACACACACAAATCTTTTTCTTTGTATTCTCACTTCTTTCTTTGAAACTAATACTGAATCATTCCTCAGGTGCTATAGTTAATCATTCTTGTCATTCTCTAGACAATTTTGATTCTGTAAATGCCCATGTAAAAGTGTAGGATAGAAACAAAATACTGCAGCCATGGTGTGACCAACACAGAGTTCAGTGGGTTTACCACTTCACTTAATGTGGACATAAGACTTCTATTAATGTAATGTAAAATCAAATTATGCCCTCTGGCTACCCCCATCACAATGGTAAAGTATTGTGAGTTTGTGACCACACCAAAAAAAAGAAAAGAAAAAAACAGGTTTTGCTCATATGAACCCTATCTACCCTCCCCTACATTTGTGGAGTTGATTTGTTGAAACTAAGGGCCAACTTCAACATTTATGCCAGATAAATTCTATCCATTAGATTCACCCCATCGATCCAGGCTGTCAAAATCTTTCTGGATCCTAAAGCTACCATCCAATGCATTAGCTCTCTCCCCCATCTCATGTACGTGATCCGCAGAGTCAATAAGTATGCTAGCTATGTCCTCAGGTACCAGGCATGGATAAAAATGTCAAGCAGTTCAGGACATATCCTCAGGACCCTCTGCCAGAAATCTCCCCTCGGGCTGACACAGAACCATTTATCCCCATTCTTGTGGACTTGAAATCAGGTTGACCCAGCTTTACATCCTCTCTCAGATGCCTATTGGCTAGATAACTCTAAGCGAGTCACCCTGCTAATAAGAGGTTAAATAATCTTTCTCTGTACCTCAGTTGCAAAATGAGGAGATTGACTCAATGGCCTCCAAGTTTCCTTCATATTCTAAATAACAATCCTATGAATTGGATCCTGAACCCAGCAAACTGCCATCATCTAATTCATGTGACATCATAATGACCTCCCTCCATCTTTTACCCAAGCACGGTATGAGAAAATACATCTCTACCAATCTTGTTACCCCAAGGGCATTTTGCGTAAATCTCTTCTTTGCCATGACACATGCTTCCTGAGACTATACTTATGTATCTCCCTCCTTGAGGATAGGGGTTGTGTTGTTTCACATCTTTTTACCCCTACTGTCAAATATATGATCTTGAACACTGAAGCTATTTGATTAAAATCTACTTAAAGGCCACAACACTTAAGAAACTTTGCATAGCTTCATTTCCAGTCAAGATCTGGATTCAAATCCCAGCTTTTCTACTTACTCACTTGAGGATGAGTCATTTCTCTTTCTGAATCTCTGTTTTCCTTATCCATAAAGATACTTAGAGGCAACTAGGTGGTACAGTGGATAGAGCATTAGAACACAATTAGGTGGTACAGTGGATAGAGCATTAGACCACAATTAGGTGGCACAGTAGATAGAGCATTGGACCACAATTAGGTGGTACAGTGGATAGAGCATTGGACCTGAAGTTAGGGGGAACCATGTTAAAAACCAGCCTCACATATGTGGTAGCTGTGTGATCCTGGACAAGTCACTTGACTTCATTTTGTCTTAGTTTCCTCATCTATAATGTGGGGCTAATAACAGCACCTACCATGACATATTTGTAAAAGCATTTTACAAACCTTAAAAAGCTATATAAATTATAGCTATTATTCTAAAGTGAGGGCATTTGAATTAGATGATCTCTATTCTAAATTCCATGCTCCTATAGGGTAGCCCCAGAAGAAATCTGGAGGATGCTATCTCACTGAATGACTAAAGTCACTGGAAACTAAACATATTTTGAATCAAGGAGGCATGTAATACTCACTTTAGAGGGACTAAGATTGGAGATGTATTTACAGTGAACCCTCCAGACCCCCTTTCTCTAGCTGGTCCTCTTGGTGACCAAGGCATAGATTTGTGTGGCATTTGGCCAGAGTCAAGGGGGTAATCTATGGCCAAAGAACAATTGAGGCAATTGCCATCCTTAGGGGATGGAAGCTTTGACCGCAGCCTTGGCAGAAGTCTGTGCTAACTACTTGCGTTAGCTAAGGGAACAGAGTTTGGAAACCATCACTATTGGAGAGCCTGTGGACTTGGCCTAGCAGAATCTCAGCATCGGACAGGCCCTCAAAGTCATATACTCAGATAAGAATCCCTCTCTACCATAACCCTAACAAGCGACCATCCAGCTGGACTAGATGCCTCCAGTGATGGGGAACTGACCACTCTCTCAGTATGATAGTAGAGTGAAGAGCTGGGAGGGACTTTAGAGATCATCTAAATTCAAAACTCTCTCACCTTCCATTTTACATAAGAAGAAACTGATGCACACAGAGGGGAAATAAATTACTCGTGCTCACCTAAGTGTTAAGTGGCAAAGTCAAGGGAACAGTGGAGAAAGCCCTAAGCCTGGAGTTGGAAAAACACCCAAGCTCAAATCCAGCTTCAGACACTTACGAGCTGTGTAACCCTGGTCACTTAACAACTGTCTGCCTCAGTTTCCTCAACTATAAAAAGGAAATACTAATAACGTCTACCTCACAAGGTTGCTGTGAGGATTAAACAAGATATTTACCCAATGCTTGGCACAGAGCAGGCATTTAATAAATTCTTGTTCCTAACACCCCCTTCCCATCTGATCCCATTTCCAGTATTCTTCCCACTAAGCCACAGGGTTGGAGGGAATCAGGTGGGGCTTCAAGTCCTGCAGGGATACTGGAGAAATAGGGCCTGTGAGACAACACAGGCTGGTCCCCCAGTCAGAAGAGACACATAGGGTTTCTACCACACCAAAGGAGCTGTAATGGGGAGATGGAAAACAAATGGAGATGACTGGAGGTCATCCAGCTGTGAAGGTCAGTAGAGCTGGCCTGAGTCTAAATCAAGTTCCATAGTTATAAAAACTCTCATTTTTATGGCATGTTACTGTTTATACTGAGCTTTTAATTCCAATTCAAAAGAGCATTTACCAAGTGCACTGTGTGCAGTGCATTAGGATAGGTGATGAAAAAGTCAAGACAAAAATGAAAGGCTTTAAAAAAATTTTTAACTAAAAAAATTTTTTAAATATTTTTTTTTAATGAAAGACTTGTTATACTGAAATGTCCCTTAGCAGCTCTTTCCTCATAACTCCCTTCTGGAGGATAAGAGGTCTAAGTATTATTAGCCCATTCTACAGGTGAGAAAACTTGGGTCCAAAGTAGGAAAACAACTTACTTTCGCTACTAGTCAGTGTCAAAGCCAAGACCTGAACCTCACAACATCTTATACTTTTGTAGTACCCTGTTCTACCTGAGGGAATGAAGGCCTGCCAGAGAGATGCAAGCGATTGTCCCCCCTATTTTTATACATCTATGTTAGTCCTTCATGCCTTTTATAAGGCCCAGTGGGACCCCGACACATTATCTCGTAATATCAGGGAGAGCATGCACTCAAATGGTTTGTTTACTTTCAGGGACTTTCTCTGAGGCAGGATCAGACCATAAAGGGACAGACTCATAATAGGAAATCTATAAAACGTGTCAATATCCCTCAGTCTTCCTGCTAAGAGGAACACAATTTTTTTCTTATTTTGTTTCATGAGGCTGTTATTGTTAAGCAGACAACCCAAGCTCAACACGGGTGTTGAAGAAATGTTTTTAATTATATTTTAAAGGGATGTTTGAGCACACGCAATACATTGTTTCTTCATTCCAATAATTTCCTTTTGTACATATTATGCTGAAAACCAGATAATGGATTTCATTACCCAAAAACATTAAAGATGAAAACAATAAAAACAAAAACATTCAAGACAAAACATCCATTTATAGGATGTAATTCTTAATCACTTACATCAGGTCCTACTGGGGGAAAATGATTTACAAAGCCCTCCAATACAAAAATTCTGTGCAGGTTAGCTGTAGCCCTGGGCCTCCCTTGATAGACCCAGACTTTCATTAATATCCAATGAGATTATGAACAAACTGCATAAATGCAAATTTATGAGTATACATGAGTGCTGTGGTGTAGTAGCCCAACTTAACATGTTTAATTGACTTTCAAATTAAGCTTCTTATCATCACCATCATCATCACCTGGGTATTAAATAGTCAATCCCTATTCTAATGCCAGGGTAACCTTATCCAGGATGTTTTCCCTGATTTCTCCCCCACCCCACTCCCATCCATAAAGGAACTCCAACAAAGAATTTTATTCAATTCAATTTCAAATCAATTCCAGTAGTGATTACTAAACACCCACCATGAACCATGCACTGTGTTAGATGCTGAAAGAGAATCAAAGACCAATCAAGATACATAATTCCCCAAACTCCACTATGCAGTGTGGTGCTATAGCAAAGAGTATTGAACAATGGAACCAAGTCAGAACTGGGTTCCAATTATGACTGTTACTTCCTACCATTGTGAATTTAAATAAATCACTTACTTTCTTTAAGCTTTGGCTTCCTAAGTTATAAAATGAAAACTAAATGCCATGCTAATGCCTCCTTCCATTTCTAACATTTTCTGTCTAAGTTGTCTTCCAGCTGTGAAATTCTGTTCAAAGCCCCTTTCAATAATAACAATCTACACTGCACATCTCTTTCAGTTCTTAAAAAATGTGTCTATACATGCAAATATGTACATATACATGATATATATGGATATGGATATATACATATATGTATACATACACACACACATAAATATAAATTCTAAATGTCTGAGACCTTAAATAAATCAAGCCAGAACTATAGGAAGGTGAATAGTCCACCAAAAGCAAGCCTCTTCACTTCAAGTAGACTTCACTTTCCAGTACACCTCAGGGTATGTGTCTTATTCTTTGCCCAACTAGTAAGGCTATAAGCCATAAGAATCAGGACAATGTCCTATTCAGTTCTGTAGGGTCTTGTACTTAGTAGGTGTCTAATAAATGCCTGCTAAATTGACTTAAGAAATTATCAAAATTTAACATCCTAAATTAGATTATTGAATTAGCTACTCAGTTCACTGAACAGGGACAGAAAGAAATTGGACACAGGACAAGGCAGGTGAGACTTCATAGGGAGCAGATACTGAAAGGAAGGAGCAGCCAGGAGACACAGTGGATAGAATGCCAGGCCTAGAATAAGGAAGACTCATCTTCCTAAGTTCAAATCTGGCCTCAGACACACTAGCTCTGTGACCCTGGGTAAGTCAATTACCCTGTTTGCCTCAGTTTCCTCATCTGTAAAATGAGCTGGAAAAGGAAATGGCAAGCCACTCCAGTATCTGTGCCAAGAAAACCCCAAATGGGGTCATGATTTGGACATGACTGAAAAACAACAACAAAAATTATCATGGTAGGACCCTGATAATCAACACTCATATTCTAAGCTTGATCTACCTACTTCACTAGGTATGGAACAAGACAGAGAGAACTGAATCATAGCAAAGCAGACTTGTGGCATAAGGAAATCCTTCACATTGGGCTCTGTGTTATTAAGATAGATCTCAGTAATAGCACACGGGCTGTGCATGGACAAGACCCTAAGTCTGATGCCTCCACTTGAGATACAGCATCTTGCAATGGAGAGGGCCCTAGGAATGGAGTCAGAAGCCTGGGTTCAAATTCTGTCTCTGTCACTAATTACCTCCATTCCTTTTCAAATCTTTCACCCCCTCCCCTCAGTCTCCATTTCAGTTTCTACATCTATAAAATGAATGCAATTGGCTAAAGTCCCTCTGGCTTTAAATCCATGTGGATTTCACAGTGCATAAACACACAGCTCCATTTTCTCCTCAAAGCAATCATCTCTTTTTTATTCCAAGTATCATTAAGCCCTGATGATCCATATACAGATAATCCATGTGTGATTCAAGAATTTTATTTTCTTATCACCTCTCACCTAGACTGTTGCAATGGCCTCCTAATTGTTCTCTGGGCCTCAAGGATCTCTGCACTCCCCCCCAATCCAGCCTCCACCCAGATGCCATTCCTAGTCTGACCATGTCACTCCCCTACTCTCTGAATTCCATGGTCTCCCTAGTACTGCTATACACTGGCTCCTGACTACCCTGGTTTTCTCCAAGTCCCAGCTAAACCTGCCTTCTATAGGAAGCCTTTCCATGGCCCCATGATGCTAGTCACTCCCTCTGCAGATTATCCCCAATTTGTCCTGTATAAAGCCTATTTGCACACTGTTGTTTGCAGGTTGAGGCCTTTCTTATATTGTGAACCCCCTTCTTGGGGCAGGGTCTGTTTCTTCCTTTATTTGTATCCACAGAATATAACACAGTGTGTGATATACAGTAGGTGCTTAAAAAACAATTGTTGCATTGCAACCTGGCTCCATCCGACCTTTCCAGCCTTATTAAACACTACTACTCTTCATACACTTTATAGTCCAGTCAAAACTGGCCTCCTTGATGTTCTTCACAAACAGCATGCCCTTACACATCTCTGTGGCTTTGCGTAAGTGGGCCCCATTCTCTGATCATCACTTCTCAGAATACCTAGCTTCCTTCCAGACTCAGCTGCAATACCACCTTCTACACAAGGCTTTTTCTGATATCCCTTCCCAGCTCCTGCCTCTCCTCTCTCCAGCCAACACAACCTATTTGTTGTGTGTGTGTGTATGTGTGTATACACCTGTCTACCCCTATAGAATGCAAACTCCTTGAGGGCAGGCATAATTTCTCTTATTATCTTTGTACCTGCAGGACCTAACTCATGGCAAACAGTGCCTGGTACATAGTAGGCACTTAATAAATGCTTACTAATTGACTCATTAATTGATTGAACTGAGTTCATGTGATAAAGGAAGAAAGGAAGGAAGGAGAGAGGGAGAGAGAGAGAGACAGAGAGACAGAGAGAGAGAGACAGAGACAGAGACAGAGACAGAGAGAGACTTGAGGAAAGCACTCCATATACATAACATCAGAACAGCACAAGTTATCAATAGTGTCCTGCATTTTTTTTTGCCTCTTGAAGATCTTCCTAGAACATATATTAAAATGCAGACTGAGTAAGAATCAGGTTGAAAATGTACACACACTTTATTACTAATTACATTATTCTTGAGCAGCTTTGTAGACAGAACGCAAAAAGACCACTTTAGCCTACCAAAATGGTGAGAGTTTAAAAAAAAAAAACTAGTTATGAGACACAGAACATGTGGGAAAAGATCAAGGGAGGCACCAAGACCTACAAAATGACCTGTAGATACATAAATTGGCTGCAGTGATATTCATATGGTTGTACTTATCATCATGAAAGCATGGCACTTGTGTTATTAGAAGTAAACCAAAATTGGTCTATTCTTGAGTATGTTGGCTATTTATAACCCAGACTTAATCTTTTGTGGCATTAAAAATTAGATGCACACTTTGGAACATTGGGATGAATGTACATGGATATATTGCTTATGTTTGTTATTTAGCATAATAGGCAGTAAGGTGTAAGTAAAAAAAAGCATTTATTATGCACCTACTGTATTCAAGGCACTGCACTAAGGAAGGAAGGAAACCAGTATTTATTTGGCACCAGGTTTTTATTTATTAGGTTCCAGGCATCATGTTAAGTACCTCACAAATATCGTCTCGTTGATCCTTACAAAAACCCTGGAAGATAGATGCTATTATTATCCTTATTTTATAGGAAACAGACAATCAGAGGTTAGGTGATTTGCCTAAGGTCACACAGTCCAGTAAGTCTCTAAGGCCAAATCTGAACTCAGGTCTTCCTGACTCCAGACCCAGCATGCTCAATCCACTGTTCCACCCAATCACTAAGAATACAAAGAATAATGAAAAACAGTCTGTTCTCAAGAGGCTCATAGTTTAATGGATAGAACCTTGGATGTGGAGTCCAGGAAATGAACTGTGTTCAACCAATCAAGTAAATAAGCATTTATTAAGCACCAACACTGTACTAAGCTTTGAGTTCAAATCCTGACTCTGACACTTGCTGTCTGAGAAATGATGGGCAAGTCACTTCTTTGACTAACAGAATCACACTAGAGTACCTGAGAGCCCAAAGGCACCTTTGAGGGCATCTAGTCCAAATGATTCCTGAATACATGCATTTATATAACTCTTTAGGGTTCATAAAGCACTTGAACATGTATTATCTCATCTGATCCTCACAATCTTGTGAAATAGGCAGGACAGATACAATTCTCCCTCTGCCTCTATTTCCCATTTTGCAGATGTGGAAATGGAAGCATATTGAATGATTTATCCAAAGTCTCACAGTCAGTAAGTGGCAAAGCCAGGATTTGAACTCAGTTCATGTTGTCTTCAAGTCCAGTGACCTCTGTTCTGTGATGTGCTGATCATTTCCCCAGGGTGCATATCTAAACCCTCCTCATTCTTCATAGCCCAGTCTGAATCCCACTTCTCCCTAGGACCCCTTCGGGACTTCTATTGTGTTCCTTCTTGCACCATTTCCCTAAAGAGCACTTAAACCATGCAACTTAGCATTGAAAGAGAAATGTTCTTCTATTAGAAGACAGAATGTAGGGTCATTCAGAGTAAAGGTTTATTGAGTGACTGCCCAAAATCACTTCAAACACATGAAAATTGTAATCTTTGGCGGAGCCAAGATGGCGGAGTAGAAATAGCATGTCCAAGCCACTCTGCCCCCCAGATTACCTCCAAACTATGTAAAAGCGGACTCTGAACAACTTCTGGAGCCCCAGCACCCACAGAACGACACAGAGAAGCTAACCTCCTGCCGAGGACAGCCCAGCAGCCCTGCAGGAAGGACCAGCACAGCACTCTGCAAGCAATGCAGTGCGCAGGGAGCCGAGCACAGGTCCACCTGAGTCGTGGTTTTAGCCCTAGGGTGGCAGGGCCAGCAGCCGGCTAGAGGGACCCCAGAACACCAGCATCTGTGGTGATTCCAGAATTATCAACATAGACATGCCTAGGACAAAGTGAGAGGTTAGTGCCCTATGGACTTTGGGACCAGTATTTGGGGAACGCGACGGCTTCCTCCCCTGGGGACTAGAAGCCGCTGAAGAGACACTCCATTTTGTAGTTTTCAGAGGCAGCTCCAGCTCCTGGCCTGTGAACTGTAGGGAGATCCAGCGATCAATCTTGGGGGGTAATCCCTCTTGCTTTAACCTCCCTGGATCTAGATTGTGATCTGGGGTGGAGGTCGTGGGTGGGTTTCCAGCTTACCAGAAATGGAAGTTGTCCCCCCCGCCACGTTCGGGATGAAAGTTCACCTGTCTGGCAGCCCAGCCATACTGTGGCAACAAGCCCAAAAGTCAAGTAATTAAGTGGCAACATGCCAAGGCAAAGGAAACAAATTAAACAGAAAAATGAAACCTTAGACTCCTACTTTGGGGGCAAAGAGGGTCAAAGAATAGAGCGGGAGGAGGACTGTGAGGTCGGAAGTCCTGCTCCAAAAGCCCCAGGGGAAAACATGAGCGGGTTGCAGGCCATAGAGGACCTTAAGAAGGACTTTAAAAATCAAATAAGAGGAGTGGAGGAAAAATTGGGAACAGAAATGAGAAGGATGCAGGAAAAGTATGAAATGAGGGTCAACAGCCTGACTGAGGAAAACAACACCTTAAAAAATAGACTAACTCAAGTGGCAAAGGAGCCCCCAAAGGGCAATGAGGAGAAGAATGCTTTAAAAAGTTGAATTTGCCAGATGGAAAAAGAATCTCAAAAGTTCACTGAGGATATTCATTCCTTCAGAGTTAGACTGGAGCAAATGGAAGCTAATGACTATATGAGAAATCAAGATGCTGTTAAGCAGATCCAAACAAATGAAAGATTAGAAGGCAATGTGAAATATGTCATGGGAAAAACCAATGACCTGGAAAATAGATCCAGGGGAGACAATTTAAAAATTATTGGACTACCTGAAAGCCATGATCAAAGAAAGAACCTAAAAATTACCCTTCAAGAAATTCTCAAGGAAAATTGCCCTGATGTTTTAGATCCAGAGGGCAAAATAGAGGTTGAAAGAATCCACAGATCACCTCCTGAAAAAGATCCCAAAAAGAAAACTCCCAGGAACATTATAGCCAGGTTCCAGAATTTCCAGATCAAGAAGAAAATACTACAAGCAGCCAGGAAGAAACAATCTCAATATTGTGGAAACACAATCAGAATAGCACAGGACCTGGCAGCTTCTACACTGAGGGATTGAAGGGCATGGAATATGATATTCCAGAGGGCAAAAGAGCTGGGGATGAACCCAAGGGTCACCTACCCAGCAAAACTGAGTATCTTGTTTCAGGGGAAAATATGGTCATTCAGTGGAATAGAGGACTTTCAAGCATTCTTGAGGAAAAAAACAGAGTTGAATAGAAAATTTGACATCCAGACACAAGAAGCAAGAGATGCCTGGGAAGGTAATCAGGGAAAAGAAATCAAAAGGAACTTATCAAAGTTGAAGTACTTACATTCCTATATGGAAAAACAATAACTGTGACTGATAAAATCTTTCTCAGTATGAAAATAATGGAAGAAGGGTGTATGGTCATATGAATATATATGTGAATGTGTGTATATATGTTTACAGTTATATATGGATAGAGTGCATAGGTTGAATTTGTTGGGAAGGGAGGATACTCAAGGGGTGAAGTTACGAGGTGAGAGAGGAAAGTGGCAAGAGGAGATGGGGAGAGACAGGGTAGGGTAAACTATCCCATGTAGAAGAAGCAAGGGGAAGTGACTGCAAGGGAGGGGAAGAATAGGAAGGGAAAAAGGCAAAACCACATTCTCATTGAATTTGGTTCAGGGAGAGAATGACATACATACTAAATGGGATATCTCAGCCTGCAGCAGAATAGGGGGAAAGGGGATGAGAGGAGGGATGATGGATGGGAGGGCATCCTTGGGCGGAGGGGAGGTTGGAAGTACTCACTATAGAAGAGGGACAGGATCAGGTAGGAAATGGACCAGGTGGGGGGTAGGATGAGTGGGAGGGAATTAATTATAAGCAGCCTTGTACAATATATCTACTATGGTAATGTTTTGCATAGCTAGACATGCACAACATATACCGAATTACTTATCTTCCCAGAGGGAATGGGTGACAAGGGAGTTAGGAAATGGATCTGAAATTCGAGGTCTTAAGATTAAATGTTTCAAATATATATATATATATATATATATATATATACTATTATTAATACTCTTTTGCTTGTAATTGGGAGATAAGATGTGCAGGCATTGGGACACAGAGATTCACCTTCTTCTAATGAAAAAGTCGAAGGGGGTATGGGAGAAGATATGGGAGAGAGCAGATTGGAGGAAGCGATATCTTGTGGGACTGCTATTCTGGGAGGGTGGGTAGGGGAAAAACAGGGGGGAAAAATAATTGTAACTCAAAATCTGGCAGAAATGAATGATGTAAAACAGAAGTTAATAAAGCATTTGTTTAAATAAAAAAAAGAAAATTGTAATCTTCTAGGGAAGGAAAGACCCTTAGAAGCATGGAATATGGAACAATAGAATTTGAAGGGATCTTAGAGCATAGAAATTTAGAGTTAGAATGGACCTTGAAATGCTGAAAAGAGATTGTCAGATCCAGAAGGTAACTTTCATCATAGAATAGCAGACTGGCAATGAATCCCAGAACTTAGACCATGGAGCATTAAATCTGGAAGAAGCCTAATATAAAACCTGGAATTCCATAGCTTTAAAGATTTTAGAACACAAAATAAAGGATATTCCCACCCAAAGGGGCTGCTTCTGAAAAGAGAGTCAAAATTTCCCCAAATCATCATTTGTCCCATGTATGTAGACTTTGTTGGGTAGATGCATTTTATTTTCAAGGATGTCAAAGCAAAGTATATTATTCTTGGCTGAAATGAAGGGACACAATGATGTCCATGATAAAGCCACCAATGGCTTGGTGTCAAGCTTTGATTCTGAGCCTAGGCTTCCTTTAACCTCTTGGCACCCAGTCCTGGGAATGGAAGGGGAAGGGACAAGAAGAAAAATGAAGAGCCAGGAAAATTCTATCAGGCCCTACACACTGGCCCTTTTCCTAAAAGCATCTTAATCCACACTTCCTGCTCCTTCGTTATGGCCCATCAATCCCTTCTTTCCCAGAAATAAATCACTGCGTCTCTTGAATTCATTTATTCTCTTTGCTCCAATTGCCTCCTCAGGACCATGTAACTTATTCCAGATGCTTACCAGTCTTTCCACTGAGCCATTTAGCTTGGGCTAACCATTTCTTCCACTTTTCTCATAAAGTCTAGTTGCTTTGCAGACTATCTAATGCATCTCCATAAATAAAGATTTTTCTGGAACTTATAAAGTTCCTCTTGGTGCCATGGGTCTTTGGGAAGCAAAAGCCCAAAGCAAGAGTGGAGATTATCCCTATAGCAGGGGTATTTTCATCTTCCATATTTATTTGAAGAGCAGGGAAGATGGCACCATCCAGATTCATCTTCCAGAACCAGTTAAATGTGGTCCTGGGCAAGTCACTTCCAAAAATCTGAGTTTCAGTTTCTTAACTTATAAAACAAGGGGGTTGTATTAGATGCTCCCAATCTTCCTTCTAGCCCTAGAAGTCATGATCCTATGAAATACCTGAAAGGAGCCATAATATCGTAAGTATGGATACTCCCTCTACCAAAGCAGAGGGATAGTAGAACCCACATCATGTTAATAGACAGTTTCATGAGTTACTGTAACCAAAAATGTCATCTCCTGGATGTCAGCCTTCTGGTGAGCAACCCTCTCTGCACTTAGCTAGCTGGTACCTGACCAGCAGATGCAGCCTATCTATAAGTACATAAAATAAAATATATGGGATTAGGAAGGAAAACAGTTATATTGAAATAAAGTTTTCAAAATTAAAAAAAAGTTCATAGACCCAAGGTTAAGAACCCCTGCTCTATACCCCACAAGCTTGGTAGACTTTTCCAAAGCTTGGTCTCTGCGGGAATAGGTTTCAAGAACCACAACATAATGAGACATTAGAGGAAGGATGATGCAGAAGGAAAAATTCCAATAATAGCTGTCTTGGAGTGAAGGTAGGAAGATATAGACAAAGCACTGGGCTTCAGGTCAGATATTATATTCTCATTTAGCCTCCTTTTCTTCATGTATACAATAGGTTACACACTTCTAAAGTTCTTTAGAGATTTACAAGGCACTTTGTTCATAAGACTGTTAGGTAGAAACACAAACATTATCTCCATTCTATAGAGGAAGAAACTGAAGCTCCTTGACATACTTGCCCATCAGTAGAAAGAGCATCAACTCTGGAGACAGAGGACCTGACTTTCAGTCTTGGACCTACCACCTACTAAAAATGTAACCCGGTAAAATTCCTTTAAGTTCTCATAGCCTCTGTTTCTTCACAGGCAATGAAGACAAAAAATAGTGAAGAACTCTTACTATTAATAGCAATTTCTGTACTTTGCAATTTAATTATGACTTTCTTGCTATAATCATTTCTGGTGTAATGGGTGGCAACCAGGACCTGAACCCAGTCCCTCAGTCTCCAAAAGACCAATTCATGTTTGGAAAGTCCTCCAAGGCACCCATCAAAATCCTACCCATTTTTCAAGGCCCAGCACATCTCACCTCCTCCATGAAGCCTTCCATAGAGTACAAGCATTGGACTTGGAAGAAAAAAAAAACAAAGACAAAAAGCTGGCTTCGAGTCCTGGCTCAGTGATTTACTTGCTGTGTGAACCAATATAAATCACTGCATTTTCCCAAGTCTTAGACTTCTCCTCTGGAAAAAGAGATGGTAACAATTTGTCCAACAAACAGGGATGACTGAGGATCAAAAGGGATAATAAGCTAATGGGTGTGAACACGCTAATGCCACATGAGCCGCAATGAGCTGGACAAGTCAACTCCATCATCAGTGGCTGGTGGATTAGCTTCTGAGGCACAGACTTGGCTCTCCACCACAAGCACAGAAGTGTTGGTATGTGAAACAGTGGTCTGGTTGATTACAAAGATTCAATGAGCCCAGAAAGTATCATTCCCTTAGAGAGACTCATCTCTTTTGGGGGCTGAATTCTTGTCCTTTGAGTTGGCTGCATGGATTCCTTCCCAGGGAACTCTGTCTGCCCAGTAGAGACACAGAGAAGCACAGACATGGCTTGGTTAGAACAGCATTCCTTTTGTCCATCTGCTCAGATCCCTGACCTTCAGAAAAATCTCTCCAAAAGGAAAGAGCTTGACTCCAATAGGACAATACAAAGCCAGTGTGTCTGGCATCCAGGGTCCTAATCCCAGTTCAGCAGCTGCCTAGCTTACAAGGTCTCAAGCTCTCCAAACTTTCATGTTCCTACCTACAAAATAGGAGAGGCAATAATACTTAACTTATTGAAGGGATTTTATGCAAAACAATTTATTATGATAGTCAATGATTGATCCATTTATAAAATATGGATTTATTTGAGGATAAAGTTTGAATTACTACAAAGCAGAGTTCTTAGCCTATGGTCTATGGACTTTTAAAAGTATTTTTATAACTATATCAGTATAATTTGTTTCTTTTGCAATCTTATTTATTTTATTTTATTTATTTGAAAATATTCTGAGAAAGGCTCCATTGACTTCACAAGATTGATACAAAAATGGCTAAAAATTCTAGCTGTAGGGGCGGCTAGGTGGCGCAGTGAGTAGAGTGTCGGCCCTGGAGTCAGAAAGACCTGAGTTCGGATCCGACCTCAGACACTTAATGCACACACAAAGAAAAACCTAAAAACCTAGCCGTGTGACCTTGGGCAAGTTACTTAACCCCGATAGCCCTCCAAAAACCAAAAAAAAAAAACAAAAAAACCTCTGGCTGTAAATATTAATAACTGTACTTTATAATTTAATTATGAATTTCCTGCTACAATCATTTCCAGTGTTATGGGGATGCAAGTATGTGGAATAATAATAATATGTTTAAGGTTTACAAAATGTTTTGCAAATATAATTTCATTTGATCCTCAAAATACCCCTGAGAAGTAAGTGCTATTATTATATATTATAATATATATTATCTTTCTCATTGAGGTAAACAAAGGTTAAATGACTTCCTCAATCACATAGCTAATAAGTATCTGAGGCAGAATTAGAACTCAAGTCTTCCTAACTCCAGGTCTCATCCTCACCCACTATAGTACCTTGCTGGTACAGTCCAAAGACCTGGTTTGAGTTTCAGTTTTACTTCTGCCTGACTGTGAGCTCAGTTAATTGCCATCAATCAATCAACATTTATTAAGCATTAAGCTCTATTGATACAAAAAGAGGCAAAAAAGTCCCAGCCCTCAAAGAGCTTACAATCTAATGAGGGAAGCAACACACAAGAAAATATATACAAAGAAAACTATATAGAGGATAAACAGGAAATAATGATCAGAAGGAAGGCCCTGGAATTAAAAAAGATTGAGGAAGGCTTTCTATAAAAAGTAGGATTTAAGTTGGGATTGAAAGAAAGCCAGGGAAGTCAGTAGTCAGAACAGAGGATGGAGCACATTCCAGGCTTGGGAGGGGACAGCCAGAGAGAATGCCAGGAGGCAATAACCTAGAGGGTTTTGTTCCTGGAACAGCCAGGATACCAGTGTCACTGCATCGAAGAGCATGTGTCTGGGAGTAAGGTGTAATAACATTAGAAAGTTTGGAGGGGCTTAGTCATGATGAGTTTTGAATGCCAAAAAGAGCACTTTGTAGTTGCACTGGTGTTTATTGAGTAATGGAATGACCCGTGCTTTAGGAAAATTACTTTAGATGGATTAAGGTGGGGAAAGATTTGAGGCACACAGACCCACCCTTCTCTGAGCCTCAGCTTCCCAATCTGTAAAACATGACTAATATTTGTACCATCTACCTCGAAAGAAATCATATGCAGCAAAAATTCTATAAACTATAAAATGCTATATAAATGTGATTATTAGTTTCAGTCATAACAATAATAATATTTATATTTACACTGTCCCTTAAAGTCTACATTCATTGCCTCCTTTGAGATTCACAGCATCCCTGAGTTATGATGCCCAAGGTTTGAGCAGTTTCCTTTTGTAACTAACTTTGCTAACAAGGAGCTAAATTCTGCTGCATTTATACTCCAAAGCACTCCAGATATTGGCCATGCCCTCAGATTTCAGCATCCTAAGATAAAGCCCTGGTTGCCCAAATACAGTTCAGCTCCCAGAGTCAAATTCAAGGACCCTCCATGGGGCCTGAAGCTCACAATGAGGTAATCTGTTCTGCTCTACCTTCTGAACAAAAATACCTAGCCTAGCCTACCAGTTATTTTTTTTTCTTAAATTGCCAAGAAGATCAGAGCTCTACTGCTTCCTGAGAAAGAAGAGTTTCCCATTATTTCACAGGGCCCAGAATAACCTAAAAGGGGACAGAGAAGCAAACTCCTTCCCCTCCTCTCACCTTTCTTTACATCTAAGAGAAAGACGTTTATCAGTACCTGCCTTCTGGGAAAGGTTTAAGGCTCCGTCTTCTGCCCTGTGTCCCATCTATCCAAATACACTCAGTTCCATGGAGTTCTTGGCTTCCTTCCTCTTTCATGGCCAGAACAGAAAAGCAAGAGAAAGATGATGTTTCATTTTCCCCTTCTCTGATGCATCTATTATGTAATATTGCGCATTGTCATAGTATAGAAGGAAGACTATGTGAACCGGAATTGAGAGATCTAGGTTCGGATCCTGTCTCTGACATTTACTAACTTTGTGACCACAGACAAGGTATCTGACCTTTTGGAGCCTCAGTTTCCTCCTCTGTAAATAGAAGAAAATATCTGTAGTGTCTATGTCATGAAACTGTTGTGAGTAAAGGAGGAGGAGAAAGTAGAAGGGAAGAGGAAGAAGAGGGGGAGAAAGAAGGAGGAGAAGGAGGAAAAGAAGAGGAGGAGGAAGAAGAGAAGGAAGAGGAGAAGGAGGAGGAGGTGGAAGGAAGCATTAATATTTACACAGCACTTTACAATTTGCAGAGTACTTGGTAAAGTTATTTTCAAACCTAAAAGTACAGGGAAAAGGAAGGGCATTGGATCTGGAATTCAAAGATCTGAGTTTGAATCCTGGATTTGACAGTTACAAGCTTTTTGATCTTGAGACAGAAGCTTCAAATATCTCAGTCCCATCTACTCTTCTATTAAAATAAGGGGAGGAACAGAAGCTCATGCCAAGTCATTCTGCCTCTAAAGTCTATGAGACTATCAATAAGTATCAAAATGGCAGCTAAGTGTCACCATTGTGCTGAACTTGGAGTCAGAAGACATGAGTTCAAATTTGGCCTCAGACACATACCAGCTGGGCAAATCACTTAACCTTTGCCTGCCTCAGTTTCCTCAGCTATAAACTGACAATAGTAATAAAGCACCTATCTCACAGAGTTGTTGCAAAGATCAAATGAGATAATGTTATAAAGAGTTTTGGCATCCTTAAAGCACTGTATAAATGTTAGCTTTATTATTACTATTAAATGGAACCCTCTAAGGAAAATTAAAATTTATCCTAGAGGTGTATAAAGACTTTCTAAGGAAATGAGCAGAGGCAAGTTAATCAGGTACCATCCGACATTGGCTTTACCAAAGAGCACTAGGTTTAGAGTTAAGTGCTGGGGTCATCATCGCCACTTCCTTGGATGAGTGGCATTACTTCTGAGCTTCATGTTCCCCTGAATAAAATGAGGGGGGAATAATTGTTCCATTGCCTAGCTCATAGATCACTTTAAGGAAACTATAAAGGGTGCAGATATGTATTTCTTTCTCTTTGACCATTCTTTGGTATACATTGTACTAGCCTTTGCACTAAGAAGGAAGGCACATGCTACCATAGGAAAAGAATGGAATTGGGAAGTCCGGGTTCTGGGGTCAAATCCTAGCTCTTGTCATTCATCATCTGAAGGAGTCATAGGACCTCCACGTCCTCATTTTTAAAATGAAAGGGTTGTAAGATATGTGTTTTGTTTTGTTTGTTTTTTAATTATTTGTTCTGGAGTCTGAGGATTTGAATGAAAATCCCATCTCTGTAAGTCACTTAATCCTCCTGGACCTCACAGGTCCTTTATCTGTAAAATAAGGAGGGTTGGCTTTAATGGCCTCTAAAGGCCCTTCCAGCTCTGAAGCTACAGTCCTATGACTAGGTAAATTTTAAGGCTTCCTCCATCTCTAAATCTGTGATCCTAAGTGAGGCACTTGGGTAGTGTGCCAAAACCACTGTGGTGTGAGACTGGGTTGATTCACAGGCTCTATCCTGGACAAGTCACCTCACTGGACTGTCATTTCCTCATCTATGATATGGAAATAATAATAACAATACCTCCACTTCATGGGCTTGCTCTAAGGACCAGGTAGGATTATATATAGCATAAAGCACTATACAAAAGTCAGCTCTTATGACTGTCACTATCAGAAAGTGAGGCAACCAAATAGCCCTTAGTGACAGCCAACCCACTCTGACTTTTGTCCCCGAAACCCAGTCCCTTGGACTGCCTTGATTTAGCAGCAAGCAGGCAGACCGAGAAGCATTGGCAATGATCAGTGAGTGACTCCTTCAACTGTCTTCAGGTCTGTCCCAGCCAGCAGCATCGTATTGGTAATAGCCCACTAGCAACCAACACTAGGACTCTCAGGTCCCATTTCTGACTTCCATTTTGACCATTCTATCAGTTTCCTTTCCTCAGTGTCTGAGGGAATAAAATTGGTGGTTGATGCTATTTTGGCTGCAACCACCTCTTCTTAATTACCTAAAAAGGATTTCCTTTAATTGTTTAAACAAGAGTTCAGAGAGCTGAGGGACTGGGGGAGTTGGAGGGCAGGGAATAGAATGGAAGGAGGGAGGAGGGAGAAGGAGAGACTGGAGTAGGAAATCAGGTCTTTCAGCACTTTCAGATTTCCAAGTGTGTTTTGAAATTTGGTCTTTGGTGGTCTAGGACAATTGAGCCCAATTCCAAGCCCTAATCAAAACGGTAGCCTACTTAGGGCTTTTCATCTCCCTTGAGAAACCCACGGGCCTGTAAAAGACTTTGGCAGACTTAACTGGATCCCAGAGTACTTAATATGCAACAGTGAGAGCCTCCAGCGGCCAGGGAGCAACCCCTAAATCACGTTCAAGGACGGAATGTAATCAACTCCAAAAAGAACAACATTAAGACCAAACAAGGCAGGCTCTTGTCAGAAGAAAATATGAGGCCGTTTTTAGAGGCTCCGCACACAAATCTGGAGAATGATTTGAGGTAAATAACAGTGGCAGGTTTGAAGATATAAAAAATGTAATAAAAACAACCAAAACACCTCCCCCCATCTCTCTCTCTCTCTCTCTCTCTCTCTCTCTCTCTCTCTCTCTCTCACACACACACACACACACACACATACACTCACTCTATCCAAGTTGAGAAACCCACCCCCTGCAGTTCTAATGGCACATTACTATAATTGACAGATGAACCACTAGTAATAGAACCCAAAAGCATTGGACAAGTGGCAGAGGATGGGAAATTCAGTGCCAGGAGAAGGATGGAGGATAATGGTTCATGCTTACAGGGTAACTTCTTCTAACCAGGGGATTTAAACAAAATGCATCCATCCTTCCTTGAGGACCTGGGAAGAGCCATCATTCCTAAGCTTGTTTCATTGATCTAAGGAAAAACAGAAATGACTGAGCGCAGGTCAGTGCAACTGCCAAGCAGAAAAAAAGGCAATGTAATTTTATATCATATATTATGAGTAAGTACAAAGGTAATGTTTGATAATAGAAAGAGAATTTGAGTCCCAAAGTCACGAAGTTCTGAGTTCAAATCCTTCCTCAGACATTTCCCAGCTGTGTAACCCTGGGTAGATCATTTAATCTCTATCTCCATTTTCCTCATCTGTAAAATGGGATGATTTTACATACCATTTACAGCACCTACCTCCCAGGGTTATTGGGAGGATCAAATGAGATAATATTTGTAACACACTTGGTAAACCCTGACGTGTTATATAAATGGTAGCTATTAATAATAATAATAATAATAAATTTTGTTATATATTATTATCTTTTATTATTAGGGAGATATTATTTATAAAGTGCTTGGCAACTCTAAAAGGACTAGGTGGATAGCTATTATCACTAGAGAACTTCCCGGGGTACTGAGAAGTTAGATGATTTGCCCCAGATCACACAGCCCCTATGAGCCAGAGGAAGGATTTGAATTTCCTGACTCCAAGGCCGTCTGTCTAACATTTCCCATTGCTACAATCTGTGGAATCTGGGGCAAATCCTTTCACTTTTCTTGCTTCAGTTTCCTCACCTTTAAAATGGATTTAGAATACTTGCAGAATCTACTACATTAGATTAAAAAAAATGCATTTTATAAACCTTAAAATGCAACAAAAATGAGAGTCATCATCAACGTGGTTTAGTCCTAAACTCCATCTACCAGCTAATAGACTTTCCCCACTTCCTACCTTGGGAAATAACAGGAACACAAATAGCTAATACTAATAGCTGACAATTATGCAACATCTTACTGTTACAGAAATTTTTCCTTACCTTGTTTCACCAGACTATAATAGCAACCCTCTGAGTAAGGCATTGGCATTGCCATTTTATAGATTAGGAAATTATGTCTCTGAGACACAGGGAAGGGAGGGGATTACCCAAGATTACAGAACTGCTTAGTTGCAGAACAGAGACTGGAACACAGGTCTCCTGCCTCATAGTCCAATGCTGCCACCCATATCTCTTCCTTCTCCACAACCGCTAAGAGCAAAATCACCCAATTCCTTCTATAAGTCACAGAATCACAAAATTGCAGAATGATAAAGGCCCACAGAGGGCATCTAGCTGGACTGATATCTGGATAGTATTTCCTTCAACAACATACTTAATTAACATCATGAGTGGAAATCTAGTCTCTACATTCCCCTCTCTAAGCAGGCAGTTCCATTTTGGAGATAGCTGTAATTGTTAAGGAGCTCTGCTTCATATCAAGCTGAAATTGCCCCTCGCTCTATTCTCTGGGTCTAAGCAAAAATAAAAGCTTAATTCTTTTTCCACATGACAGCCCAGCAAATACTTGAAGACAATTATCATGACTCCCTCCCCCTCCCCAGGGATTTTTTCTCCAGCCTAAACATCCCCGATTCTTTCAAATGATCCTCATATGGCTATTTGCTCTCATTTGGATACACTCCAACTTGTCAATATCTTTCCTAAAAATATGGTTATTACCCAGAACTGGACAGAATGCTCCAGAAGCTTTTGATCTGAGTATAACAAAAGTCCAATTGGAAGGAGACAAGAACCTGAACTAAGGTGGTTTTGGAGAAAGGTCTCCTATAGAAGTTATGTACGACATCCTTCAGAAGAAGGATTTACATCATCTAGCAAATAATTGACTGGAAACGTCGAAAAAGACAATGAATCAAAGTTGGCCTCAAAGCACCCAGCCTGAATACCCAGAAGGATGGCCAAGGCAATTCAGACAACAGCTGTTAAGAGCAAGACCTGAACCCAGGATCTCTGATCCAAGTCACATGTTCTTTCAATGCATGAACAGGGAAATTGAGTCATGGTAATGAGCCCAAAGTCATCCAAAAGGTTCCAGAGAGCTTTGTTTATCATTCAACATTTTTTTAAAATCTATGTTCATTATGACTGAGAGACGTGAACCTGTTTGGATCCCATCTCTCCTTCTAACCTTCCATCCCTGAAAAGCCCACTGACTTCTAGAGCAACTTCAGAACCAAATTGAAAAATCTTAACTGGAGATTTGAGATCCTCCATTAGTCTTGAGTCAGTCTTCCTAGATCACTCATTTAAGTTTTATGTGGCTTGTACATTCCCATAGAAATCTGATCTTCCCCAATAGCTTGAACATATGAACTATATTACCCTATTTGTAAGTCCACAAGAGAGGACAAGACTCTTTCAATTACATACAGGTGGCTAATATAGCCCATGTGCTGCCTCCCATGCAAGCTCCCTGAGGCCAAGGACCAGGTCTGTGAGCAACCATGATGCTATTCTCTCCACTGCCAGCATGAAAAGAATGAGTATAGACTGGCTGCCACCAAGATACCCTGTGGTGCCCGAGAATCTGACTCCTAGTGACATGGACTTTAGGAGAGTGACCAGAAGCTGAGAGTAAGCAAGCATGCTATAGTGGGATAGAGTTAGGGATTTCAGGTCAGGGACCAGAATATTAGTCCCATCTCTGCCTCTTTGTCTTAACCTTAAGCAAGTCAGGCTTTGTGAACCTCAGCTGAAAGGTCACTCAATTTAGAGTAAGAAGACATGAGTTCAAGTCTTGGCTCTGGCATTTTCTAGCTGAGTGAACTTGGGGAAGACACTTAAATTCTCTGAGTCTGTTTCCCCATCTATAAAATTAATGTCATATCCTGCTGCCTACCTCATAAGATGGGTCAGAGGAAAACACTGCGTGAGCTATGAACTACTATAGAAACATGAGTTATAGGAATGGTAATAATAATATTAATAATATGTTAAATGTATAAAACAGTTAAAGATTTGTAAGAGCTTTACATATATTAATGCACCGAGGGAGGGGGAGCATCTTTGCATGTCCAGCACCTGATATGGTACTTGGCACATACCTAATACTGTTCAGTAAAACTGGCCTATTCTGTCTCCTAGACATAACCACCTTCATGCTTCTGTTCCTTTATTAATTATTGTTGTTAAGTCATTTTTTTTCAGTCATGTCTATCTCTCTATGACCCCATTTGGGGTTTTCTTGGCAAAGATACTGGAGTGATTTGCCATTTCCTTCTCTGGCTCACTTTACAGATAAGGAAACTGAGGCAAGCAGGGTTAAGTGACTTGCCCAGGGTCACACAACTTAGTGTCTGAGGTTGTATTTGAACTCACACAGAAGACTCCAAACCCAGCACTCTATCCACTGCACCATCTAGCTGCCCATCCTCCATACCAGGAATGCCCTGATTGACCTGTATTCACCTGTTGAAATCCTATTGATCCTTTAGAATCCAATGCAGATGCCACCTCCTCCAGGAAACCTTCCCTGATCATCCCCCAACCCCATTCCTAAACTTCACATAGTACTTTATATTGCCCATACAAAGTATGATTGTGTAGCATGGTTTTCTATGCCTTATCCTTCTATTAAACTACGAACTCTGTGAGGGCACTACACTGCCCTGTTATAACTTTTTATCAGTCTCAGTGACTGAACAGAATGTTCCATATACAACAGATTCATCTAAGAAAAGATTGTTGAATTGAATTGAAACAAGAAGAAATAATAAGAACAGGGGTAATAATGTTGATAATAACTACCACCAGCACTTTGGAATTTGTTAAAAACATTTTATGTTTTTATATACATATAATATATTTAAATTAAAATACATATATTTTAATTTCACCCTCCTGGGTATCTTTAACTTGGTGAGTTAGATGAGAAAATGGCATCACAAAATAGTTAATTCACTTTCCTGGGGTCACAGAATGAGTGAAAAAGGCAGGATTCAAACCCAGATCTCCTTAAGCCCATGTCTACTCTACTAGATGTTAAGGAAAAAGGAAGAGAAATGGGAGGAGTGTATGGGGGGGGGGGCGGTGCCAGAATGGGAACATGACCCAAAACTCCAGAGAAAAACGTGCATTACCTCGAATAAATGTCAATAGCAAAAGAAGCTCCAACTATCCCATAGGAAAACTCACACATGACTGCAGGCCACCCTGGCACACCCACCCATGCCTTCTTTGTTCTATTTCTATATGATACCTGGCCTGGCCTTTGGTTGGCTCAGGGATCCACAATTTTACTTTGTCCTGCTGCCAACCCAGACCCAGACAACTGGTCTCTTGTGAGTAAACTCCCTTAAACAACCCAATTAACCTAATTAACCCTAATAAAACTTCTTAATAACCAAACTGGTAGGAACTCCTCTTTCTTTGATATCGCAGTATTCTCTCAGAGGTTATACCACCCAACAGATGGCATAATTAAAGCAGGAGAGTGTGCCCCCTTACAAGGAGAAAGGTGAGAGAAGAAGATAGAAAAAATAGGGAAAATGAACTTGTTAAATCTGCAGGAGATTGAGAAAGTTAAGAGCTCTATTCATAATAACCTACTCCAGGGGTATCAGCTGTTCACCCAATCACCAAGATGGAGCTGAGGAGTCCCTCCGTAGAAGAAGAATGATTCCTAAAGCAACCAAGCAGAAAGTTAGCTAGGGGGGGAAATAGGTTTCCAACAGTAATTGAGCTCATTCCATGTAAGAACGTGAACAGGAGCACAGTGAAGTTATTTGGAAAAACCAAAAGAAGATAATCACCTCTAATTAACATCACTGTAGCCTTTCTAGTCCTGAAAAAATTAGAGTTTATCTTTCATTCCAACTGACACCTCGGATGGTGCAGCATTATGTATCAAACAAATTACAAATCCCCAGAAAGGCTTCGATCCTGTAATTTGCTGGTGAAAACAATTTTTACAGAAGTAAAAGCTGATTAAAATACAGCCCAAGGTTTTGAGGGTTCTTTTTTTCCCCTCCTTTTGCCAGGAAAGTAAAACTCTAAAGCAGCTATCACAAGGTGAGCAAAATCTTGGATTATCCAATTTAGAATACCCAGATTCCAATCCCAATTCTGATTCTCAGGATATCACTGAGCCTCAATTCCCTCATCTGTAAAATGGGCACAATACATCCTTTCCTTCAGACCTCATGATCATTTTGTCACATGAATGGTTTGGGCTAGAAGATCTCTAACAACTCTTTATACTCTAGGATCCAGTATGAAAAGTCATAAGGTACAGTCCAACAAGCAATTATTAAGCACCTGCTGTATGCCACTCACCCACGCTGGGTGCTAAGATGCAGAGATAGAAATGAGAGAATCCTTGTTCTCAAAGGAGTTTTCATTCTACCACAGAGAGAACAACATATATACAGTGGGTAAATACAAAATAAATAAAAAGGAAAATTTAAGTAGGAGTTCACCAACTACAAGGAGAGTCAGGAATAAAAAACTTTTCCAGGAGGTAGCCTTGTAGGATGGAGGACAGCTTCCCAGAGGGTTCCAAGAGGCAGGGGTGAGAAAAGGGAGGGTTCTAGGCATGAGTGATGGACACCAGAGATGGGAGGCCATGCACAGGGAACAGCAAATAAGCCAAGTTCGTTTGAATACAGGATTGTGTGAGGAAGAATAAAACAAATTCAAGCTGGAAAGCAGATAAATTCGAGTTCAACTCTAAGGGATGTTAAATGTGATGCAAAAAAAAGTTTGTCATTTATACTAGAGTTAATGGGAAGCCACGAAAGCGTCTTGAGTATGGAAATGGCGTGGCCAAAACCACACTTTAGGAGAGGTTTTTGGCAGCTGAGAGGATTGGAAACCAGAGAGACTGGATGAGGGGAGGCCAATTAGAACTCTCTTGAAATAGTTGAGGTGAGAGGTAATGAGGGCCCAAATTAGTGTGGTCGGTCGTCCAAGTGGGAAGAAGGAAACAGATGTGAGAGATGTTGAAGGCATTATACCAGAGTTTCCTGAAATAATTTGGGCCTGGAACAATTTTGGGCTTGAAGTATAATGACAGACATTAATGCTGGTCACTGCTTAGGCTCAAGCACCCTCAAGAAAATGAGGGATGGAGAAATTTTGGAGCAAAATAGAAAATCAAAGAACTTATTACATTTGGAATTAGCTTTACAAAAATCATCTAGACCAACCCACTAACTTTAATTTCATGCTCCTTGCTGGTGGGAATACCCAGTTAAAGTAAGACATGCTCCCTGCTTTCAAAAACCTTAGTGTCTAAAACTTTGGCCAATATAGATAAGTTTAAGGCCTCAACCACTGGCCCAAGGGACATATGCGTCATCTAGCTCTGAGTTATGATCCAATAGGCCTATGACATTCCAGATTCTCAGGAAGAGTGGAATCTCCTTGGGATGCCCAAGTTTATCTGTGGGTAGCAGGAGGGAAGCAGGTTATCAACTCTGAGCTATCACTGAAGAGAGCAGCCATTGATGACCTGATCTAGCTACACCCATCTCTGAGAATGTCATTCAGAGGCCTCTGTGTTGTTAATACCATGCGAAAACCACTCCCTCTCCCCCCACCAAAGACCACCAAACAGGAGTGCTTTGGACATTTATTTTTCTTTCTTGATGTCTGAAAGGACAAGCTGATTCTTCCAGAATCCTAGTCTCTATCCATCACTGTTAATTAATTATATGATGCAATATGTTTACTCCACAAGTCAAACTCTGCTCTGCCCCAAATATTTACAACATGTGTGATCCTAGGAAGGGAGGGAAGGAGGAAGGAAGGAAGGAAAGAAGGAAAGAAGGAAGAAGGAAAGAAGGCAGGAGAAGGAAAGAAAGAAGGAAGGAAGGAAAGAAGGAAGGAAGGAAGGAAGGAAGGAAGGAAGGAAGGAAGGAAGGAAGAAAGAAAGGAAGAAAGGAAGGAAGGAAGGAAGGAAGGAAGGAAGGAAGGAAGGAAGGAAGGAAGGAAAGAAGGAAGGAAGGAAGGAAGGAAAGAAGGAAGGAAGGAAGAAGGAAAGAAGGAAGGAAGGAAGAAGGAAAGAAGGAAGGAGAAGGAAAGAAAGAAGGAAGGAAGGAAGGAAGGAAGGAAGGAAGGAAGGAAGGAAGGAAGGAAGGAAGGATGGAAGTATGGGAGGGATGAAGGGAGGGAGGAAGTTCCTTTCTACAATGGGATGAAATAGAGGAGGAAAATATCCTATTTAAAGTCGAAAAGCTGGGTTCAATTTCTGGTTCTGCTATTTACTACCTACATGGTCTTGGGCAAATCGCAGGCTACTCTTCAGGCCTTAGTTTTCTCCTCTGCAAAATGGGGGTGATGCTATGTGCACACCTACCCCCAGGTGAGACTAAAATGAGATGATAGATATGAAAATGATTTGTAAAGCACTGTGAGCCACGTGGCATGAGCAGCATTCTTCCCATTTAAGTCTAAGTGCCACCTCCCACACCAAGCTCTTGTAAAACAGTAGAGAAATGTGAGGAGTTGACACTCTCATCTTGGTTTACTACTAAATAACTGTATGCCTTTGAACCTCCCAAAGATTCCTCTTAATTTGCACCATTTGGTATATTGGGAAGAATACTCAATAAAGAACAAGGAGTCCTGAGTTCAAATCCCTGCTTTTGTGAATCAGGGCTCGTCACATCACATTTTGGAGCCTCAGTTTCTTCTTCTGTCAGATGAGAACAAGGTCTACCCTACTCATTCCATAAGATTCTTGTGAAGCTACATAATGATAAAAGAATCACAGAGATGGTTTGAAAAGTTACAGGCTCTACATAAATGCAGGCTATTATCCTTATCATCCTATAACTCCAATTCAGCAAATATTTACCGAATGCCGATAACCAAGGTCACCTTCACAGAACGTGTCTGCCATGAAAAGCTGCCCTTGGAATCATGACAAAAGTCACTTAACCTCTACATCGAACCAGTCACAAATCACGCCCAGGCCGGGTAAATGATATTTCAGCTTGCTAAGTGCTGATAAAAGGACTGAATCCAAGTCTGATTTCTAGAAGGCACAATCAGTTCTGTAGGACTTCAGTTCTAATCAGGGCACCACATCTCAACTGGGAACTCAAACTGCTGGAATGTATCCCAATTACCTCTGTGGCTTTTAAGAGCAAACCCATCCCATGCCTCTGTTTCCCACGGGCTCTCATGGAGTGACCAGAGGTGAAACTCATCATTCCTGCAGAAGGCAGACATTGCTGCTGCCCCCTTACAAGCCCTTGCTAACTACCCAAAGGACTTTTCCTGGCATTTGTGACAACCTAAACCTTCATTCTTTTTTTTTTTTGGTCTAAAGTAGTCTAGATGAGAGCTCACAGGCTTGGAAATCAGGAGAGCTCTAAGGATCCAGGGCTGATTGTTTTAAACAGGACCACCCACGAGAATAAAGAATCCCACAGTGGGAAGAAACCTCAGCAGTCCAGCCCCTTCTGAAGAAGGAATCTTCTCAACAATATCCCCAACAGGTGATTGCCCAGTCTCTGCTGCCTTTTTCACTGCTGAACGACTCTAACTGACAAGGGTCTGAGTCTCTCTCCCGACTGCTTAGTATGAGCTTATACTATATCATCTGCTTGGGAAGCAGCATGACAGAGAGGAGGTAAAGGGCTGGCCTCAAGTCAGGAAGACAAGTATAGGGCTGAATGACCCTGGGCAAGTCACTAAATCCCTTGATGGCCCTAGGCAATGCTCCAAGATTATAAAAGCAGAGAAAACATGGAAGAACATTGGTAGAAGAAGTTCCTCTCTGGTAGTTTTCAACACCAAGGAAGTCACATATGCAGTTAAAAATTCATCTGTTCATAGGGCAGCTAGGTAGTACAGCAGATAGAGCATCAGCCCTGGAGTCAGGAAGACTTGAGTTCAAATCCAGCTTCAGACACTTACTAGCTGTGTGAACCTGGGCAAGGCACTTAACCATGGTTGCCTTCATAAATTTTTTTTTTTTTTAACTACTCACTGTGTGCCTAGCTCTGTATTTGAGTTCATGCTGCCTGCCTTCCCCAACATGTACTCTCTTCTCCAATTTAGATCCCACCAGTCCCATTTGGTTTTATTGTTCATTTATTGTTATTATTACTTTGTTTATTTATTATTTAATTTATTTATTAATATCTTGTTTATTTATTATTATATATTATTTATTTGTTATTTTACTGTTTATTGTTATTTTAACATGGTGGATTTGTATATTCTTCTTCTCTCTACACCACAAAACTATACAATTTGAACTGGAAGAAATCTTAGAGGTCATCTAATCCAACTCACTCCTTTTAAAAGATGAGAAAATTGAGACCCCCAAATGTCAAGTGACTTGCCCAGGGTCACACAGGGAACAAGCAGTAGGGCCCATCTCCTCCATAAAGGCTTTCCTGCCCACCCCAACCTGATACTGACTTCTGTCCATTCACAAATGCAGCATAGTATACTGGAGAAAGAGTATATGGTATCAAACTGACTGTAAAAAAAATTCTGGAATTGTTCATAAGCTCTCAGTTCAAATCCTAGCTCTTTCTCTTAACTAGCTGCATGAAGGTAGGCCAGTCAGTCAGCTAGCTAGCATTTATTAAGCCTCTACTATGTACCAGACACCAGGCTAAGCACTAGGGATTCAAAGAAAAAGAAACAAAATGGGGGCAGCTAGGTGGTGCAGTGAATAGAGTACAGGTCCTAGAGTCAGGAGGACCTGAGTTCAAATCTGCCCTCAGACACTTGACATTTACTAGACATGTGACATTGGGCAAGTCTCTTAACCCCAAATGCCTTGCCTTCCCTCCCTCAAAAAAAAAAAAAAGACAAACAATCAAAAAATTAAAACTGTCCTTGACAACCTAATGGGAGATACAACATGCAAACAACTATGTACAAAAAAGAAAGACTGAAAATAAGTTAATCAATGGAAACTGAGTCAGATTTTATATTCTTGGGCTCAAAGATCACTGCAGATGGCGACTGCAGCCATGAAATTAAAAGATGCTTGTTCCTTGGAAGGAAAGCTGTGGCAAATCTGGACAGCATACTAAAAAGTAGAGACATCACTTTGCCAACAAAGGTCAGTATAGTCAAAGCTATGGTTTTTCCAGTAGTGACATATGGCTGTGACAGTTGGACTATAAGGAAAGCTAAGTGCTGCAGAATTGACGCCTTCAAACTGTGGTCCTGGAAAAGACTTTTGAGAATCCCTCGGACAGCAAAGAGGTCAAATCAGTCAAAATCACTGCATCAGAGGAAAGTGAAGGGGAATGAGGTGAAAGAAGAGTGTGAAGGTGGGAGGTGGCCAGGTTATGGAGCACTTTAAAAGACAAACACAGGATTTTCCATTTGATCCTAGAGCCAACAGCCAAGCAATTTTATATCCCCCAAACTCATTCTTCTCTAAAATAGATAGTTACACTTCCATGAAGAGCTTGGTGTTAGAGACAAATTATCATACTGCTTTAATGGAGGGTGTTTCGCACATTGAGGAACATAGAGTTCCCAACAAATATACTCTTACCTCAGATGAGTGCTCTGAGAGCTAAATACAAAATAAAATAATTGTGCAAATTGCTTTGTAAACCTAAAAGAACTATAAAAATGTCAACCATTATTATACAGCCAGCATCCTGCCATAGAAAGAGCCCAGCAATTGTAGTTAGGAAGCCAGGGTTCAGATCTTGGCTCTGACACTAGTTATGCGTTTCTTGGACAAATCACCACACTATATATATATATATATATAAAATTTATTTTACCTGACTAACAGAGATATTGTGAGGAAAAGACCATAGATATGAATTGTTGTTATTATTAGTCTCTTGACCTAAACTCTGAATCACACTGGAAACAAACTTATAGGTAGCCAATTATGCTCCAAATTATCCACAATATCCACATTTATATGGATAATGAATGAAAGCTGTTTTAAGTTCTTTGGGAGAAAGTGGTCCAAAAAGCATAAATCAATCTATGGAGCAGTGCTCTTACTGACAAATCGATATTAAATAGGTGTTGTAATACAGATCCACTGACCTGCACCCTCTAGAACCTATAACAGGGTCCCACTGTCTGTACCAGAATGCAGGAGGGTCCCACAAACCAGGGAAAAATAGCAGGCCATGCTTTTGTCCCCAACCCCCAAGTAATTCCAACTGGTGGTTCCTCAGAAAGGAGGTCACAGTACTCAGGGAATCAATATTTTTAAGTGTGATAAAGCAACCTGCCTGTTCAATTACTGTGCTAAACCTAAATCATCTCTCAGATTCCAGATCTCAATGTCTTACCCTACAAAGCCCACTCCACCCAGAGGGAGACAGTGCTTTTAAAACACTGGGGGTTCAGCTTGACTGTCCTCTCTGTTATCTTCAACACTCAAAAGTCAGACAATTTATCTCTGCCACACTGTCTGCAAGCCTAAGCTGGTAGTCATGCATGCGCGCACACACACACACACACACACACACACACACACACACACACACTCCTATAGGAAAGGAGAGAGAGAGGTGGTCAGTTCAAATCATACTACATAGGATTACCTCCTTTTTCACTGTCACCAAAATATTCCTAAACAGGTGAAATTAGATTTTAATGAAAATCAAGATGGAGGGAGGGGTAAGGAAAGGGTTTTAAATTACTCTGTCAACTTCCCAATTTTGCTTTGGGTCAATGCAGCTCAGAGCCAAACTGGATCAATCAAATGCCCACCCAAATTAAGTGTCGGAGGCAGAGCCAAGATGGCAGACTAGAAACGGCACTTCCAAGGTGCTCTGCCCCACACAACTTCCAAACAATGTGAAAGGGGACTCTGAACAACTTCTGGAGCCCCAGCACCCACAGAACGACACAGAGAAGCTAACCTGCCACTGAGGAGAACCCAGCAGCCCTGCAGGGAGCGGCCAGCGCAGCTCTCTGAGAGCAGGCAGCACATAGCTCTGGGAGCTGAGCCCAGGCCCACGTGAGCCGTGGTTTTAGCCCAAGGTGGCTGGGCCAGCAGCAGGCTGGAGGGACCCCAGAACACCAGCAGCTGTGGTGATTCCAGAATTATCAGCACAGATATGCCTAGGACAAAGTGAGAGGTTAGTGCCCTATGGACTTTGGGACCAGTGTTTGGGGAATGCGTCGGCTTCTTCCCCTGGGGGTGAAAAGCTGCTGAAGAAACAGCTGCACAGAAGCCATTTTGCAGTGTCAGTAGTGGCTCTCACTCCTGATCTGCGAACTGTAGGGAGATCCAACAATCAGTCTGGGGGTTAATTGCTCTTGCTTTAAACTGCCTGGATCTGGATTGTGGTCTGGGGGGGAAGTTTGGGGTGGGTATTCAATTTGCCAGAGCGGGTGGAGACTTTACAGAGACCACCCAACTGGCAGAAGTTGTGAAGACCCCACGTTTCAGACAGAAGCTCTCATGTCTGGTGGTAGAGTCCTACTGTGGCAACAAGCCCAAAAATCAAGTAATTAAGTGGCAACATGCCTAGGCAAATGAAACAAAATAAACAGAAAAATTCAACATTGGACTCCTATTTTAGGGGCAAAGAGGATCAAAGCATGGAGGAGGACTGTGAGGTCAGAACTCCTGCACCAAAAGCCCCAAATGAAAATACAAGCTGGCTACAGCCCATAGAGGACCTTAAGAAGCAGATAAGAGAAGTGGGTTGAAAATTGGGAAGAGAAATGATAAAGATGCAAGAAAAGTATGAAATGACAGTCAACAGCCTGACTGAGGAAAATAACTCCTTAAAAATAGACTAACTCGGGGCGGCTAGGTGGCGCAGTGAATAGAGCACCAGCCCTGGAATCAGAAGGACCTGAGTTCGGAGCCGGCCTCTGACACTTAATCCGCACAAACAAAAACCTAGCCGTGTAACCTTGGGCAAGTTACTTAACCCCAATTGCCCTAAAGGGTCGGCTAGGTGGTGCAGTGAGTAAGAGCACCGGCCTCGGAGTTTGGATGACCCGAGATCAGATCCAGCCTCAGAAAATGAGCACCCACGCATAAATAATGACTAGCCGTGTAACCTTGAGCAAGTTACTTAACCCCAATTGCTTAAAAAAAAAAAAAATAGACTAACTCAAATGGCAAAAGAGGCTCAGAAAGGCAATGAGGAGAATGCCTTAAAAAGTCGAATTTGCCAGATAGAAAAAGAATCTCAAAAGCTCACTGAGGAGATTCATTCCTTCAGAGTTAGACTGGAGCAAATGGAAGCTAGTGACTTTATGAGAAATCAAGATGCTGTTAAACAGATCCAAACAAATGAAAGAATAGAAGGCAATGTGAAATATCTCATGGGAAAAACCACTGACCTGGAAAATAGATCCAGTAGAGATAATTTAAAAATTATTGGACTACCTGAAAGCCATGATCAAAGAAAGAACCTAGAAATCATCCTTCAAGAAATTCTCAAGGAAAATTGCCCTGATGTTTTAGACCCAGAGGGCAAAATAGAGGTTGAAAGAATCCACAGATCACCTCCTGAAAAAGATCCCAAAAGGAAAACTCCCAGGAATATTATAGCCAGGTTCCAGAATTCCCAGATCAAGGAGAAAATACTACAAGCAGCTAGGAAGAAACAATTTCAATATTGTGGAAACACAATCAGAATAGCCCAGGACCTGGCAGCTTCTACACTGAGGGATCGAAGGACATGGAATATGATATTCCAGAGGGCAAAAGAGCTGGGAATGAACCCAAGGGTCACCTACCCAGCAAAACTGAGTATCTTGTTTCAGGGGAAAATATGGTCATTCAGTGGAATAGAGGACTTTTAAGCATTCTTGAGGAAAAAACCAGAGTTGAATAAAAAATGTGACATTCAGACACAAGAAGGAAGAGATGCTTGAGAAAGTAATCAAGGAAAAGAAATCAAAAGGAACTTATCAAAGTTGAACTATTTACATTCCTACATGGAAAAAGAATAATTATGTCTAATGAAACATTTCTCATTATGAAAATAATCAAAGAAGGGTATATGGGCATATGTTTACAGGTATACATGGATAGAGGGCACAGGTTGAATTTGACCGGAGGGGATGATTCTTAAGGGGTGAAGTTAAGAGGTGAGAGAGGAAAGTAGCAAGAGGAGATGGAGAGAGACAGGGTAGGGTAAACTATCTCATGTAGAAGAGGCAAGGGGAAGTAGTTGCAGGGGAGGGGAAGAATAGGAAGGCAAAAAGGCAAAAGCATATTCTCATTGAAGTTGGCTCAAGGAGAGAATCACATACATACTAAATGGAATATCTCACCCTCACTCACTCTCCTGAGTAGGGGAAAGGGGGATGAGAGGGGGGATGATGGAGGGGAGGGCATTCTTGGGGGAGGGGAGGTTGGAAGTACCCACTATCAAAGAGGGACAGGATCAAAGTAGGGAATGGACCAGGTGGGAGGTGATATGGGTGGGAGGGAAATATAAGCAGTCTTTTACAATATATCTACTATGGTAATGTCTTGCATAGCTATACATGTACAACCCATATTGAATTGCTTATCTTCTCAGAGGGAGTGGGTGACAAGGGAGGAAGGGAATGGATCTGAAAATCAAAGTTATAAAATTAAATGTTTCATAAGATGTCCAGGCATTGGGGCTCAAAGATTCACCTTGCCCTAATGGAAAAGTCAAAGGGGGTATGGGAGAAGATATGGGAGAGAGAAGATTGGATGAGGGGATATCTAGTGGGACTGCTATTCTGGGGTGGTGGGTAGGGAAAAAATGGGGGAAAATGTAACTCATAATCTGGCGGAAATGAATGATGTAAACCAGAAGTTAATAAAGCATTTGTTTAATAAAAAAAAAATCAAATGCCCACCCAAGCTGTCCTACAGGGAATTATCTTAAAATTATCTCCTTGTTCTTCCAGCTTTACCTCTCCTTAGATTTTATAGTTCAACAAACCTTTATACATCTCAACTATTGTCCATCTTTCTCAACTCCTTTCTGATGCCTACAGATACAGATATGTCTACAGAGGCACACGATCATGAACACAATACGTCTCCCCTATGTGAGAGGCCTCATTTAGTCTCTAAATCCCAACTCTCTTTCAGGCAACTGTGACATCTGAAAATATAGGAGAGTGCAAAGTCAATCACAAGCAGCTCTCCTGAGGACTGCTACTGTGAATAACTTTAAGGATATAATCACATAGTATAGTGAACTCTCTATTTAGTCAGCAATAAATGAAAGCAAAACATTAAAGAAACTAAAGCATAATATTCACAACATTATAACATAACAATTTATTACTAAGGTGACCATATAGTCTTAAACAAAACATATCATTCAATAAATCTCAGTCTTCTCAATCAATATCCAGTATCCAAGTAAAGTCTTTTTTCATCTTGACTCAAGGCTGGCTTCCAATCATTCTTAAGTCAATTATCCATAAGGGGTAGCAGAAAGTACAAACACCATCTACCTCTAAGTCACAGTAAGTCACAATCTCATCAGTCAATACAGATTACCCAAGTAAAGTTATCTTTCATCTTGACTCAAGGCTGGCTTCTAAACCCCTCAGCTCCTCTTAAAGACTGGCCAACCCCCCCCCCCCCGCCCCACCCTGCTCTTGTCTGGATTCACAGGTAGGCAGCTCTCTGCTCCTGTTCTATATCTCAGCTTATGGGGACTGCTCCACTCCAAGCCCTTTGGAGTTTCTATTTTTGGGAGGACAAAGCTTAACAGAACTACAACAATATTTACAGACATTAAGCTTAACAGAGCTACAACATTATTTACACACATTACCACCACTATTGTCTCAACTCACTTTCTATCTAGCAAAGTAACACAAACCAACAGACAAGGCTTCTATCTGAGAAATCAAACATAAATCAACAGTAAAGTCCTTTTTCAGAACTTCTGTAATAACAGTAAAGTAATCTTTCAGGACTTCAGTCTAAGAACAACAGACAGGGTGCTTCTGTCTGACAGAAAAACAATCAAGGCTTTTGTCTGACAGAACAACAGAATGCTATAGAGTGTTGACATCACATTCTCTCAGTTCTCAGAAAGCAACAGAGATCAATAGAACACTGAAATCACAAGCATTCACTCTGTTCTACCTGCTCCCAGCTCTGCTGGAGGTTTTCTCTTGTTCTGCTCCTTCCTTTTTCTAGCCTTCCTGTTCCAATCTTTTGGCAAGCTCCTCCCAATATGGGCTCCATGTGATTGATTACCTTAGGCTTATTAAGGGCAGGGAAGATCTTCAAATTCCCTTAGGCCTATTAAGGGCCACACAATATATACTGTTTCCAACAAATTCTGATACAATCAAAGATGATGCTCAAAGATACTTTAATAGCTAAAACAAGCAAAGTACTGCTTTTCTTGTCATTACAGAAACCACCACTCCACATCCCCCCCACATACACACACATGTGCCCTCCCAAGCAATGACAAATGCATCATTTTCTAAAAGTCACTGTATACATCAGACAGAAGGTTGTTTTGAGGTTTGTTAACAGCAATGATAATAATGATGAAAGGCTTGGCTTTGTAGCTCATGCCCGTTGTCCCTATTGATGAGGCTAAGCCTGGTGCCTCCCTTGAGTTCAGGTGTTCAGAGCTTCACCAGGACTAAAGCTTAATGGGTGTCTGCACTAAATACAGTGTCAATATGGTGAACCTCTAGGAATAGAAGGTTAACAGGAGAAAAGTGGGAAAGTCAGAATTTGAACTTACATCTTCTGATTCAAAGAGCAGTCTTCTGTCTGCTACATCATGGTAAGAATTGGCTATGCAAGTATTTTGCAAACATTATAATATTATTTAATGCATTGTTGGTAGAGATTGTGAAGTGGTACAATTGTGGAAAATGATTAGGAATTATGCAAATAAAGTGGTGAAAGGGTCCATAACCTTTGACCTAGAGATTCTGCTGTAAGGCTTGTGCCTCCCCTCACCCTTACCCCCTCAAGAAGGTCACTGACACATAGACCAAAATATTGATAGCAGCACTTTTTGTGGTAGCAAAGAACTAGACACCAGGCAAACTCTCATTGTAGAACAGATGAACAAACTGGGATATATAGATGCAATGGAATTTTGTAAGCTGTCAGCTCCTTTCAAATCAATTCAACCAATATTTATTAGGCGCCAACTCTGTGCAAGATACTATGCACAGTGTTGGAAATACTAACTCCAAAACAAGACAATCTCTACAATGTAAGTGGGATAGAGCACCAATGGAAGCACTTACCTTTTCTTTGGAGAATATAATTTATGCATAAATACTATTTTTTCCTTGGCTATGGCAACCCAAGTACACAGATAAGCAAATGAAAAATAATTTTAAGACAAGAAGACTAGTGGCTGGTGGGGTCAGAAAAGGCTTCCTGGAAATGCAGCCCCATATGCCTGAAGCCAATTCTAAAAAGGAGAAATGAGGAAGAATGCATTTCAGGTGAGCAATAAGTGGGAACCTGGCTCTCTAGAGTCAATTGTTAAGTTTTCAGTGTGGGCATTTAAATTAAATTAAATTAAAATTGGTAAGCTCCAATTCAAGGCTCAGTTTATTGTTTTGTTGATTATATAGGCTTAAGAAAATGATGAAAAAATATTAACAAAGATTAAACTTTAAAACATGTTGGGTATATGTTTTTCCTGTTGTTAAACATTTATCAGCATACCCTAGAGTGTTCATAGGCTGTGCAAAGACACAGGGACACGATAGGGATTATCAACTTTTTGGAAGAATTAGTCATTCATTTTGGCTAGAAAGAATAATACTGTATATAAAGGAAAGTGATAGGAAGTAAGACTAGAACTGTAGGTGGAAATCAAATTGGGGGGGGGGGGTTTAATGCCAAACTATATTTATATTTTTATGCTAGAGGTAAGAGGGAACAGGTGAAATTTTTGAACAGAGTGACATTGTCATCTTAAAAATATTTATTAGCTCTGATCCTGGAGTCAGAAGGACCTGAGTTCAGATCCAGCCTCAGACACTTAACACAAAAAAACTAGCCATGTGACCTTGGGCAAGTCACTTAACCCCGATTGCCCTCCAAAAAGGAAAAAAAAAAAGACTTGGGTGGCTAGGTGGCGCAGTGAGTAGAACGCCAGCCCCAGAGTCAGAAGGACCTGAGTTCAGATCCAGCCTCAGACACTTAACACACACAAACAAAAACCTAGCCATGTGACCTTGGGCAAGTTACTTAACCCCAGTTGCCCTCCAAAAAGCAAAAAAAAAAGAAAAAAAGAATATTTATTAGCTGTATAGGGGATGAAAGAAGGAAGGAACTGGGAGTAAAGACCATCTAGGAGGCTATTAAAAATAGTCTAGTGAGAAGTAATGAAGATCTGAACCAGAGTAGTGGCTATATGAGTGGAGAGGAGGGGAAATAACCGGAAAGATCTTGTGGTGGAAGAATCCACTATTTAGTAAATGATAAGATATGGGAGGAAAGAAGGAGGAGGAAAAAGCTGAGGATGGCCACTCCATGGTTATGAACCTAAGTTATTGGGAGCATGGTGATGCCCTTGACAAAAGTAGGGAAGGTTGAAGGAGGGATGGCTTTAGAAAGAACAAGATAATTTCTTATTTTAGACATGTTGAGTTTGTGATGCCTCCACATCAAGGTGGAAAGACCCATCAAGGCAATCAGTAACACAGAATTGGAATTCAAAAGAAATAAGAAGACAGAATATACAGATTTGGACTAGTCATCTTGTAAAGATGATTATGAAATCTATGGGAACTGATAAGATCACAAAGACAGAAGTCATAGAATGAGAGAAGAAGGTCCAGGATAGAGCTTTTGGGGTCATGTGCTCAGTGACTGGCATATGAATGATGATCTAGCAAAGAAGTCAGAGAAGGACTATGGGTGGCTGCCATTGGTTCTCTTCGAGATTGAAGGACAAACGACAACAACAGAGAAGGAACAATCAGAAGGACAGAAGGAGAACCAAGAGAGAGCAATGTCACAAAAGCTGTGGGAGGAGATGGTATCCAAGAGTAGGGATAGTTAATAATGACAAAAATGGCAAAGAAATCATGGAGCATGAAATTTTTCATTGTTGTATCCCTCTCACCACACATGAGACTTTGTGAACACTTAACAAATGCCTGTTGAACTAAAGTGAACAATAAGTCTTACTTTGTCAAACAGACTTTAATAATGGTATCATTAATATTAATGGTTTGGGGCAGCTTCGGCTTACACCACTGTCAAACATTTATTCCACAGATTTTTCTGCTCAAATCCTGCTAGACCCCACAACAAAACACAAAAAATTCCATCTCCCTGAGTTTCCAGTTTGCCAGAGGCACATTTTTTTGCTTCCCTTTGTTATTTAAACCAATAAAGGATAAACAGATAAAGAATCCATCACCTGTGTTATTTCTCAGTTCCTCACTCCCACCCTGCTGTTTGTGGTAGAGAGGCTTTTTTGAACTTCCCCAGGAAAAAAAAGAAATATTCAGAATCTTCCCTGTAGCTTTCACAGTGGCAGCGACAGCCTAAGGCAAAGCTGTGAACCTCCCTTTAAAAAACACCACCAAGTTCCTCCTTACATTTCCCTGTGCCCTCAGCTCCCAGGGCTCCCATGCTGTCCTGTGGCTGATCAGAGCTTCCCCGGGATGACCATCATCAAGAGGCTGCCCTCTAGAAACCTCTGCTTGTCCTTTCAATTCTCTCACCAATTAGAATGTCTCTGTCCTATAACACAAAATCAAAGAATGCCGAAAATGGAAGGAACCTTAGAACAAAGAAAGAAACCTAGAGATTATCAAGTATAGTCCCTCCATTTTATAAATGGAGAAACTGATATCCAGAGAAGAAATGTGACTTTTCCATGACTTAGTGCTAGCTAGTGAGTTAGTGCTAGAAGTAATTTCTGGAACCCACTCCCAATCAGATACTGAACCTGTTAGATGGAATAATAATGCATAGAGAGCTGGTCCTGAAGTCAAGAGCATTTGAGTTCAAATTTAGTCTCAGATACTTAGGACCTGAGCAAGTCACTTACCTCTGTGAGCCTCAGTTTACTGAACTTTAAAAAGGCATAATAATAGTATTTATCACAGCAATTGCTGTGGGGCTCAAACTGTGATAATATTTGTAAAGCATTTAGCACAATGCCTAGCATATAATAAATACCAAATGAATGTTAACTATCATCATCATCATCATAACTACTACTATTTTCAACATTCTATACTATCTATTCCCTGTCCCCTCCTAAAATAACTAAATCATTCCTCCTAATTTGTTCAGTGGACTAATTTGTTCCAGTTACTAGACAATTTATACTATAATAACTCATCTTTATATATGCATTCTGGTTAATATGCAATTAATATACATTGTCTCACCTGATCTTCCCTAGCAGTCTGGTGAGGTCGACTGGGTATCCATTATTATTTCCATCTTAACTGAATATGCAAGAGATCTATGACTGTTACCACATCAGGAACTTCCACTCTAAGAACTTCATTCACTTAATCTACTTAAGGGGTGAATCACAAGATCTGGATGTTGGAAAGAATGTCAAAGGTCATCTCAACAGGGATTCCCTTTTCAAGCCAGGGGCTGGGAGGAACAGCACCAGTTAGCATTCCAGTCATAGGGAACTCACTACCTTTTTTCTTTCTTTTTTTATTTATTTCTTTAAATATTTCCCAATTACATGTAGAAAAAAATTTAACATTCATTTTGAAAATTTTGAGGTCCAAATTCTCTCCTTTCCTCCCACACCCTTGAGAAAGTAAGGAATGTGATATCAATTATACATGTTAAGTTATGTAAAACATATTTCTATATAGCTATGTTGCAAACACACACAAACTAAGAAAAGTATAAGAAAGTTTGTTTTTGGTTGTTGTTTTTTAAAGGATGCTTCAATCTGCACTCAGAATTCATCGGTTCTCTCTCTGGAGGTGGGTAGCATTTTTCATTATGGGTCCTTTGAAAGTGTCTTGGTTCATTATCTTATCAGAGTAGCTAAGCCTTTCACAGTTAATCATATTTACAATACTGCTGTTGCTGTGTGCAGTGTTCTCATGGTTCTCCTCATGTCACTTTGTATAAGTTCACACAAATCTTCCCATATTTTTCTGACATAATCCTGCCATCATTTCTTATGGCACAATAGTGTTCCATCTCAATCACATACCATAACTTGTTCAGCCATTCCCCCATTGAGGGGCATCCCTTCAATTTGCAATTCTTGTCCGCCACAAAAAGAGCTGCTGTGAACATTTTTTGTAAAAATAGGTCCTTTTCCCTTTTTTTGATCTCTTTGGCATAAAGACCTAGTAGTGCTATCACTGGGTCAAAGGGTGTGTAGAGTTTTATAACCCTTTGGGGATAGTTCCAAACTGTTCTCCAGAGCGGATGGACCAGTTCACAACTCCATCAACAAAGCATTAGTGTCCCAATTTTTCCACTTCCCCTCTAGCATTTGTTACTTTCATTTTTTTGTCAAGTTAGCCAATCTGATAGGTTCAAGGAAGCATCTTAGAGTTGTTTTAATTTGCATTTCTCTTATCAATACTCACTACCCCTTAATAACGGATCTTAGAGACTTCTTGAGCTTTTTCCACTCAGACCCCTTTTGGCATTTCAGCAGTGTTAGTTGGCTTTGCATGGCTTGAGGGTATGCACAGTGCAAAGTGCACATTCTTTGTGTTCAGAACCAAGTTGCAGTGAAGTTGTACAATGCAAGATGGGCAAGCACTGCCAGAAACACCTCAGATTCATTATGCATTTGATTTTGAATTAATTCTTGGTCATTGTGCATTCAAAAACCTTTTACTATTGCCCAATTTCTCCAATATGGGGTCATGACTCACAGTTTTAAGAGTGCTGATAATCCAATCCCTCATTTTATAAATGATGAAAATGAGGCAGAGATATAAAGCAATGTTACTATAGTCACATACATTGGAAGCAAAAGAACTGGGATTTGAGCCCAGGTCCTCTGACTCCCAATCCAATACTCTTTCCAGGGTACTAACTCCACAGAAGGTGACCCATTCTATTTAGGAGTACCTCTCAATGTCAGGAAGTCCTCCCTCATCTTGCACAAAAAAGTCCCACTCTGTAACTTCTACCCATCATGCTTTGTTCTGCCCTCTTGGGGCCAACTCAAGCAATTCTAAACTGTCTTATATAAACCCTTCAAAGGTCTGGAGGAAAATAATCACATCCCCCATTAGTCTTCTTTTCTCTAGGCTAAACCTCCCCAATTCCCTAAATCATTCTTCAAATAGCATAGTTTCAAAAAAACTTCATTACCCATCCCAGACTAGATCCTGCCAAAACTGCAGTCCTCTTAAAATCATAAAATGTTAAAGTTGAAAAGGGCCTTTAGTCAATCAATCTATCATCAAGTGTTTATTAATCACTGTTATTATATCAGGCACTGTGCTGGGGGCTGGGGATAAATAGCAAAATGAATCAGTCCATGCTCTTAAGAAGCTTATATCCTATTGGAGGAGACAACATATATGTAAAAAAGCATATGCAAATTAAAGACAAGTTAGACTTGGGGGAGGAGAGTAACTTAGCATGGAAGAAGGTCAGAGCAAAGGTTTCCTATAGAAGATATTGCTTGAGCAGAACCAGGTTAAGAACCCCTGACTACAAGACAACCATCCCAATTTATAGATCATGAAATTTAGAGCCAAAGAAGGCAAGTGCCAAGGCCACTGTTCTTTCTACTACATCAAGTTGCTTCTCATGTTTACAGTACCAGGACAACCCTAAAATCTCACCACCTGAGTACCGCCAGTTAACAATAAGTATTTATTAGGCATTTACTGTATACTAGTTACTACAGCCACATAAATTATAAAACTAGAACCAGCCACCCAAGACACATCCTATCTTTGTTCAGTAGCCGCAGAATATTCTCTTTAAAAAAACATTAATCTATTACTGAGCATTTGAACTGTGAGGTGGTATAGTAGATAGAACACTGGCTTGGTGTCAAGAAGACTTGAGTTCAAAGTCTAAGATATTTACTAAGGTTTATGATTCTAGGAAAATTGCTCAGTATCTCAGACTCATCCATAAAATGAGGGCACTGGATAGTAAGGTCTCTCCCAATTCTAAATCTATGATGCAATGATTTATGAGGTACTTAATATGTGACAGGTGCTGGAGGACACAAAGACAGAAATTAAATATTAAATATCAATGGTTTTCAAGTAGAGTCAATGTAGTACACATCAATAGTGTCAACAGTGTGACATGGCAGCAAGAAATAGTTGGCTCAAACTTAGGCTGCCTTAATGGAGAAATAGTACTCAGAACAAAGAAGGTGAGAGAATTGTATTTGCCACTCTGGTCAGACCACATCCAGAGCACTGGGCTTAACTCAAGGTGTTGCACTTTAAGAAGACCCTTGGCAGAGTGAGGAGCAGCCAGAGGCAGGTGGAAACCATTGTGCTTGAGAACTGGTTGAATGAACTAGGGATGTTTGAAGCCTGGAGGAGAGAAGGCCAAGTAGGATCATGACTTCTGTCTTCAAGTACTTGAAGGTCTATCCTTCAAGTATATATGCTTGAAGAACATTTATATAATTACAACAAGGAGGCACAAGGAAAATTAATGAGTCATCCAAAAAATAGTAGGATTCCTATGATTGGATATCTATTGATAAACAGAGCCTGGATAATGACTTGCCAGGGATGGTGGAAAAGAGATTCCTATTCAGGTACAGGTCAGAGGAAGGAATTTCTGAAGCCCCTGCTAATGCCAAGCTTTTATGATAATGATGATGATGATGAAGTCAGTGATGATGACGATGATGATGAAATCAGTTATGACGACGACGACGATGATGATGATGACAATGGTGAAGATGAGGAGGAGGAGGAGTACTTACTTATATAGTGTTTTAAGGTTTGTAAAGCTATTTACAAATATCTTATTTTAGCATTACAGACTCCCTAGGAAATAGATGCTATTATTATCCCCATTTTATGGATGAAGAAAATGAGGAAGACAGATAGAGGTTAAGTGACTAACCCTAATCCTAAAACCCTAACCCTAACTGAGGCAGAATTTGAACTCAGGTCTTCCTGATTAGCCCTCTATCCAATGTACCACCTAGCTGTTTCAAAACTAGACCTAGTGGTGCTTGAAAAGTGTCCAGAGGCAAGAAAGGGCACATTTAAACTTTAGATCCTATTTGAGAGCTAAGGCACAAGATTTAAGAATCTGGGGTCAGGGGCGGCTAGGTGGCGCAGAGAATAGAGCGCCAGCCCTGGAATCAGAAGGACCTGAGTTCGGAGCCGGCCTCTGACACTTAATCCGCACAAACAAAAACCTAGCCGTGTAACCTTGGGCAAGTTACTTAACCCCAATTGCCCTAAAGGGGCGGCTAGGTGGCGCAGTGAGTAAGAGCTTCGGCCTCGGAGTTTGGCTGACCCGAGATCAGATCTGGCCTCAGAAAATGGGCACCCACGCATAAATCAAATGACTAGCCGTGTAACCTTGAGCAAGTTACTTAACCCCAACTGCTTTAAAAAAAAAAATTAAAAAAAAAAAAAGAATCTGGGGTCAATGTCCAACTTTGAACCTTGGGCTTCTGGTCCATTTTCTTTTAATCTCGCTAAAGGGCAGGTGCCTTTCTGCAAAGGGCCCCGGTGTTCACAGCAGTTTGAAATGCACTTAGCATTTGTTTTCTGAAAACAATCAGGAGGTTCTGTGATCTGAATCTCCTGTGCTATAAAATATATACGGCCCTATATTAAATTTTTACAGTACTCATTACCCTGATGCAGAGCCTGTTGGAGAGAAAAGCACTGTCACTGACAAGTGACTGGGCTTGGTGGGGGGCAGAGACACTTCTCCCAGGGCCTCCTGCTTCAGGTGTGGGCTATGCACTCATGAAACTGATGCTAGCTAAGTAATACCCCCACTGTCACCACACGAGTAGGGAATTATTAGGCGGTAAAGCGCTGTAAAAATTGTTCCATGGTCCTTTGCTCTGGTGGATATGAAAGATGATGTACCAAAATGCCTTTTTTTTCATTTCATGGTTTTTCAAAGTGGATTTAGGTTTGATATATCATTAGAGCTCACCAAGGTGTTTCCTGAAAATTGGTATTATTGAGCATTTTTATGTAGCACTTTGGAGACACTGGGAACTTTGTAGGCACTTTCCCGATCAGTAACCTTCACGACTTCCTTGCCCAATTGCCCCCATTTTATAAGCAGAAACTCCAGTTCAGAGCCTCTTAGAGTTGCCTAAGATCACACGAGAACAGAGGTATGAGTCAGGGGGAGAATTCACAGTTCTTATCAGTGACGTGTACTCAGTCCATTGTCATCAATCTTAAATCAACAACAACTCATGTATTTATAGCATAAAAAGGTTTACAATCTTTTCACAACAATCCTGGGAGGTAGATTGTACTAGCAATATTTTTCTTGTTTTCCAGATAAAAATAATAACTAGTATTTAAACATTTTAAGGTTTGCAAAGTGCTTTGCAAATATCTCTTTTGATCCTCACAACACTGCAAGGAGGTGCTATTATTATCCTAATTTTACAGTTGAGGAAACTGAGACAGACAGAGGTTAAATGACTTGCCCCAGTGTCATCCAGCTAGTAAGTATCTGAAGCCAAATTTGAACTCAGATCTTCCTGACTCCAGGTTCAAGGCTCTATCTACTGCATCAACTAGCTGTCTCTGATGAGGAAACTGAGACTCAGGTCAATTAATCCAATTCCCCTTGGTTACACAACTTGTGTTAGAGCCAGGATTTAAATCTAGGCCTCCTGACTCCAACTGCAATGACAGTCCCACATTTCCTAGGTTCACCATAAGAAGGACATTATCTGATGTAAATTTTGTACCTCCTTCTGCCACACACACACACACACACACACACACACACACACACACAAACACACACCTAGCAAAAGTACTCTGGACATAGCAGTCAGTTCCTTAAAAAAATGTTTGTTGAATAGAGCTGAATTGACAGATGCCCATGATGGGAATACAGATAAGATGAAACTGGTTAACTGAGATTTCCGACTGATAGCCGGCCAGATGATAGAGTTTTCGCCATATTACAATTTAATGGTTCACTGCCATTCAATCCAATTCCACAAACACCAAGTCTGATGATGAAGCTTAAATGTTGGTCCCTAGTGTGACTGGACGATTGAAAAGCACTGGTTTGTTGTAGCTTCCTGTGAAATGTTCCATCATTAACCTCATGATCCCCTCCATGCTCTACACTCTCATTCTCACTCTGTGTGTGTGTCTGTGTGTCTCTCTCTTTCACACACACACACACACACACGCATAGACACACACAAATACAGAAGCAGGAGTCAGAAGCTTAGAGTTCCAGCGCCAGCTCTCCCAGTTTATTATACAACGTTAACCACATCACTCCCTTCCTTCACTGGACCTATTTATTCCCCTGAAAAATTAGACAATTGGACAAGAAGAACTCTGAAGTCCCTTTCAGAGCAATGATTCTAGGACTAATAACTGATCCTAACTTTTCCCCACTCAGAAAAGATTGACTGTGGGGTCCCTGTGTTTCCTTCCATTGACACAAGGCTGGCTCAGTGGAGGAATTGTTTAGCTCACAAAACCCTTTCACTGCGGAGGAGTGGGTTGCTACCTATGTCAATGAAGGGACCTCCTCCTCCTCCTAAAACTAATTAAATCAATTAAGTTTTAAAGTAGAATTAGGGAGTAAATTTTTTTTTAATTTAATTTAATTTTTTTTAAGTAGTGAGTAAATTCAAGAGTTAACCAAAAAAATCCTACCCAAACCCTCATCACCTCTTACTTACCTAAACTACCAATACCAGTCTCCTACTTTCTCTCCTTATGTCCAATCCCCTCCCCCCACAACACCTGTTCACACAGCTGCAAAAATCATCTTCCCAAGGCACAGGTCTGACTATGATACTCTCCTGCTCAGAAACCTTCAGTAGCTACCTATTACATCTAGGATGAAACACAAACTTCTCAGCCAGACTTTTAAAACCATCCACCATGTGACTCCAACCTTGCTTTACAACATTATTCTATATCCTTTCCCCTCATGCCCACTATGGTCCGACAACCCCAGGTAGGAGCAGTTCCATTAACTCATTATTCCATTCCCCACCTCTTTGACTTTCCACAAGAAAATACCCCCTCATGACATCTCTAGATTTTCAGAATTCTCATCTTCCTTCCAGGCTCAGATGCCACATCCCTGAAGGCTCTGTAACACTCCCAGTAGGCAGTTCTCTCTCTTCTCAAATGACTCTGGATTCACTTACCTGTGCATATTTTATATCCCCTAAAAGAAGATAAGTTCTTTGGGAAAAGGCACAACTTGGTTTCTGTCTGTATACAAAGGACCCAGCACACTACCTTCCACATTGTAGGCATGTAATTAATGTTTATTGGATGAATGAATGGACTTTCATTCCCTTTAGGGAAATGAAACAGTTTTCATAGTACTAGAAAAGTACCAGATGCTGGATTTATCATATCATCCAGTGGTTCTCAATAGTTTGTTCCTCAAATTCTTTTGAATAATAACAACAACAAATATGTGTTGTGAACCCCCCAGGGTAATTTAATATACTACTCACAGTATTCTACAACTACTATATTTACTGTTTCAGGTGCCATCATTGAAGAAATTTTAGCATGACCCTCTTGAACCAGCTTCACAAACCCCCAAGGGGTTGTCAAACCATTAAAAAGGAAGAAAAACTAAACTAGATTTGGGTTTGAGACCTGATTTGGGCACTTACTGGCTGAGTGACCATGGCCAAATTGCCTCATGTCTGACATTCAACGTGCCCATTTATAAAGCAGGGGTGATAACCCTAATTATTATCTGCCTCATAGAAGGGTTGTGAGGCAAGTGCTTTGTTTAAGTCTTGAAGTACCAAAAGTGAGGTATCATTGCTGTTATAGGAATAAGGAAATGAGTGGTAGAACCATTAAAGAAAGTTCAGGAAAGGGAAAGATTCGGGAATGAAACATTCAATGGAGGATGTAGCCTGGATGGTCTCTTCCTTATGGAAGATCAAAAGAAGGCTGATTACAAGGAACTAAAAGCAATCCTTTCTACCCCACTTATAGCTACAGCATTACTCCAAAGAAACAGTTAGTTTTCTGTATACCCTACTAAAGCAGGAGAGACCAGAGGAATGCCAGAGAAAGAGCCAATGAACATATTGTTAAAATGATTCTATGCAGGAAAACATCTCTGTTGGCAGCAGCCTGTGGCCAACAAGACCACAGGCTAGGGAACACAGAGGTCTAGCATATTCTTAGTGTCCGACTGGGACTAAAGGAGGGAAATGAGCAAAAAAAAAAAGACTATAAACTCCTTAAGGGCAGAAATCTTTGTACCTAGTACCTAGCCAGAACTCTTCACAGAGGAGATAATGATGGTGGTGGTGGTGATGATGATGATGATGATGATGATGATGATGATGATGATGATAGTATTTACATTGCTCTATAAGGTTTGTAAAACACTTTACAAATACTAAGTAAGGTCTTGCCACTAGACTTTGATGACTCTAAAGAAGAGAAGAAGACTGATGACTGTGTGTAGCTCTACCTCACTTAAATCCAATTCATGAGTAAGTGAAGACATCCCCCACTGGTTCTCTTCAAAAACAAAGGACCAACAACAACAACAATAAGAAATATCTCATTTTATCCTCAATCATCCTAGGAGGTAGGTGCAATTATTACTTAATAAATAAATGCTAGATGAATGAAGAACCACAGTATGATAAAAACTCAGAACCGAGGATCATCTGGTCCAAACCACTCATTTTACATATGGGGAGCCAGATTAAGAGAAGGAAAGTGCTTTGCCTAAGTCCATATATCTCTTTGGTTCAATTATAAGACATCTAGCTAGAAGAGAACTTCTTTTTAATTTCTTTTTATAGACCCAGGCAGGGACCATTTCACTTCTGTATCTCCAATGTGAGGCTCTTTAATAAATGTTTGTTGATTTGTTGATTGATTGACAGATGAGGGAACTAAGACCCAGAGAAATGAAGTTTTAAGGGAATAGGGGAAAAAATCAGGGATGATAGATTTCACAAAAAGTCAAAAAATAAATGTCTATCAGCTTTTGTCAAGCAGAATCAGAAGCCAGCAACAATAACAAAACAAGTTTATAATTAACACACTGTGAGAAACTTAGTCTCAGCGTCACCAATCACAGCTTTATAACCTTAATTAAGTCATTTAACTTTTCATATCTTCAGTTTTCTTCTCTATAGAATCAGTCCCAGGTTAATAGGGTTCAAAACATCAAGGAATCTTAGTGTCTTGAAGTGTCTTCAACACATTTTGCTGATGTGAAAACCAGGACAGACTGGTAAAGTGACTTGTCCAAAGTCACACAAATCATATGGAAGAGAGGTAGGATCTGGACCCATGTCCTGACTCCAGAACCACAATTCCTACCTCACAGGGTTTTTGTGAGTAAAACACATTGTCTAGATTTTTGTTACTTAAAAAAATAAAATTTAATTTGAAAAAATAAAGAAAAACACATTTTAAACTATAAAGGGTTATAGAAATGAGAGCTAGTCTTTATATCTCTTAGAATCTCTCACACATTATGAAAGTTCAATCTGGGAATAGTGCTTACTAACCATTCTTGGCTTTCATGAAAGTCAGAAGCTTTATTTGATTAATTTTATCCTAGTTAACCTGTCCACGAGAGATGTTATCATTGTTCAGTCATGTCCAACACTTCGTGACCCCATTTGGGGTTTTCTTGGCAGAGATACTAGAGCTCATTTTACAGATGAAGAAATTGAGGCAAACAGGGTTAAATGACTTGCCCAGGGTTACACAGCTAGTAAGTGTCTGAAGCTGGATTGGAACTCAGGGTTCTTGACTCCAGGTCTGGTATTCTATCCTGTGTCACCTATCTGCCCAAGTTGATGGAGGGATTGAAATCCCAGGTGCCCTCTGGTTCAAGCCTGGTCTGCTTATCATATAAAACAATCTCTGCATTATACAGACAAACCATTAAGATGGATAAAGAATGAACAGTGAAACATGCCAGCCCCTACAGTTCAAATGGTTAAACAAAGCAAACTTTATAATTTATTGCCCTATGCAGGGGGACCTGAAATGAATTCTAAAAATGATTATCTACACAGAGCTAATTATCTGGGGACAGCTAGGTGGTGCAATGAACAGAGCACCAGCCCTGGAGTCAGGAGGACCTGAGTTCAAATCCCGCATCAGATGTTTGGCACTAAAGTAGCTGTGTGACCTTGGGTAAGTCATTTAACCCCAATTGCCTTGCCTTCCCTCCTCCAAAAAAAAAAAAAAGAATAATTAATTATCTCATGTACTTTATGGTAAGCTGACTGAGGTATATGGTCCAAAAGAACTAGTCTCTCTCCTTGGTAATTCCTGCTCACTATAAAGTTCTAGATGTTCTAATCCACACAGTTTAGAAGGAAGAGCTGGGATTAAGAGTGGGGTGCCACACATGGGATGATGTTATTTATCAAGTTGCCATTACTAAGGTGGCTTCCTGGTTGTCCTTCATACACTATCTCCCATCTGCAGACAGCCCACCCCCACCCCCAGCCATAACTGGAAGTCATGCCTTCCTCACCCCCACGTCTTGGCAGCCTCGGTCTCCTTAAAAGTCCAGCTTAAGGGCCAACATCTACAGGAGACTTTAAAAAACTATGTCTATTGTTTTTTTGTCTTTCTCCCCGAAATCACTACACATATGGAGGCATCTTTTGAGAGACAGAGACAGAAAAAGAAATATGTACCACAGATAGCTATATAGGTATGAATATTACTCATACTTAAATTATATAAACATACCTATATGCATGTATATTATATGTACTTATATGTGTTTATATTATATATTATATATGCCTATATATGTGGGTGCATATATTACATATGCCTATGTGTAAATATATATTATATATACCTATACACGTGTATATTTATATGTGTATATACATATATTTATATGTCTGTGGATATATACCTATTGTCTCTGATAATAGATTATAGATTGTGGTTTTAATGAGAACAATAAATAACCTTAAGCATAATATAACTGTCATTTTGAGAGATGATGAGTAAAAACCTTCACTGTGTGAATGCATTTTCATGTCTATCATCTCTTCCCAGCCTCATAAAAGACCTGTGAGGCAGCTAGCATATTACTCTTCCCATTCTACATATGGGAAAACTAAGGCTCAGAGGTAAAATACAGCAGTAGATTTTTTTTACTATTGATCATTAGAAAGCCTGAACCAAATGACCAGATCACAGATTTAAAGCTGGAAATGTTCTGTTCCTCTCTCTCTCTCTCTCTCTCTCTCTCTCTCTCTCTCTCTCTCTCTCTCTCTCTCTCTCTCTCTCTCCCTCCCTCCCTCCCTCCCTCCCTCCCTCTCTCTCTCTTTTACACACACACCCTCTAAAAGAAATGCTTCAGCTGTTTCCTCCATCGTAGACACATGGAACCTGTCAGATTCACAACTTCATCATCAGAAGAAGAGTCAAGGACAGACATAAAACCCAGCACTCGTGATTCTCGGGGATTACTTCCACATACATATTCATAAAGATTAAAATGAGGGAAGATGTGGCAAGGTTCTAAACTCAGGTTCAATTTGATACATAAAATATATCGGGCATCATTGACCCTGTCATCAGTCCTCAGAGAGCATCACTGTAAGAAACCTGGTTGCAAAATTGTGAACCAGCTAGTTGCTTTTTACCTACATTTCTATTTAACTTAAAAAATCATTTTTAAGCATCTACTTTGTGCATTGGATACAGTGAGGATTCAAAGATGAAAACAAAACAACCTCTTCCCTTTGGGAGCCTACATTGACTGGGTTTAGGTGGGAGGGATACAACCTGCACAAGGTTAAATCAATACAAGCTACTTTGATCAGGGAGAAATCATTATCAACTGGGGGGCATAAAGGAAGCTTTCAAAGAGGAGACGACCCTGAATCTGTGTCTTAAAGTGATAGAATAAGGAAGCTGGGTGGTGCAGTGCACAGCGTGCTATATTTGGAGTTAGGAAGTCCTATCTGGGGTCAAATCAGACACTCACCAGGTGTGTGATCCTGACCAAGGCACTTTCCTCTGTCTGCCTCAGTTTCCTCATCTGTAAAATGAAGATAATAATAGCACATTCCTAAACTACCTTGCTACTTAATAGCACCTGGAGGATGAGAAAACATGGAAACTTCTTTACATACCTTAAAGCACAATATAAATACTAGTTGTTGTTGCAAAGCTTTTGAAAGGAGTACACTCTAAACAGTTTGTAAAAATATACAGAGGTGGGAGATGGAGTGGCCAGGTAAGGAATAGCAAAGAGTCTGGTTTAACTGGAACACAGAGCATAAAGTATTATTTTATAACACAAGCTTTGAAAAGCACATTTAAGTCAGACTCTGAAGAGCTTTCTGAGGAGTTTGTGCTTTATCCTAGAGGTAATAGTGTGCCATGGAAAGTTTAGAAAGGAGGCTCAGATCTGTGCCTAAGGAAGCTTATTTTGGCAACTGTGTTATAGTGATTAAACACAAATAGAAATGAGACCACTGAACTGGACATATACAAGGTTCCCTCTGGGCCACATATTAGAAAACCGCAAATTAACATTATTTATGTTGTATTTTGTTTTATATTTCACAAATGCATATTAATCTGGTTTGGGTCACATCTAGGAGAGTCACGGACAATATGTGTAGCTATATATTTGAAAAAAGGATGGTTTGGAGAAGAAAAAAAGGAAACAGAAAGACCATGAGAGACTATTAAAATTGTTCGGGCAGCTATGATAAGGACCTGCTATGTGAATGGAGAGAGGAAAGTGTATGTAAGACATGCTGCAGAGCTCAACAGACCAAATTTAGCAATTTATTTGACATCAGGGGTAGGTAGGAGGTGGAAATTGGAAAGTATCTAGAATGACTCCAGGCTTATAATATATAAGAGAATGGGAAAGTAGCATCATCCACAATTGGGAGCTGAAAAGAAGAGATTTAAGGGGTAAGAAGTTTCATTTTAGATGCATTAAGTTACGAAGGTGTCCAGCAGGCCCTTGGTAACACAAGAGTAGAATCCAAGGGAAATTCAATCTAGGTAGGAGGATTTGGGAATCATCTATGTAGAGATGGTCATTAAACCCACAGAAGCAGACAAGATCAGCAATGGAGAGAGTATATAAAGGGAGGGTCTAAGACACAAGATGGGAGAGCAGAGGAGGCTGTCAGGCAGGCATGAAATTAACCAGGAGACAGCAATGTCTCAGAAGCCAGTGGAGGAGAGAAGGCCCCACATCAATCGAAATAAACCCCAAAGCCCTAACCATTCAGGATGCCTCTTCCACATTATAATCAGAAATGCCTAATTCAGTACTCCTCTACCAGCCTCAATCCACATCTTTGTTTTTTATGGCTCCATTTCAGTAACATTAGCCAGAAAGATTATACTATAAGTTCATGTTTTATATAGTTATAGCACATGTAGATTTCAGTATTATTAATTATAAGGTAGTTATAGAAACCCACACTTTATGTTTTACAGGAACAGAGCAACTTGATAACTACCTTCTCATTTAATTGAGACCCTGTAGCCAAGGTTGTACCAGTATCACCGCCATTTTTACAGAAGATGAAAATGAGAATGAGAGAAGGTAAGGACCTCAGGCTGCAGAGAGGGTAAAGGCCAGGACTTAACCCCCAATATCTACCTCTATATCCAGTTCTCTGTCTACCATGCCATCTTCCCCCAGCCTCCCCCCAGCCTCAATGAGCCAGTGGTGACTCTACTGAGGCCACTGACCACAGGCACTGTACTGTGTACTGAGAAGCCCTATACTGTTCTAGATGCTCTGGGAGATATAAAGATGAATGAAGCCCTCGTGGACCTCAGAGTCTAACTAGAGAGAAGAGATGTCAACATAAACCCAGGCCTTCTGACTACAAGCACAGAAATCTTTCTGTTACAACATACTTCAGTTCCTCCCAGACCTTTTCAGTCAAGTTCCAAGGAATTCCTTGAGGATCCTGAATTGTTTTGGTCTCATGAAGAGTGGGCATCCTTTCCTATGTGATCCAAAGTCCCTGAAGCCTGTTCCAGACCACCCCACTAGGAGTAACATGACATTGTGGAAAGAGTACGGTCTTGGAGTTATAGACGATCTGAGTTTGGAAAAATAGGAGTGTGGAGTAATGGGAAAAGATGGCCTCAGTCAAAAAGGCCTGGGCTCAAGCTCCATCTGTGACACATCCTGGCTATTGTTCACTAGGAAAGTCCTGTAACCTCTCAGTGCCCCCAGACAACTCTTTAACACCTTCTTATAGAGATGTAGAGTCAGAAGAACTACCTCTGGGGTAACTACCTGTGTGACCTTGGGTAAGTACCCTAACCTTCCTCGGCTTTAATTTCCTCATTTGTAAAATGGGAGAGCTGGATAAGAAGGCCTCAGAGAGTTGTCTGTTTTGTGTGTGTGTGTGTGTGTGTGTGTGTGTGTGTGTGTGTGTGTGTGTGTGTGTTTTGGCCTAAGGTCTATGACCTACCAGAAAGCACTACCCTTTTATAAGAAACAATTTGTACCTGAGTTAATTAAGTCTGCTTTTCTCAGTTCTAAGACAATATTGTCAAAGTCAGATAGAAATGGGGATAAATAAACCATACATAAGGATCCCTGTGGGACACATGTTAACTTAGACAACCATATGTTATCTATATATTCTTGTATTTTTATTTATTTTGCTAAATATTTCCATATTACATTTTAATCTGATTCAGGCCATACTTGATACTGTTGAGGGACATGTGTTTGACACCTCCATTCTAAGAGAAACAGTTACTTTGACTCAGATTTCTGAAACAGATGTTCATTTTGAATTGACAATCTGTAGTATACTAGGGAAACATGGATATCAGAGCTGATTTGTGATTAAGTAACAAAGATAATTTATCTGATCATAGCTAGAAGATGAGAATTTGATTACTGAATATAAGTTAAGTGGTTATCAGAGAGGACCCAGAGTCTGAACCCATAAACATAAGGAGAGAAAGAGGAAGAGGGTGAAAGGTTACTTTTCAGAAGTGTATCAGCTAAGCTTGAATTGGGAAATGAAACAATTGGTATTGAAGTTACAGTAAGTCCAGCTGAGCAGAAGAATAGCTTAAAAGCAGAGACTCAGAGAAGTCACCCAGAAGATCAACTAATTTGCCTAAGATAGCAATGCCAGTACAGCAAGAATGTTACTCAGGGGGCGGCTAGGTGGCGCAGTGAATAGAGCACCGGCCCTGGAGTCAGGAGGACCTGAGTTCAAAATCCGACCTCATACACTTGACACACTTACTAGCTGTGTGACTTTGGGCAAGTCACTTAACCCCAATTGCCCTCCAAAATGCAAAAGAAAAAATACTTATTAAGAAAAAAAAAAAGAATATTACTCAGGCACAATGTTGATCATCTCAGATTATCATTAGAAGCAGCTGTTCTACATAGGACCTACATTCATCAAATGTCTTTTATGGAGAGTTCCTGAGCAGTGAGTTAACTCAAGCACATGGATTTTCCTCACTCACGTGATACCTGGTCAAGTTTCTCTAAGTGTGTCTGATCTCCCCTACAAATACTGTGTGTATTGGAGGGAGAATGTGACCCAGATTTATATATTTCTTAGTGTACTTTATTTTTATTTTTTTTTTAAAGCAATTGGGGTTAAGTAACTTGCTCAAGGTTACACGGCTAGTCATTATTTATGCGTGGGTGCTCATTTTCTGAGGCCGGATCTGATCTCGGGTCATCCAAACTCCGGAGGCCGGCACTCTTACTCACTGCGCCACCTAGCCGCCCCTTTAGGGCAATTGGGGTTAAGTAACTTGCCCAAGGTTACACGGCTAGGTTTTTTTGTTCGTATGGATTAAGTGTCAGAGGCCGGCTCCGAACTGAGGGCCTTCTGATTCCAGGGCCGGCGCTCTATTCACTGCGCCACCTAGCCGCCCCTCTTAGTGTACTTTAATATGATCACTACACTGTGATTTTTCTTTCTTTTTACTTAATGTTAAGTGAATGGTTATATTTAAAATCCAAACTCTTCACCATAGTCAATAGCTTGTTCGTATAAATAGAAACACTTCAGTGGGAGATCAGGAGATAAAGTGGTGAGTAAAGGAGGTATATTCTCCCACAATAGTTGCTTCTAGGACCCTGGAAGAATTTGAAGGTAACCTCATGGCGATGATGCTTCACTGGTAACATCTACCCACCAGTGGGAGGGCACAGCTCAGAGAACGCAAGCCAGCCCAGAGAAAGCTCTGTGTGAAAGATGTGAGTGTTCCAGTATGGGTGGTCTGCTCCCATGCACACATTACTGTAGGATGCTAAGTTGCAAAGAAAGTAGCCATCTGCATTGACAGAGGAAATTCCTTACTAAGTGCTCTCTATGCTGATAATATATCCAATCTGATATTAAAATTTTTTAATCCAATTTCAGGTTGAGGCTATGACACTAATTAGTTCTGTAACCCTAAATAAGTCATTCCTGTTTTCTGAGCTTCATAAGTACAGGAGATGATAACAATCTGACTCCATATCCCACAGGATTGCTATAAGGAAATCTCTTTAAACAAAATCTGTACAGAAGTATGAGCTGTCTCTTTTGCCTGCTTCACAACGCCATTGTGAAGAAAGCTTTGTAAACATCAGAACTTTGGAAATGGAGTAGTTGTTACTATTATTCAAATTTTCAAATAGCTATGGGTTCTTATTTATTTCAGCATTCCTTCCAAGGAGGCAAGTGAAAAGCTGAAAAAGCATCCTAAGAAAGTCAGCCTCTCAGGGCTATAATCCAGGATTCCACACTTGGGCAGTAAAGCAGCCAAACCCTCTGGGCCAGATCATTTCTCCTGCTAACGGCCCAATGTCAGGGGTTAAGAGGGCTGCAGGAGGACAGATGACCCATTGAGATATAAAGCTTGCCTGAGTAAAATGGATATATTTGAGCCAAATGGGAGTTTAAAGGGCAGTGAGCACCAGCTTTAAGCAAGGAAAAGCATCAGTGTCTAGAGACCAGAGCCCTGGAGGGTTGTCCAGATGACAAAATGAATCTGCATATACATTGTGTTGAACTATAGTAGAAGCTGACAAAATGAGGCCAGTGAACCCTGGCCTGGAATTTAGCTCTTTAAGAGCATCCAAAGGGAGTCATGTGACGCTATGTATTCACATGAAAGCTCTTGAGCTGACTGGTTATACCTCCATTACAGTAGACTGCATTCCTTTTTGTTGAACAAGGAGACAGAAAAATAGCAAGTTAAGGGATACCCAAGAAACCAGGAATTAAGGAGTAAGTGGATGAATGGTTGGTGAGATGGATGGATGGATGGATGCATGAATGAATGAATGAATGAATGAATGAAAGAAAAAACTTTTATTATTTACTATGTACCAAGTATTGTACTAAGCACAGGGGATACAAGGAACAAAATTATATAGTTGTGGCAACTCTGTATAATTTTAGAGGAATTGTGTATGTACCATGTCAGTCTAAAGACAGTTTACCCTCAAATATAGGCTATACACTTAAAAAGAGATCTCTTTGAAAAGGGAAAAAATATTTATCTAGCAACACCATGAAAAATGATGTAGTGGTAAAAGCACTGAAACTAGAATTGGGGTTTGAATCCTGGCCCATCAACTAGCGGTGTGATTTGGTCAAATCACATCCACTCTGGGTCTGAGTTTCCTCATCTCTGAAATGAAGATTATCCCTTCCAGCTCTACATTCTATGATCCTATAATTCTAGGAAATCATTACATGAAGAAAATATAATTACTAAGGAAGTTAATTTTTATACTTAATTAAATGTAAATATTTAATTTCATATGTATCATGATGGCTATCTTCCTTTGCAATTCTTTTGCTATTGCTTTCTTCTCAACCTTTGATACTAAGAAGAAGAAGAAACTCGCACTTGGTCTTTTACACACCAAAAAGAACACTGGATTTGGAGCCAGGGGTGACTTATAGATGAAGTCTCATCTGAAATATGAGGAAATTGGACTAATTCCCTAATTGTTGGGTCTCTTCCTGCTTAGGGTGAAAATAACAGACTATATTTGGACCAACATGATGGTGTTGACAATATGTCAAAAATTGAGAAATATATAATTTCCACATGTACCCCCACACAAAGCTGCCCTGAGCAACAACATTTCACAACTATAATCAAATGCCAGGACCTGAAACTGTGCCATGATGTCCTTGAGCCACCCACATATTTATAAAATCATCAGCCACGGTCAACTTTCCCTGTCATCTCCTTTTGCATAAAATCATGTTTTCATGGAACTAATTAATAGCATTAGGCAGGCCATGCCTATATATGGGTGGAGTACCATACCCAAAGGGACGTGATGATTATTACAACAAGAAAAATAATATCAATAATATTTCTACATTTCTTCAGCATTGCAAGGTAACAAAACACTTTTTTACAATAATCCTATGAGATAAGGTAATACAGTTATCATCCCCACTTTACAGATGAGGAATAGAGATTAAGAGAAGTTAAATGACTTGACCAGGGTCAATGGTTGGTATACATCAAGTATGTGGCTCAGATATAGGGATTTTATCAAGGCAAGTCCTCTTTAATACTACATATATGAACCAGGGCTCTTTTAAATACAGGTATAATCAACAAAATATAGCCCAAACCAATACTTGCTTATAATAATGCTACTAATATAGGAGAACCATCATAAAATAGTGAAAGCACTATGTAACATCATTAAGCTGATAGCCAAAGAAAGATGGGATTCTGGGATAGCTGATGATATCTAGTTTCTCTGTGGTTTCAACTCCATCATCGTATCTACCTACTGTCTCACTCATAACTTCCTATCCTGCCCTCCATAATGTTATGTTTTCATCACAGCCACTGGTAATGTTCAGGAGGGCATGTCTAATAAGAGGAGAATTCTGCTTAGGATTTACTACAGATGACAAAAGTGGGAATGGGCTCAAAATTCACTAGAAAGGATTAAGATTCAACTTTAAGAAGAATCTCATGAGTTGGCATTTGAACACAGAACAATGTTTTACAAACAGAGTTATTTCTACTACACCACACTGTAATTCTCTCAAGGCACCAAAGTACTATAGGAGTTTAGGGAGAGGATCATTTCTGACATGGGCAGCTTTTGAACTGTGTCATGAAGGGTGGGCAGGAATGGAATAGTTAGAGTGAGAGGAACAAAAATCCCAAAAGAGGAGAAATTATGAGCACAGACACAAAGAAAGATGTGCAGCCCAAATAAAACTTGAATTACCTAGAATACCAGGTAGCTATAGGAGGATGAAAGAATGAAAAAAGGGAGATTTGGTCAAAAGATAGTGGGCCTTGAATGTCTGGTAAAGGTAAAAGAGCTTATACTTTATTACATAGGTGATGATTTTTGAGTCAGAGTTGGCACAGTCAAAACTTTCTGTACTCGTCTTTACCAGAAAGTTTGATTTAAGATTTTGTTGGACAGAATCCCCAAATGTTAGAGGAGGAGAGGATCTCACTCTCAGTATCCATCTGGTCTAAGTTATACTTCCAAAGGAATTCCTATACAACCTACCCAACAACAAGGAATTAGGAACACAGTGCCTGGCACATGGCTTTGTTGCTGTTCAGTCATGTCTGACTCTTTGGGACCCCCATGGGCCACAGCACATCAGGCCCTTCTATCCTCTGCTGTCTTTCAAAGTCTGCCCAAGTTCATGTTCATTGTTTCCATTTATCCATCTCAGCATTTGCCATCCCTTTCTCCTTTTGCCTTCAATCTTTCTCAACATCTCTTTCCAATGAGTCCCATCTTCTCATTATGTGGCCAAGGTATTTAAGCTTCAGCATCAGTATTTAACCTTCCAGTGAACAGTACGAAGTAATTTCTTTAAGTATTGGCTGATTTGATCTCCTTGATGTCCAAGGAACTCTCAAAAGTCTTCTCCAGCACCACAGTTTGGAAGTGTTGATTCTGCGATATTCATCTTTTTTTTTTTATAATTCAACTCTCACAGTCATATATTGCTACTGGAAAAACCATAGCTTTGACTATATGGACCTTTGTTGGCAAGGCACTATCTGTTTTTCATCATGCTGTTCAGATTTGCCATAGCTTCCTTCCAAGGAGCAAGTGTCTTCTAATAGTAGGTGCTTCATAAATGGCAGCTGACTGGCTGACTACCTGGTCATATAGCCTCATCATGAAGACCTCCAATGAAAATCCCACTCTTTCCTAATGCAGCCCATGCTACGTCTAAACAATTCTAATTAATGGGAAATTGTTCCCAATGCCATGCCTAAAATACATTAGGTCAGCTAATAACAACAATGGGCATACTCAAGGTTCAGCTATTGTCAATGTCTGTGACAGACCAGGATCCCGACAGAATTTGAGGATAACGTATCATCAAGGAAAATTTCACAGTACCTCTTGATACCTCATACCCCCAGATCTTGGTTCTGCCCCCTGGGGCTTAAAAGAAGAGTAATCCCTTTTCCATATGATAGCTCTTTGAATATTGGGAAATGGTCCTCATATCCTCCCTCCCCTAAGCTTTCTCTTTTTCAGGTGAAAAGCCCCTCCCTACTTCCTTCAAGTGACCCTCACACAGATTCCCTTTCTGTGATGTATTTGTGTGTATGTGTGTGAGATAAGTTGCTCTGATTAAACACATTAACTCCAGCAGTAATTCTGAGTCGTGTCCATCCTCCCCACTCCCTTGACATACAGGCAGATGAGTCAATGAATTAACTTTGTGGCTTAGCATATATAATTCAATTAGTGGCATTTGTGTTTGTGATAAGGGAATTGCAGAGTGCGGAAAGTGATGGAAATCATTCTTGCCTACAAATGACTATTTCTTCCACCACCTACACAAAATGGAGCTAATGATTGTCCCAGAAAGAAGTTAACTGTCCTCTCTCATTAATTGGGACCACAAGGGTTAAATCCCTCCCCTCGCCCCCTACCACTTTTGGCTCTGCTCTGACAGATATCAACCTGAGACTGTTTCCTAGAGGTGGGGTGGGAGGGAGAAGAGGTGGGGAGAATGGAAATATAAGCAGGGGGGAATGATCCACCCAGTGTCTATGTGTCTTCACTGGACTTACAAAAAGTACGTGGAAGCATCAAGATGGACAGTGTCCAGCAAAAGCCAGCGGCAGATAGAGACTTAGATTAGTGAGCCCCAGGGGGACTGACCAGGGTTTCTCTTCTCTTGTATGGCATCAAGCATGCTGTCAGCATTCCACACAGGATAACAGCCCTAGACACAATCCACCTGTTAAAAATAAACCCAGATAATAAATTTCCTTTGACTGAGATTGTGAGAGAAGGGGAGACTTAACCCTCAAGAAGGGGATGATTTATGGGTGAGACTATAAGGTGGCTCTACAAGCCCACTGCTTCTGCTTAACTGGAAGAATGGTGGCAAATCCCTCCCAATTTTGACCCTCACTTTCCCTAACAATATAACCACTTGTCCTGACTCAAAATAATAACAGCTAACATTTATATTGCATTTTGATGTGATCTCCCTACCTACCTATTTCTCCAGGTTGCTATGAGGAAAATACTTCATGAACAAGAAAACACTGCAAAGACATGCTGCATGTGTGTCTAAATATATGGGTATGTATAGATAATATGTGAAAAGTATGCATGCATACACATTTATAGTATGCATGATCCATGTATAAATATGTAAATATTTCATATGTACATTGATTTATAAGATGATATTATAACTGTTATATATACATCATGTCTATAACATGTGTATCATATGCATCTGCATGCTCATATTTCATATAAGTATGGATACAGAATACATATATGTGCATCTGTACTGCCCTTCTTTGTTAACTGCCTGAATGACTGATTTCATTCGGTGAATGGTGATTTCATTCGTACAGGGAGGTCTCAGGGAGGACAAAGCAGCTCAGCACATGCTTTAAAAATGTATCATTTTAGACAGTTGTCCTGGTCCCCGAGAATTATCCCCATGGAGTTGTTATGAGAATCAAGTGAAATAATATACAGGGAACGTATTATGCAAACCTTAAAATGCTATATAAATGGTGGCTGTTATTATTTTGAGTCACAACAAGTGGTATGTGAAACCAGGTCTTTGGGACGCTGAGACCAGATATTATCAAGTCATTGTTGTTCTTTTTACTTCTAGTATAGTCTCGTATGGTGGCTGGAGAGCCAGCTTTCAAGTTGACAAGACCTGAATTCCGATCCTGCCTCTCATACCTCCATACCCAAGCAAGACACCTAATATCTCTCATCCCAAGCAACTCTTTCAGACTCTAAATTGCAGAGGTGGCTACCTACTCACGCTGACAGAGGGAGTTGGTGGTGGGAAGGAAGAAAAGTGGGAATTACTAGTGTAATAAAATCTTAGGGCCAGACCAAATAATGTATGATGATTGGCCCTCCCCTCAAATACTACTCTAGTTTACCCTTAAAAGTGTGGAGCTGACCCTCTGTCTTTGAAGGCTAGGCTAGTACAATGCACAGGTTTCTGGCAAGAAGTTGTAATAACTTCTGGAAGTAATAAAGTCAGTCCTATACTAAGTGAATTCACACATGTAATTTACAAGCATAAAATCAAGACTACTTTAGTTATCCCCTCCAATGCTTCATCATGGCTGGAAGGTGACCTGATATCCCATCCAGTCATTATGCCAGCACAGCTTATGGCAGTTCCTTTCAAGCCAGAGGAGCTCTGAGGACATGCCCAATAATAGTCTAGGCCAGGTGTGGGGAACCTGTGGCCTCAAAGCCACATGTGTCCCTCTAGGTTCTCAAGTGCAGCCCTTTGATTGAATCCAAACTTTACAGAACAAATCCTTTATTGAGGATAATGTACTCCATTCCACAGAAGGCTCAAGCGGCTCATCCATCATAAGCCACCAGGTGATGGATTATTTTTCAGCCACAGCAACCTGCCAGTTAGCAAATGAGGAAGGTTTGGGGTCTAGAATGGCAGAAGATATGGCCATACCAGTGAAGTCATGGATCCTTGAGGTACGGAAATCAGTATTGATGGGTAAATTACTCTTTGGACCAAGGGTTCTTAACGTGGAGTCCATGAATTTTTTTAAAAAATATTTTGGCAGGGCAGCTAGGTGGCACAGTGAGTAGAGCGTCAGCCCTGGAGTCAGAAGGACCTGAGTTCGGATCCGGCCTCAGACACTTAATGCACACACAAACAAAAACCTAGCCATGTGACCTTGGGCAAGTTACTTAACCCCAATTGCCCTCCAAAAAGCAAAAAAAAAAAAAAAATCTTGGTAACTGAATTTCAATACAATTGATTTTGATTGCTTTTATAATCCTATTGATTTTATTTTATGCTTTGAAAAATCATTATTCTAAGAAGGGGTCTAGAGGTTTCACCAGACTGCTAGAGGAGTTGATAACAAAAAGACTAAGAAACCCTGCTCTGGAGACTTTTTTTTGCCCCATTATCACATGGTACAATGGACAGAGGATGGGGCTTGGAGCCAGGACACCTGGGCTCAAGACTATGCTCCAACACTTAAACTCTCTCCCTCTCTTCAAGGCTTAGCTTCAGCCCACCTCCTACATCATCATCACCACCACATTTATATATGGCTTTAAGATTTGCAAATTGTATCATTCTATTCTCACAACACTGAAAGATGCTATTATTGTCTCCATCTTCATTAAGTAGAAAGAGGTTGTAACTTGCCCAGGGTCACATAGTTAATAGTGTTTAAGGAAGAATTTGAACTTAGGACCAGTGCATCAGTCAGGTCCTGTACCACCTAATTCCCACCTAAAGCTTTCCTTATTTCCCCCATCACAAATGTTAGTGTTGTCTTTAAATTACCTTGTATCTGTTTAATCTTGTGTGCATTCTGTACTCTCCCACTTGCCTCCACCCTTCCTTGAAGTCAGAAACTATTTAGGGTAGGGATGAGTGTCTTTGTATCTCAAGACAGTGCCAGTGCCTTGCACATATTAGCACTCAATCATAAGTGGTGAATGGCATAGATTCTGGGGGCAGATCTCAACCTTCATAAGATGAACTTACCTCACCTGTGAAACAGGGGTAGGAATACTTTTATTGCCAACTTAACTCTCACTAATTCACATTTCTACTGAAGTTTAAAATTCACAAAGCACCTTCCCCCCAACAGACTTGTTAGGTACATCCCCAAGGTTCTTAGGGTGGAAATGACTTGCCCAGGGGTCACCTAGCAAGTAGATGCCAGGGTTTGTTGTAAACCAAGCAACAGCATTGCAGAATTTTGGGTTACTGGTCCTGCTTAAGATCTCCACTTGGCACTGCTTCCAGATAGACCAGAGCATCCTTGACCTCCAGGTTGCTGCATGGTCCACGTGGCCTTAAGCCAGATTTTATCACCATCCCCAGAAAGCATTTATGAATCTCCAAAGCATCTGCCTTATAATGTGAGCCACGTCGACATAGCCTCTGCCCTCCTGGAACATTTTCTAAAAAGTGCAGCAAAGACAGCATGAGCTTCGAGGCCACCTTGGCTCAGAGACTCAGGGAAATGTCATGTGGAGATGGCAGCAGGGGAGTGGGACACTAGATAATTGATGGTTTAATATTTATGGAAAATCCACTTGCAAGAGATGTGGGTCTTACAGAGTAGCAATTTATATTCCATATGGTTAACAGGGACCTTAGAGGTGGGAAAGGAGATTGTTTATGGGGAGAACCCTAATTGCAGAACTGGTTAGTCAGTTTTAAAGTGGGGAAACTGAAAATTCTCAAATCTCAATTTCCTCTAAAGTCACCAAATACTTCCATATCTCCCTAATGCTTATTTTCATCATCAAAGATTTTGCATTCTAAAGGAGTTAGGAATCATGAACTTGCAATATTCGAGTTGGAAGGGTGTTAGAATATAGAATGGAGGGATCTGAAAACAGAAAATATTGACATCAATTCAGCCCAGATTTCATTTGATAAACATTCATTAGGCACTTAATATGTGCCAGGTACTATACTGAAAAATATAAGAACTAGAAGAGAACCTGAAAGGGGAGAACATAAAAAATAAGAGCCAGGAGGGTTCTTCAAACCCAGATCTAGAATGTTGTTGCTGGGAAGAATATTAGAACATAAACCTAGAGTGTTAGATGAAGAAAGGACCTCAGAGATCATCCAGTCCAGGAGTTAACCTTTTTTGTGTCCTAGATTCCCTTGGCAAACTAGTAAAGCCAATGGATTCCTTAGAACAATGGTTTTTTTTTTTTTAAATAGTTGATAGAAATACGATATTTTAGTTAGAGGAAAGTAAAGAAAAAGATGTATTTTTCCCATTCAGGTTCACAGGACCCCTGAACCAGGTTAATATCCCTGATCTAGTCCCAACCAACTAATTTTAAAGATGAGAAAAATGAAGAGAGGTCTGTAAATAAGTATGCCATAGAGGATTTTCATAGAGTCATCTAGAAGTAATCTAGATGTAATCTAGAATCCCTTTAGGGTCCCTTCCCTAGGGAAGGAACTCTGAAATTCTACCATTCTAATCTATGGAAATCTAGGAAGCTAATAATATCAGAGGGATCTCATCGATAACAACTCACATATAATAAATGTCACCTTGTTATAAGTAAACCAAGGGACAGCTAGGTGGTGCAATGAGTAAAGTACTGGCCCTGGAGTCAGGAGGACCTGAGTTCAAATCTGGCCTCAGAAACTTAACACAAAAACTAGCCTGTGACCTTGGGCAAGTCACTTAACCCCAATTGCCCTCCAAAAAGCAAGCAAGTGAATGAATGAATGAATGAATGAATGAATGAGTGAATGAATGAGTGAATGAATGAATGAATGTATAAGTAAAGCAGAGAAGGGAAGTTACTTTCCCAAGCAGGCACCCTTCCACAAATGGCTCAGCTGAGATCTGGACCCAGATCCTCTGACTTCCAAACCTAGATCCTTTGCAGGGAAAACTTACACCTTAGGAAAAGGAAGCAACTTTTCAGGGATAGAGGCAAGTATCAAATTCATCCCCCAAAAACCAAAAAGCCCAGAAACAGTATGAATTTTTTATTATTTATCTAATACATGCTAGTATAATTTTCAGAGGTTTAGTATCACAGCTTCACTTCCCACTCATCTCCCTTCACACTAATTACAAATGCGCTAAAATGTCAATTACCAATATCCTTTTTCCATACTTTAATGCTGTATTTAGTTTTCCCTTCTAGGGAAGTAGCAGGTTCAATAAAGAGCCAAGTTCCAAAGAGGCCATCAGAAGGAATGACCAGACATCTGGAATGTGTGCCTAACCTTACTACCCCTTACAATAGTACTCCTCAAGACATGCTCAAACTGCTTTACCTCTTAGAGGTATTCTTCTGTAGAAGAAATAACTCTGGTCTCAAAGCCAATTAACCCATGTTTCAGTCCCAGAATCAGGACAACTTGACTTTGAGGTAAGTCTTTTGTCTCTCAGTTCCTCCAATTAAAAAATGGAGTCAATCGTCCTTTCACCATCTACCTCACAAAGTAGTGAGGAAAGCATTTTGTAAATCCTAAAATGCCACAGAAATAGATATTGTTACTATTGTTACTTCCACATAGGAAGTTGCCTTATTGCTACACCACAGGTATGAAGAAGGCACAAGGAGGTATAGTATAATAGAATTTTAGGGCTGGAAGGGATACTAGAGACTATCTAATCTAACCTTTGTGCATCTAAGTGGTACAGTAAATGGAGTGCAGGGCCTGGAGTCTGGAAAAATCAGCTTCATAAGCTCAAATACTGCATGTGTGATTCTGGGCAAGTCATTTAACCTTAACCCTGTTTGCCTCAGTTTCCTCATCTATAAAATGATCTGGAGAAGGAAATGACAAATCACTCCAGTATCCTTTCCAAGAAAACCCCAAATGGGGTCACATAGAGTTGGACATGACTAAACAATAACAATCTAATTTTAGAGTGAGAAAAGTGAGAACAATGGAGAAAAAATATAATTTGGACAAGGTCACATACCCTGTTTATGAGCCATATACTGAGAGGCCAGAGTATAGCATTTACTGAACATTAAGTTTGTCAGGTTTGGGATACCCTAAAACAGAGTTCACCTTTTATCTAGGCACCCTCCCTTGGCCTCTTAAAAGGAAATACATGTACAAGTATAGCACCTGCATACAAAGCAAAGCTCTCCTGTCTCCCTGACCCCAATCCCTGGCACCAAGCAAAGCACTTTGTTCTAGCATTAACCCTATTGAAATGTAATTTTCTTGAGGTCCAATTAGCCTCACAGAAACAAATTCCTCACACTCTGTCACATTGTTATAAGTAAGCCAGAAAAGGGAAGTTACTTTCCCAAGCAGGCACCCTTTCACAAATGGCTCAGCTGAGATCTGAACCCAGATCCTCTGACTTCCAAACCTCAATGTCCCTGTATCAGCTGAACCTGGAATTTCCCCATCCAACCATTAAGTCCTTCACCTTCCTCCAACTATTAAATGGGATTGTGTATGCAAAGCACTTTACCAACCTTAAAGTGTTTTACTCAAAATTCATTATTAGGAACCTTTCCTGTGTTGTGCTATAAAATATGTATATGACTTATCAATCCAGTATCCCTGCTTCTCTGACCATTAAAAAGACTTTCCTGTAATCAAATTCTAAAATCATGTTTTTGCAACTTCCACATGGCATCTAGGACCAAGCAGAAGAGATCTAATCATCTTTCTTCCACATGGCAGCCCTCAAAATACTTGAACCATGATGGTGCCCCTTCTCCAAGCTAATAATCTTCAGTTCTTTCAACTAATCCTCACATGGCAAGAGCTCGAGTATCCTAGCTCCTTCCTCTGTAGAGGTACTTACATAGGGCAGTGGAGAGTGGGTTGGGCTTGGAGTCAGGTAGATCTGAGTTTAACTCCAGTCTCATGCTAGATGTATGACCCTGGGCAAGTCACTTAACCTGTTTTTACCCATTTTCTCACCTGTAAAGCAGGGGCAATGATAACTCCTACCTCCCAGGGTTGTTATGAGAATCAACTGAAGTAATATTTGTAAATCACTTAGTACGGCACATATCACATAATAGGTACTTTATATAAATGCTTCTTCTTTTGTTTCCCCATCTCTGAAAAAGCTTCCAACTTATCAATGTCCTTCCTAAAATGTAGCACCAAAAAGTGAATGTTCTAGAGTAGTGTCCCAAGTCCTGGACACTGTCTCTTCTTTAAGGCAGCCTGAGAAGTGCTTAAGTTTTAAGTGCTTTCTTAAGTCTTAAGCCTAAGTGCTTTCCCTTGGGGCAACCATATCATACTACTGATTTTTATCAAGCTTGAGGTCTACTAAAACCCTCAAATCTTTCTCAAGTGAGTCAGACATGCTATCTAGTCATGCCTTTCCATCTTGTATATATGCTATCTTAACACACTGATTTTTTTAAATTTTACATTGATTTTACATTGATCCCAACTGCATTTCATTTTATTAGATCTGACCCAACATTCTAAACTACAAAGATAGGCTTGAATATTGTCATCTAGTATGTTAATGCTCTCTCTCTCTTTCTCTCTCTCTCTCTCTCTCTCTCTCTTTCTCTCTCTCTCTCCCTCCTTCCCTCCCTCCTTCCCCCCACTCCAGCTGAGTGTCATCTGAAAATTTCATAATCCTTCTACTAGTGCTTTTATCCAGGCTTTTAAATAAAAATGCTAAATACCACAGGACACAATTGCTATCCAGCCATTAATGACTAGTCTTTGAATCCTGCTATTCCACTAGTTCCAAATCTGCCTAATTATACTATCATCTAACCTACATCTCTCCAACTTTTCTACCAAAAAACAGCATGATAGATATTTTTTGGCAAATGCTTTGCTAAAATCGCAGCAAATTTTGCATCTATGGTATTCCCCTCTTCTAGCATTCTCACAAATCCTGTCAAAAAATAAATATGATTAGTCTATCAAAACCTGCCTTTGATTAAGCCATGCTGGCTTTGTTATTTATTGTCATGAAAATAGTGCCCAATCTGGCATTAGAGGATGTGTGTAATCTTGGGCTAGTGATTGAGTCTCTGTGGGCCTCAGTTTCCTCATCTGCAAAATGAGAGTTTTTAATTAGATGACCTCTAAGGTCCCTAAATCTATGATTCTGAAATCCTACATGTTCATTACTCATGCTATTAATAGCATATCCTAGGACTTCATCAAGAATCAAAGTAGAGGGGCAGTTAGGTAGTACAGTGAATAGAGCACTGGCCTTGGAGTCAGGAGGACCTGAGCTCAAATCTGGTCTCAAGCACTTAACACTTACTAGCCATGTGACCTTGGGCAAGTCACTTAACCCCAATTGCCCTGCCTTCCCCACTGCAAAAAAAAAAGAATCAAAGTAGCTATCACCAGCCTAGAATTTGCAGGCTCTCTTCTCTCTCTTCTCCTTTCTGAAAATCAGATACTATGTTGTCCTCTTCTTTTATGCACTGCCTTTCCTATTCTATGTGGTCATTCACAGATCAATGACAGCAACTCAGCAATGAAGTCCATCATTTTATTCAGGGCCACTGGCCAAAGTCCACTTAAGTCAGGTGACTCAGATTCTTCAAAGGCAGCTTACTATTTCTTTACTTATCTTGGCCATCACCTCCCTATAAGCCACTTTGGTTCTGTTCTTTCTAGGTCAAAGATGATTTTTCCTGCCAGAGAAAACAGACAAAATCAGAGATGTGCAGCTCTGCATTTTCTCTGTCATCAATTATCCCATCCACCATGAGGACCCATGATATCCTGGAGCCATCTCTCTTCTCCAGCATGGCTGTATTTTTTTTTTCTCTTCTCAGTTTTTCTTTCCAGTCTCAACTCATTTTCAACTTTAGCATTCCTGACATCATTCTGGCTCATGCTTTTGTATTCAGACTATTACCTGCTCTTGCTATCCTCTGTGCATGTCTTTCTAAGAATCAAATTAGTTGACTAGTACACTGTACATCCACACTGGTCCCTGTTAACACTTCACCCTCCATAGCCTCCTGCACACAAACACCCTGCATCCCTCCCCTTCCTCCTCAATAGGAACATTTCTCTTGGTGTTTTCAGAATTTCATTTTCCATCACTTCCAATTCCTTCTGGGCTGACTTCACTACCTATCTTTTCTCTAAACCCTTTGAAACCTGCTCCCCCACACAATTCTTAGATTCATATCAGACTGTGCCCGGCTTCCCTCTCCTTTTCTATCACTCTGTTGTTCTATAATTTCTAGAATGAGGCTCATGGCAGGCTGAGTGAGGGAATTCAATCAATCGGTTAAGAAGCATTTACTAAGTACTTACTATGTGACCAGCACTGTTCTTAGAATTGGGAATTTGAGAGGTGGGAATTAGGGAGGGAAAGGAAGGAAGGAGGTGAAGGAGGGGGAGGAGAGAGAGAGAGAAAGGAAGTGGAGGGAAGCAGGAAGGGAGAGAGAGAGAAAGGAAGAGAGGTGAGAAGGAGGGTGGGAGGGAGAGAGAGAGAGAGAGAGAGAGAGAGAGAGAGAGAAGAAGAAGAAGGAGGAGGAGGAGAAGTAGTAGTAGTAGTAGTAGTAGTAGTCCAGAAGAAGGAGAATGGGGGAAGTATAGGTATTTCAAAAGGATGGGCCCAGTCTCAGAACCAGATAATCACCTTTAGGAACTCACACCAGTGATGTCCCTATACTGCTGAGACCTGGAAATGTCAGTTACTAGGGGTTTCTGGTCAATCTAACCAAATAACACTTGTCCATTCATCCATTCAATCAATTAGTCAATAAACATTTATTAGGCATCTATTATGTGCCAGGCACTATGCTAAGTGCTTTCCATATAAAAGTACTTTTGTTAAGAAATGAGGGAGTGAAAAAAGAATAATAAAACACAAGTCCTAATCTCAAGAACTTGCAAAGTAGGAATGAAAAGTTGTATATATGGGTAACTATTCAAAATATAATTTGATAATCCCGTAGGACAACAGATTTAGAACAGGAAGAGACTTTTGAGATCCAGATCTCCCTCATTTTACAGATAGAGAAACTAAAGGTGGGAGAGAAAGTGACTTGTCCAGGGTTACACAGGTGGTGAGTGGCAGAGTAAGGATTTGGCTGCAAGTTTGGACTCTAACTCCAAATTCACTACTCTTTTTACTACCCCATGCTGCCTCCCTAGGGGAGATATGAAGTGTTGTGGAAGTGGAGAAAGAGGGAGTGGTCACTTTTACCTGGTGAGGGGTGGGGAGAAGGAATCAAAAAACCAATCAAAAAACTACAAAAAGTAGCATTTGATTTGAACCTTAAGGGATAGCTGAGCTTTGTCCAGGAAGAGCTTGGAGGTGGGAAGGAGGTGAAGGGCAGAGTCTAGAAGGAAGGGATAAGAGGATTGGGGATGGGAAAGTGGGGAGACATTCCAGGCAGAGATAACAGCATGAGAAGAAGCAGAGATAGGAAACTGAAGAACATCCTTGGAGAATGGCCCAGTTTGTTTAGAAGTGGAAAGGAGAGTGGAGAGATGTCTGGAAGGCTAGCACTAGAAAGCCTGAGGCATCACAATTTCATCAAATAATGCAAGATTTTTTTAAAAAATTGTATATAACTTTATTGTTTTCTATAACTTATATCTGTGCAAATGCCTTTAAATACAAAAAATACAAGTAAATATTATCACTTTACTCTGAAATAAAATTTTAATCCTACTATCTCTACTATGTGCATTATATCGATTGATTTAGCTTGGTCCTTCAACATATTCTTAAATCCCAGTCTTTCTCATGCCAGGCTAGGACTAAATGATAAATGACCTTGAATTTCAAGCTAAGGAGTTTAGTTCTGATTCAGTAGGGAGTCACTGAAGTTTTCTGAGTGCAAAGAAAGGAATGGGGCTATGAATTAAGATTAATCTAAAAGACATTTACGATGGAGGAGAGGGAGAGAGACTGGGGCCAGGGAGGCATTTGTCCACCTCCCACTTAGGCACGGTCCAGCATATAGGCTTTGACTAGGAAGCAAAATTCTTAATTAAAAAAAAAAATGCAAAAGATCCACAGTGCTATCTGGTCCCTTCCACTAGTGACTAAGTATAATGAGTAGACAGGGTCTCTATCCATCAGGCCAAGACTGGAGGAGAAGAAGAAGATTTGAGAGAGAGGTGAAGTGATATGCCCAGAGTGACATAGCTAATGTCTATTTCAGGTCTGAAGTTAGGTCTTCTTGATTTCAGGTCCACCATTTATTAAGCACCTACTATGTGTCAAGCACTGTGCTAAGAACTAGAGATACAAAGAAAGGCAAAAGATAGCCTCTGGTCTCAAGGAGCTGACAGTCTAATGGGGAAGACAATAGGCAAACAACTGCATAAAACAAACTCTATCCAGGATAAATTGGAAATAATCTAAAGAGGGAAGGCACTAGAATTAAGGGAGATTTCCTCAGCCTTCACGTAGTCTTGGGTTTTATGCCATCTAATTCACTTACCAAGTGATATGATGATCTTCTATCATTAACATCTTCAGCATAGGGACTATCCAAATACCCTTTAGCCACAAGAGAAATGGAGCCATGACTTCCCCTATCCAAGAATGAATCTTAGAGAAGCTGGCTTCATTTCTTAAGTTACTCTGAGGAGAAAGGAAAGGATAGCATGCACGCCCAGGCATGGATGCAGATACTGTGTCATTGCCTTACTATTTACTCTTACCCTGATTAAATGTGCTACTGTCCCCATGCTGCTCTTTCTCTGGTTCTCTTGGCCTGGTGAACATCTGATTTCCCAAGCCTGAATTAACCTAATGTTGCCAGGTTTTTTTGTTTCCTTAATTGTATGAGGGCAGCAAGTTGCCACAGAAATCCTGATAAGTGGAAAACATGTTCCACATTCAAGCAATTCCAATGTGCTACAACATGAAGTGACTTGCTCAAGGTCACAAAGGTGATGTTATAAGTGGCAAAGCTGGGAAGCCATTAAACCCAACGATTTCTAAGATCCTGTCCCACTCTGATCTTTGCTCTAATATTCCTCCCACTTCTGTCATCCTACAATTCTGAGAATTGAATTAAAATGAATTTAACTGAACTGAAATCTTAGAGGACTCTTAGGAAAGCCAATAATTGGGTCCAGACAATTTCAAATTAAAAATATATGATACTAAAACACATGTCTGATCATGTCAGCCCTCTATTCAATAAACTCCAGGAGCAAATAAAAATGCTTTGTTTGGCATTCAAAGCCCTCCATAACCAAACCCCTCCCCCTACTTTTCCAGTCTTCTCACACCCTGCTCTTCAAGGTGTACTCTTTGATCCAGTGACACTGGCCTCTACATTGTTCTTGTTGAACAACAAACAAACAAGACCCTCCATCTCTCTGTTTCTAGCATTCTCTCTGACTGTCCCCCACAACTGGAATGTTTTCTTCTTCTACTCCAGTAGTGACCTCCCCAGCTTCCTTTAAGTCCCAACCAAGATCTCACCTCCTACAGGAAACCTTCCTCAATCCCTCTTAATTCCAGTGCCTTCCCTCAGTTAATTATCTCCAATATCCTGTGCATAATTTGCTTCGTATATATTTGTTTGCATGTTATCTCCCCTATTAGATTGTAAGTTCCTTGAGGGCAGCAACTGTCTTTTGCCTCTTTTTGTATCCCGACCACTTAGCCCAGTGCCTGACATGTAGTACTTAATAAATGTGAATTGAACTGAATTGGAATGATCAACAAAACCTTGATCTGCAGTGGTTAAGCTCAAAGTTCCAGAGATGGCCTCTTACTTGACTCCATTTTTAATTTATGGCATGACCATAGTCTATGGTTGTGGAACATGACTATATTGCATGTGTGTATATTTTAGCATGTGGCTATGTTGTAGGCAGATAATCACAGTGGATAAAATACTTGCCCTAGAGCCAGGGAGATCTACATTCAAATATTGCTTCTGACATATCTGAAAAGGCCTTAGCCTAAAAGGGTCACCCATTGCATCCTGGGTTATCCTGATGACTATCTGATCATTGGACCCAGATGGCTCTGGAGGAGGAAATGAGCCTGGAGACCTTGCACAGCCCACCCTTACTCAAATCCAAGTCAACTGCAAGTCATGGCATCATCTCCCTGATGTCATGGTCCTCTCTGAGAAAGAAGGACAAACACAACAACAAGCCATGTGACTGTGGTCAAGTCAGCACTGAACTTTGGTTTTTCCACACTGTGTAATAAGGATATTATTTTCCAGAAAGATCCCACAGCATTTCCATGAGGCTCACATGATAAAACGCTTTGAAAACTAAGGAAAAAGATCTGTTCTTATTTGCCATTTAACTCAACATTTACTAAACATCTACTGTGTTCAGGGCATTGTGGACACCTAGATGAAAACCATCCTCAAGGACCTTATGACCTAATTAAGTGAGATACACATACATAAGCACATGCAAATGCAATAGCTAATAGTTGAGGTTTACAATGTTTTCCTCACTACAATTCTGCAAGCAAACAGTGACTTTCCTAAGATCACAGAGCTAAGTTGTAGAAGGGCTAAGACTAGAACTTAGGCCTGCTGACCCCAGGCCTGGTGTCCTCTCACTATGCCAGACTGCCTCACAGAAAGAACATGATAACACAAAGAACATGATAACCCAAAACTCTTTTAAAAATGTGAGGATTAATGGTCACTTTGAGCAGAGATGATCTGGAGGAGGTGGCACCTGAACTGGGCCCTGGGAAAGAGAGGGATTTAATAGGCAAATAGGAAAGAGAATCAGTACTTGGCATGGTGTCTGGCACATAGTAGGTGCTTAATATATGTTTACTAAATGAATGAACAAGAAGGGAGTATCTTTCAGGAAAGGGAAAATGCACAGAAATAAGAGAACATAGGATAAGATTAAAGTACAGCTCTCAGTCTTGTTTAAGTGAAGCCAGAGAGTGCCTAGAGGGTAATAAGTCATGTGAAATAAAGCTTGAGAGGAAGACTAGAAATTATGGAAGGGCCTTGAATGGCAGGTACAGGATATCAGTATCCATTTATTATGTTCAGTTATTTCTTGGCAAAGATACTGGAGTGGTTCGCCATTTCCTTCTCCAGTAACATGCCCAGATTCACACAGCTTGTAAATGTCTGAAGTCAGATTTGAACTCAGGAAAATGAACCTTCCCAACTCCAGGCTCAGAGTACTATCTGCTGCACCACCTAGCTTCCACCTCAATACCCATGGTGTTGGCTTATTTCTCTGGTGGGAAGGAAGTCATTTTCTCCACCTAAAACAACACTTCCAAGAGAAGTTAGGGAAGAGGCTGCTTTTGCCCAGTGGCTTAATACCAGAGGATCTAAAAATTCTTCCCTCACAGGTGTTTAAGAAGGAATTCTTAAAGAGATTTAGATTCCATAATTTATTCAAGGTCCAACTATGATTTCCCTTGAAGATACCTCATTATCATCACCTTACCAACCTACCTCCAGTATAAATAGGGTGAGGTAGGTAGAGTGTGGGTGATTTTCTTATATTTCATGAAGTCACAAAATGTAAGGGTTGGTGTGGGCCTTAGAATATGGAAGTTTGGCATAAGGCAAAATGTATTAGATTTGGAGTCAAAAACCTTGGGTCCAAATGGTGACTCCGACTCTTACTAGCTCTGTAATCTGTGCCAGATCACTTTGCATTTCTGAGTCTCAATTTCTTCAACCATAAAATAGGGATAATATTATATTTTTGCTAACTACCTTATATGGTTGTTTCAAGACAAGTATTTTGTGAGAAATGTGAATAAGTCTAAGTGAACCTCTCTACTGCCCTCATTTTACAAATAAGGAAACTGAGGCTCAGGGAAGCCAAAGTGTCTTATCCAAGGGCACATGCCCAGCTAAGTGACAGATCTTGAACTTGAACTGTGGTATCTTCACTCACAGTCACTATTTTCCTGCTAAGACTGATCATTTGTTTCTTTCTCTCATCTCTCTATCCCTGGGGAGCTAGAATTCTACCAACCATTTTACTAAACCATCTAACAGAGTTTAATTATACCACAGAAAATGTAAACTAACAGGTAGAGGAACTTGCTTTTATCAAAACCACTTTCCTACACAAAAGACTGAGTAATTGACAGACTGACTGCTTGTAGGGAGCACTGAGACATCAAAAGCTTCCGTCCATGGTTCTGAAAGGGCTATTTGAATAATCTCAGGTAAACCAGTATAAATAAAAGATGAACATTCACTTGTTGATTAAGGCCATTTGCTGGAACAACTCAGGTACCCAAAGGATGACTGCCTATATCAAATTGCTTACAGTCTTTGAGAGGGGGAAGTGAGGAAGGAGGGAGAAAATTTGAAACTAATTTTTTAAATGAATGTTGAAAATTGTCTTTATATGTAAGTTAAAAAATAAAATATTATTTAAAAAGAAAAAATTGAGGAAACCATATGACCATTTGGTGAGGACCCTAAAGAGTGAATTCCTGCTTCAACATAGAATAAACTAGACCCCTGTCACTCCCATCCATTGCCCCTAGTCCTTTTTTCTCAGGCCAAGCAGAGCAAGTCTAATTAATCTTTGACATGACAATCCTTCTGGTATTTGAAGGACAGATGTCATTCCCAACCACCATCATATCATCTCTCCTTTAGGCAGAATGTCCCCCAGTCTCTTCAAATGTTCCTAACAAGACATGGTTGTTCTTACCATCCTAATCACCCTCCTCTTGATCACCTCCAGCTAGCCCACGTCCACTGTCAAGTGTTCTACTGAACACAATACTTCAAATGAAAGCAGTACTGGGATGCTTTGCAACCTCTATGAATTCAAATAATCAACAAAAAACTACAAACAATCAGCTTTGGACAGATCACTTCACATGGTAAGAGAGATGCACAAGTTTTCTATAAGCCACATGCCCTGATCTAGAGGAACTTACAGTCCAGAAACTCAAATAATGCAAAAGCACCTCCTGTTTTGGTCCTCATTCAGTTGTAGCACTCACTGGTACCACACTAGCCATATTCATTCCTCCCTGTGCTGAAGAACTCTGGTGTCTTTATTAACATTCTTGGGGACATTGTTTTAGCATCTCAAAGAAGAGAAACTATTATGTGCTTTAATGAGGGCCAGGGGACAGCTGGGTAACCCCAGGGGGTGTGGACAGCTATTTAAATATGCAAGTGAAAAGTCAACCATAATCAGATGCTTAATTGGGTGCCTAAATTTAGCTGACACATTTACCCATGTAAGAAATTATGATTTATTAAACGCTACTCTGTTTATTAAAGCACTCTTTTCCCCTCTCTCTCTTTTTCTCTTTCTCTCTCTCTCTCTCTCTCTCTCTCTCTCTCTCTCTCTCTCTCTCTCTCTCTCTCTCTCTGCCACAAAACAAATCATGGCAGGTGATTAGATTTTGGAATACAGTTGTTTGCAATATGGGGGAAGGATTCAACGGGAGGTAGGGAGGGAACAATGTTCTTCATTATCTCCTATGAAATATTTGAAATATAAGTCTAGCTTAAATAATTGTCACAAGGATAAAAGTAAACATGGAGCAAATTTTAAAAAACAGTTGTAGATGAAAAAGGGCCTGTCAGAAATTGTAGCAGGCAAAATCAACAATCAGGGTCATTGCGGGCTTGGGGATCTGAAAACCTGGCATCTGTAATTCATGTTTCTTTAACTCTTTAGTTTTCAAAGTGCTTCTCACCACACCCCTGTGAGGGAGGTGGTGCAAGTGATCTTATCCCCATTTTACTGATGAAGAAACTGAGATTCAGAAAAGAAAATTTACTCAAGGTCACCCAGTTTATATAGGTTGGGATCCAGTTTTAGAAGATTATGCTTACTCCAAGTTGTTGTCTTCCATCAGTCACTCTGCCATTCCATCATGGTGGGGGCCAGCAGTGACAGGGGGGGTGCAGGAGATCAGATCATTTATTATTGAAAGATTAGGCTTTCTACCTCACTCCAAATTAATATAATTATAGAAGGCACAGACTTCCTAGTTGAATCAATGCATGAAAGGTATAATGTGGTTATGAATGATTCCATCATCAATTTGGGAGAAAAGAAGGGAAATACTTTGATCATTGGATAAAATAAATTAACACCACACACTGCAAGGGAAATTGGGACTTTTTACTTTGTGAAAGATCAAGTCAAGCCTCTTGGGCAATGCATAAAAACAGCAACTATCAGCAAAGCAATGAAGTTTCAGGAGCTTCCAGGCTTGAACCTTTCCTGAGGAGACACCTAAACCAAAGGACAGTAAGAGAGTGGGGAGAAGAGTGGGGATGAGTGAACCTAGAGAGAGTTACACTACCCACCCCTCCCAGTTCCACCACCACCAGTGATCATGTCATTAAAGCCCAGAACAATAGCCAATAATGCATTCAGCTAGGAAGAGAGAAAAATGCACTGAGGACAAACTCAGATACAAAAAATTACCCCCCAAAGGAGGAAGCCTTGACCAGACCCCTTGAACATGACTCCTTGAACCAGAAACAGATGCTTGCTATGGACTCAAAAAAAGGATTTCCTGTAACCAGGAGTTGTGAATTTATCCTTTGGATACATGTTCTCTACTAATATGTCTCACTACCCTTATATTCTAACTTTAAGAACATTTCCCCCTAGAGTCTGAATATGGAAGAAAGCACCCCAAACTTTGAGGGGAAAATGTTATTACACCACCTTAGTAATATGTTTTTTTTTCTTTAAACAAATACTTTATTAACTTCTGTTTTACATCATTCATTTCCGCCAGATTTTGAGTTACAATCATTTTCCCCCCATTATTCCCCTACCCAACCTCCCAGAGTAGCAGTCCCACAAGATATCGCTTCCTCCAATCTGCTCTCTCCCATACCTTCTCCCATACCCCCATCGACTTTTCCATTAGAGGAAGATGAATCTTTGTGTCCCAATGCCTGCACATCTTATCTCCCAATTATAGGCAAAAGAGTATTAATAATAGTATTTATATATATATTTGAAACATTTAATGTTACGACCTTGAATTTCAGATCCATTTCCTTCCTCCCTTGTCACCCATTCCCTCTTGGGATATAAGTAATTCAGTATATGTTGTACATGTCTAGCTATGCAAAACATTATCATAGTAGATATATTGTACAAGGCTGCTTATAATTCCCTCCCACTCATCCCACCCCCCACCTGGTCCATTCCCTACATGATCCTGTCCCTCTTCTATAGTGGGTTCTTCCAACCTCCCCTCACCCCAAGGATGCCCTCCCATCCATCATCCCTCCTCTCATCCCCCTTCCCCCTATCCTGCTGCAGGTTGAGATATCCCATTTAGTATGTATGTCATTTTCTCCCTGAACCAAATTCAATGTGAATGTGGTTTTGCCTTTTTAGCCTTCCTTATTCTCTCCCTCCTTTGCACCCACTTCCCCTACATGAGATAGTTTACCCTACCATGTCTCTCCCCATCTCCTCTTGCCACTTTCCTCTCTCACCTCATAATTTCATCCCTTGAGTACTCTCCCTTCCCAACAAAATCAACCTATGCCCTCTATCCATATATAACTGTAACCATATACACACACATTCACATATGTATTCGTATGACCACACCCCCTTCTTCCATTATTTTCATAGTGAGAAAGATATCATCAGTCACAGTTATTGCTTTTCCATATAGGAATGTAAATAGTTCAACTTTGATGAGTTCCTTTTGATTTCTTTTCCCTGATTACCTTCTCAGGCATCTCTTACTTCTTGCGTCTGGATGTCAAATTTTCTATTCAACTCTGGTTTTTTCCTCAAGAATGCTTGAAAGTCCTCTATTCCACTGAATGACCAGATTTTCCCCTGAAACAAAATACTCAGTTTTGCTGGGTAGGTGACCCTTGGGTTCATTCCCAGTTCTTTTGCCCTCTGGAATATCATATTCCATGCCCTTCGATCCCTCAGTGTAGATGCTGCCAGGTCCTGGGCTATTCTGATTGTGTTTCCACAATATTGAAATTGTTTCTTCCTGGCTGCTTGTAGTATTTTCTCCTTGATCTGGGGATTCTGGAACCTGGCTATAATATTCCTGGGAGTTTTCTTTTTGGGATCTTTTTCAGGAGGTGATCTGTGGATTCTTTCAACCTCTATTTTGCCCTCTGGATCTAAAACATCAGGGCAATTTTCCTTGAGAATTTCTTGAAGGGTGATTTCTAGGTTCTTTCTTTGATCATGGCTTTCAGGTAGTCCAATAATTTTTAAATTGTCTCTCCTGGATCTATTTTCCAGGTCAGTGGTTTTTCCCATGAGATATTTCACATTGCCTTCTAATCTTTCATTTGTTTGGATCTGCTTAACAGCATCTTGATTTCTCATAAAGTCATTAGCTTCCATTTGCTCCAGTCTAACTCTGAAGGAATGAATCTCCTCAGTGAACTTTTGAGATTCTTTTTCCATCTGGCAAATTCGACTTTTTAAGGCATTCTTCTCCTCATTGCCCTTTTGGGCCTCCTTTGCCATTTGAGCTAGTCTATTTTTTAAGGTGTTGTTTTCCTCAGTCAGGCTGTTGACCCTCATTTCATACTTTGCCTGCATCCTTCTCATTTCTCTTTCTAATTTTTCCTCCACTTCTCTTATTTGATTTTTAAAGTCCTTCTTAAGGTCCTCTATGGCCTGCAACCCGCTCATGTTTTCCCCTGGGGCTTTTGGAGCAGGACTTCTGACCTCACAGTCCTTTTCCCGCTCTATGCCCCCAAAATAGGAGTCTAGGGTTGCATTTTTCTGTTTCCTTTGCCTTGGCATGTTGCCACTTTATTGCTTGACTTTTGGGCTTGTTGCCACACTATGGCTTTAAGGCCAGATAGAGGAATTTTCGTCCCGAACGTGTGGGGGGCAACTTCCGTTTCTGGCAAGCTATAAACCCACCCACAACTTCCACCCTAGATCACAATCCAGATCCAGGGAGGTTAAAGCAAGAGCGATTACCCCCCAAGACTGATCGCTGGATCTCCCCACGATTTGTAGGCTGGGAGCCGGAAATGCCTCTGAAAACTACACAGTGGCTTGTCTCCTCAGCAGCTTCTAGCCCCCAGGGGAGGGAGCTGACGCATTCCCCAAATACAGGTCCCAAAGTCCATGGGACACTAACCTCTTACTTTGTCCCAGGCAAGTCTATGTTGATAATTCTGGCGTCTCCACAGTTCCTGGTGTTCTGGGGTTCCTCCAGCCGGCTGCTGGCCCTGCCGCCCTGGGGCTAAAACCTCGGCTCACGTGGACCTGGGCTCGGCTCGGCTCCTGCGTGTTGCCGGCTCCCAGACCACTGCGCTGGTCCTTCCTGCAGGGTGCTGGGCTGTCCTCAGCGGGAGGTTAGCTTCTCTGTGTCGTTCTGTGGGTGCTGGGGCTCCAGAAGATTTTCAGAGTCCTTTTTTACATAGTTTGTGGAGAATCTGGGGGCAGAGAGGCTTGGACGAGCTGTTTCTACTCCGCCATCTTGGCTCCGCCCCCAGTAATATGTTTTTTTAAAAGCTAGAGAATCCAAAGAGAATAGTATTTAACTATCCTTTGGGAACACAATCTGCCAATGCCAGTCTCTGTAAAATGAAGTGACAAATCTGATCTCAAAATCTTCTTTGTCAAGTATTCAGGAAAGCCTTGGGATGGAGCTATGAAAACAAATGGACTTTAGATGGTAGCAGAGGGTAATAACAGTAACAATCAATGTTAACTGATATTCATATAGCCATTCCTGTGCACAAAATGTTTTACATACAATTTTATCATTTGACTTTCACAACAGTCCTAAGAAGGAGAGAAAACAAAATCATATTATCCCCATTTTATAGCATGGTGTAGTGGAAAGAGTTCTAGACTTGGAGTCAAGGAAAAATCTGGGTTCAAATCCTTTCTCTGACACTCACTATGTTATCATGAACAAATAACAATCTAAGTCTCAATTTCTTCATTTTAAATTGATAATAATGTCAATAGTATCTACATCATAGAGCTGTTGTGAGTCTCAAATAAGACAATGAATATAAAACATTATACAAACTATAAAACACCAAATAAATGTCAGCTATCATCAGTATTATTACAAATAATGAAACTGGGGACCCAAAAGATAATAGGACTTGCTGAGAATTGTACAACTAATCGATTAATGGTAGAAAAGAGATTACAAACACATCTTCAGTATTCTTTCCACTGCTTCTCTAATGTGAATACTTAATAATGATAATCAATTCACAAATTATCTCTGGCTTCATAAGGGTAGGGAACCCTTGATATAGGAACTTTCTCCCCACATATAATTTGAAGCACATCAATTACTTAGTAAGTAAATCCTATGACATTGTCTGATGTTAAATGACTTGCCCAAGATCACACAGTCATCAACTATCTGGGTATGAATATGAATTTAGGTATGAATCCAGGTCTCCTTGACTCCAAGTCAAACACACTGTCCAGTGAACCTTGCCACCTGTAGTAATAATAACATTAATGATGAGATACTTCAATCTTCTTATATACTATACATTGTAGTTATCTTTGTACCCTCAGCAGCTAGCGTGGTTCATTGCACAAAATGGACACTTAATACAAGTTAATCAAATGTGCTTGTTGAATGCATTCATATTAAAGGCATGTTATATAGAATGTTCCCATCAGATAAAGCAAAAATCTTATACCCTTTTTTCATTAAAACTTGCTGACTTCAAAGAGATTTCTATTTTTCATTTTCTTTTCTTATCTTAAATATCGTCAAACACAAATATTCCAGTATTCAAAGGACAAAAATGTATATGAACCTATGAATATATTATGTACAGCTTGCTTTTTTGAGTATTAAATTTAACAAGCCAGTAACAAATTTGCCTCTTTGGGTTTTTTTCACCTCCTGAACTCTTCAGAGGAATTTCAAAATAATCAATAACTCTGTAATCACATAAAAAATGTCCTAAATCACTATTGATTAGAGAAATGCAAATTAAAACAACACTGAGGCACTACCTCATACCTATCAGATTGGCTAATATGATAAAAAAAAAAAAGGAAAATGTTGGATGTTGGAGGCAATGTGGGAAAACCGGGATACTAATACACTATTGGTGGTGGTGTGAACTGATCCAACCATTTCAGAGAACATTTAGAACTATGACCAAAGGGTTATAAAATTGTGCATACCCTGTGATCTAGCAGTACCACTTCTAGGTCTATATCCCAAAGATATCCAAAAAAGGGAGGAGAAGGATCTATTTATGCCAAAAATATTTATAGCACCTCTTTGTCTGGTAACTAAAAATTGGAAATCTAAGGGATTCCCTTCATTTGGGGAATGACTAAATAAGCTGTGGTATAGGACTGTAATGGAATATTATTGTGCTATGAGAAATGACAAGCAGGATGATTTCAGAAAAATCTGGAAAGTCGTACATGAACTGATACATAGTAAGGTGAAGAGAACCAGAAGAATGTTGTACATAGTAAGAGCAATATTATTCAATAAAGAATTGTGAAAGACTTGACTATTCTCAGCAATGCAATGAGCCAAGACAATCCCAAAGGACTGATGATGAGGCATACTATTTGCCTCCAGGGGAAAAACTAATATCGTTTGAAAACAGATGGAAGCATGCTATTTTCACTTTCTTTTTTTTATTATATTTGAGTCTCCTTGTACAAAATGACTAGTATGGAAATATTTTCCGTAATTGCTCCTCTATAACCTATATCTGATTGTTTACCATCTCATGGAGGGGAAAAGAAAGAAAGGGAGGGATAGAATTTGGAACACAAAACTTTAAATAAAAATGTTTCCAAAATAATTAATAATCACAACAAGTGTGTTATTAGTACTTTAAAGTTTACAGAATGCTTTACACATGACATCTTGTTTGAGCTTCACAATAACCCTATAAAATGGCACTGCTACTATTCCCATTTTACAGATAAGGAAGCTGGGGCATACCAACAAAAACATGGGAGGACTGTAGGATCAACCTAGAGCTAATTTGGGAAAAGGGGCCAAGTCATGATTTTAATTCCCCAGATTCCAAATTTTCATCCTATATCCTGGGAACAAATAGAAGAAATGGCAGGGGAAAAGGGAGAGAGAGGGAGGGAGGAGGGAGGAGGAGGGAGGGAGAGAGAGAGAGAGAGAGAGGGAGAGAGAGAGAGAGAGAGAGAGAGAGAGAGAGATCTTCCTTCAACAAGGAGAGAAGTTTTTAAAGTTTCTGGAGTCTCCTGGGAAAACAATTATTCCAACCATCTTGACTTGATGAATAAGCTATAATTAATATCTATGGAACGTTAAGATAAAAAAAATTTGCAGACTAAAATACTCATGTGATTTCAAGGTAATTAACAGTTTGGTCTTAGCATCAGTAAAAATAGCCTTTCACCTGAAACTCATTTTCTTTTTGGCGACTGAAGCCATTATGTGAGTGACGGTGGATAGGAAAAGCGATTAGAATCCATTTATGGAACACAAATGGGAGGTGACACCCATCATCAGGAGTGTTGAGTTCTCCCGGTTCCATTAGGAGCACAAACCATCCTTGTTTATTGCATCTGTAATTTTTTAACCAGTCCTGTGCTCCAGTCAAACGGCCTCAAGTTTCCCCAAAGGTCTTTGTGTTTTCCTTCTTCTCTGTCTTGGCTCTTCTCATTCCTACCAGAGCTGCTCTCCCACTTCCTGTCTCTCCAAAGCCCACCTGTTCCTCCAAACTCAGAGAGAGTCCCACCTCCTCCATAAAGCTTTCCCCAGACTGCTATGGAAGAGTACCATGATTATAACCATGAGAACAGCTCAGATCTATTTTTTAGCACCTTAGGATTTACTTAAAAAGTGCTTTCCTTACCTCACCTGTTTTATTCCCACAGCACCCTATAAGAGAAATGGCATACTATTATCTTCATATTACAGAAGGAAATTCAGAGATTCAGAGGGGGAAAAAAAGATCTGCCCAAAGACAAAGAGCTAACGAGTGGCAAACCAATATCTGAATCCAGGTCTTCTGATTCTAAGTGATCCACAGTGACCAGCATGGTTAGCAACAGAAAGAGTCAAAGGTTGTTGTGGTGGTTGTTCAGTCATTTTTGAGTCATGTCCTACTCTTTGTGACCCTATTGGGGGTTTTCTTGGCAAATATACTGAAGTACTTTGCCTTTCCTTCTCCAACTCATTTTACAGATGAGGAAACTGAGGAAAACTGACTTAAGTGACTTGCCCAGGGTCACACAGCTAGGAAGAATATGAGACCAAATTTGAACTCACATCTTCCTGACTCCAAGCCCAGCACTTTATGCACAGAGCAAGTCAGCTGCCCAAGAATCAAAGGATATGAGTTTAAATCGAGGCACTTATCATGTGTATATGAAACATTGAGCAAGTTGTGTTATCTCTCTGAATCTAGGCACCTCCTCTTAAAATGAGCTAATTGGACCAGAAGGTCTCTATGGTTTCTGCTGCTTCTAAATTCTATGACCTATGATCACTCCATCCTCTGAAATTCCATAGCACTTATTGTCTGGGTCTCTCACTTGGCAATTAATCATGTACTGCCTTGGGGTATTTCTTGCATTATCATCCTGTATTTTAAATCCATTTTGTCCAATTAAACATGTTCAATTATCTTATATCTTCTTGAATCTTAGAAGCTCATATAATCATGTAATTTTATAAGTTTTGGACTTTGAAGGGACCTCATAGACCAGCTATATAATCCAGACTATATTTGAAGCAGGAATCTACAGAAATATCCCTGGAAGGTGGCCATCCAGCAGCCATTTGAAAGCTACCAAAAGCTATTTCATTTTGAATCACCTCTCCCTGTTGAGGTCCATCTTACTTTGGGCAGATAGGTCAGGTTTTTCCTTCCTTAATCTTGGGAGTCCCAGCAGCCACTGGAACAAGGCCCTACTTACAGGAGATGGTCAATAAACATCTGATTTTATTTTAAATTCCACCTATTTTCCTTTCCTGTTTCTGCTGGAATGAATACTTGGGAGTGTCATTTGGAATGCTGTCCTGAGAGTCTAGGCTACAGAACCACTATGGATCCATGTGGACAGGGAGATAGACAAAAAGACCCATGATGTGAAAAGATTTGTCATAGAAGCACAGAACCTCAAATTTAGAAGGGATCTCTGAAGGCACTTATCCCATTATGTACATACACTGAAATCTCTGCAACAGCTCCAACCAACTTCTGCTTGTAAGGCTATGGTGTGGCAAACTCAATATAAGCAGGCAGTCCGCTGAACAACAACAAACAAAACTTTTCCTTACATCAAGTCTAAGTATATAGATACTACTAAAAGGGTAGCTTCTCTTGTTTTCACAGAATGAAATATATCAATCTATGTCTAATCAATAGAGTACTTTTACTACTTTAAGATTCCGTGCTTTTGTTTATGGTTAAGTGGGAAGAATGGTAACTGTGGAATAAAAAAAAAAACTTGTATTCTAATTCTAATTTTGACATGAAATAACTATGTGAACTTGGGCAAGACATTTACACTTCCTCAGTTTCCTCATCTGTAAAATGGAGGGGAGGAGGGTGTTGGGATAGATGGCCTCTGAGCTTCTTGTCAGTCCCAAATCTTATGATGTGCCTCACTGTTACCTACTTTCACCCTCTGGGGCCAAACAGGAGAAGCTTAATCCCTTTCCACATGATAATCCTTCAAATACTTGAAAACATCCATCATGATCTTCCTCTCTTCCCTGCCCTGTCTTCTCTTCTCCAGACTAATCATCCTGAGTTCCTTAAACCCATCTTTGCATTACATGGCTTTGAATTTGTTAAATAAGTGTATGTATACATATGTATGGGCAACTACATGACACAGCACATAGAGTGTCGGATCTGGAGTCAGAAAGATTTAAGTTCAAATCCTGCCTCAGACATTTACTAACTGTGTGACCCTGGGCAAGTCACTTAACCCTGTCTGCCTCAGTTTCTTCATCTGTAAAATGATCTGGAGAAGGAACAGCAAACCATTCCAGTATCTCTGTCAAGAAAACCCCAAATGGGGTCACAACTAAGCAACATATTTTATGTATTTTAATTATCTGTATAGCTCAAGTTTAAAAAAAAGAGGAGTCCAGACTGTCTGCATAATTATCTCAGCTCTCCACATCTCTCTTCAAGTTAATTCTGGGACAGAGAGGCTCACAGTATAATGTATCTACTCCTTCTCACCAGGAGCCTCAAGGACTATGGCAATACCCAGTTGGTGGGCATGTTGTTTGCCCGAAAAGCTTTCAGAGTTATAATAACTCATCTGCTTAAAGCCACGTCAGGGTCTCACCAGCTCTATCCATCTAATTCTAAAGATCTGATGAAGTCTATCACCTGAAATGACCACACAGCAAGAGAGGACTGATAGCAGCAGCCAAGCATCTCCCCAGCCACTGGAGCATCAGCAGTGTTTTCATTAAGGCCTCTTCCAGGCTTACAAGTACACCGCTTTTAACTCTGATCCTTGATCACTCCAGCCTCAGCAGTGTGCCGGCTACGGGAGTCCAGAAGCAGTGACTCACCTCTGTTCATTATATTTCCCTGTTCAAAAGCCTCATGAGCCTGCCTAGACCTAGGGTGTTGTCATGGAAAGACAGCTGGATTCTAATCACAAATCTGCCATTGGATTATAGAGTTATAGTTAAGAGGAAACTTGGAGGGCATCTAATTCAGCCCTCTCCTGTTAGAAATGAGGAATTGAGGCCAAAAATCATTAAGCCACTTGCCCGGGGTCACACAGCAAAGAAAGTATATATGGCAGAATTTGAATCCAGGTCTTCATGACTCCAAATCAGTGTTTTACTGTGTTAACCTCACCTTGAGTAAGTCATTTAGGTTCTCAGGGCTTCAGTTTACTCATCAGTATCTCAAAATTGGAAGGGATTTCATAGTTACCTACTCAAAAGTATAACTAAAAAATCCCAACAAGTATCATTTAATCATTGCTTGAAGGTTTGCTATGAGGGGGAATCCACTTTCTCCCTGGGAAACCCATTCCATTTTCAGATAGCTCTGTATTCTAAGAATTTAGTTGTTCAGTCATTTTTCAGTCATTTCCTACTCTTTGTGACTCCATTTGGGGTTTTCTTAGCAGAGATAGTGGACTAGTTTGCCATTTCCTTTCCCAGCTCATCTTACAGATGAGAAAAGTGAGGCAAACAGGGTTAAGTGACTTACATAGCTAGGTCACATAGCTAGTAAGACTCTGAGGCCAGATTTGAACTCAAGGAGAGGCATTTCCCTGGCTCCAGGCCTGCCACTATGTTCACTGCACCAACTAGCTACTCCATATTTTTCTTAAGTCAAAATCTGTCTCTTTTTAACTCTCCTATTGTTCCTATTTCTGCCCTCAGAAAGCAAGTAAAGAAAGTATAATCTTTCATTAATGTGATGGCCTTTAAATACTTGAAGGCAACTATTTAGTCTCCCTTAAATTTTCTCTAGATTAAACATCACTGTTTCCTTCAGTCAATGAGGCCCTGTTATATACCAAACTCCAGTCAAATTGGACTACTCACCCCTCTTTGAACTCAATCCATATCTACTTGCCTTCATGCAATGGCACACACTACCATCCTTGTGCCTAGAACTCCTCTCCATACCTCATGAAATCTTATTCAGTCTTTGAAGTCTACCTCCCAAGTCAACTCTCCAAAATCCAAAATGGGAAATCATTCCATTTTTGACAATTCTGTTAAGAACCAAGCTGAAATATCTCTCCCTCCAACATATTTCAAGATTATAGGATCATGGAATCTGGAGCTAGATGATGCCTTGGAGAGCATGCAGTCCACTCCCTTGTTTTATAGCTGAGAAAATGAGGTCCAGGGAAGCAAACTCACTTAGCCAAAGCCACACCTGTAGTCAGTAAAAAGAACCAGCCTTCAAAAGCCGGTTCTTTGACTCTAGAACCAGGTTGGCCACACACATGCCTCAGTGACTAATCAGTCTTAGAAGAAAGTCACAAAGTGTTAGAATGTCAGAGCTATTAGTCTGAGTCTCTATTCTAGAATTCAGTATTGCCCATTTTTTGGTGGTTGTTTCTGCCCCTGTCTTATGTACCCTCCTAGACTGTAGGCTAAACCAGGTCAGGGACCAGTCTGTCAATTAGTATTTCTGAAGCATTGTGCTAAGATATGGACCATATCTTATTTATCTTGGTTATATCCACTAACATGGAGCATATAAAGTTGCATTTAATAATTTTTTACATCAAATTGCATTTAACCCCGGACAGATTCATACAAAGAAGCAGTTCATTTTGTATTCACTTTCAAAGTATCAAAATACACTGCCACAGAGATAGAAGATCCTCAAAGAAAATCCCTTGAGTGCATTTGTCTTAACTCCCATATCCACCATCCATCTCTCTGGCTACTATCCAGTGGAAGGTGTGAATGTTTTTCTTCTCTGCAGGACAGAAGAAATATATAATTGACTTTTATATACTATATATATATATATGTGTGTGTGTGTGTGTGTGTGTGTGTGTGTGTGTGTGTATGTATGTATGTATATATATATCACCTCTCCCAAGTTCCTTGTAATCACAGTTTGCCCAAAACTGAACCCCAGGGACAGACAGAGAAAGAAAGAACCAGAATCAAAAAGCTCCCCAGCTCCCTTACAAGGGAGTACCCAAACCAAAGCAGGCAAGCGCTTCTGTCATTGTATCCTAGTATCTAGCAACTGGTAGGGACTTAATAAATTCTTGTTGGTGGTTGACTGGTTAATTGATTGATTCTACAGAATTTTTCTACCACTCAGAAATGGCAGGAAAGTGAAAACTTGAAACCATTCTTACAATATAATGTTAAAACCAAAAAAGATTACTTTTTCTGGAGGATGGGGAAATGGGGAAATTCCCATGTGCTACCATAAAGTGAGAGATGTGTAACCCCCCCCCCCAATAGATGCAGATCAGCAAGGAGAACTCTCAGTAGAGAATTCCCCCTTGTTGAAGTAGATTCACAATTCGTCTGCATGTTAGAGTAATAGAGAGTTGTCCAAGACACTAACAGATTAAGTGACTTGCCCATGCCATAGTCACGCAGCTATTATGTGTCTGAATCAGGATTTGAAACCAGATCTTCATGACTCCAAAGCTAGCCCTCTATTTTATTACAGATAATATAATTTTATGTTATAATATCATATAATATATTATTGTATATGTATATGTACATACAAATGCACATACATATATACATACCTCTATACATATATATTATATACATATATACATGTTGGGAGGAAACTTGGAATATCTCAGCTAAAAGAAACCTTAGAACAAATAACAATATCACATCTGGAGATGTCCTTAGCGATCCAAACTCCTCATTTTATAGATAAGAAAATACAGGGCCAAAGAGACAAGAAATATGTATTAAAGATCCTGCCTACATCCCAAAATCTTGAGGCAGCTTATAGGCTGAAATGGAGCATAACACAAGCCTTTTGAGGATAAAGAAAGGACAGTGACTATCTAAAGAAAACAGAAGAGATACTTTCTGAATGAACAGATTATAGTCCTAGGTCAGCAGCAAAACTGTTTTATCTTCCCTTTCTTTGGGCTGCCTTAATCTGAGGAATTAATCTGAGTTAAGAAGTTAATAACTGGCAATTATGGAATCAGTGGGAGAGATGGAATGGCCCCATCCAGTTTTGTGGATCATCCAGTCTGATTTCCTTCATTTTTACAAGAGGAACTGAGAGAAGATGACGTGTCCAAGATGGCACAGAAAGCTGGATTCAGAACTAGACCGAAACTCATATCTCACTCCCAGTCTAGTGCTTCTTCAAGTATATTACATTGTGTCTCTTGACAATATGTTAAAAATTTACATCTTAACAGAGAGATATTATGCCTTCATCCAAAACAATGAATATTTAATACTGGAAATCCCAAACTGATGGGAAGAAACAAGCATTTATTAGGCAGCTACTGCATGCTAGACAAAATAAGTCTGAGGACTTTATAAGTCCTTTACAAACATCTCATTTTGTTCTTCAAAATGGAAGATAGGTGCTATTATAATCCTTCATTTAAAATTTGGGAAACTGAGGCAGATAGAGGTTAAATTACTTGCCCAGGGTCACATAGCTAATGTGTCTGAGGATGAATTTGAATACAGGTCTTCCTGACTCTAAACCCATAGCTTTATCCACTGGCAATAAAACACATCAATGTAAAAAAATATTCAGAAGGCCTTTAAACCCTGAGAACACAGTATAAAGGTAGTTTTTCCCTCTGTCCTGATTAGAGTATTGGGCAAATCTTTAAAGTCATAAATCTTCATACCTTTATAATCAAGCTCTAGCCACATTCCATTTTTGGATATTTCTTAGAACTGACCCATATCTAGACAATGGTAGCTTACAGAGGAGTTTCCCAGTTCTATCATCTTTCTGACCACTTAAAGAGACACCATAAGGATGAAAGGATGAAAGTTAGACTTGCCAACAAGTATAATTGGATTTCATGGATATGGATTCCTTGCATTTTGTCCATTTTCTTCATGCTTGTCAAAAAGAAGCCTGAGGTCATGAAAATAAGAGTAACAGCTCTCACATGTATTTATTTATAATTTGCCTGTAATAATTTTGACAGGACAAGTATTGTTATGCTCATTTTAGAGATTAGGAACCGGAGGCACAGAAAGATAAAGTGACTTGCGCATGGTCACTCAGCTGCAAAGTAGACAAGAGAACATTAAAACTCAAGTCTTTTGATTCTAAAAGACCTCTGCTCTTTCTAAAACATGTTGATATCCCTAAAATAGTCCAAATATTAGGGTAGAAATCATGCTTCAGGCAGGGATTGGGATGAGGTGGCGTTTACTCTCTCTTCCAAATTCAAAATGGTAGCATCTTGTCTTGACTCAGTCAACCATTAGCTGTGTGACCTTGATCAAGTAACTGTCAAAAACTCAACTGTTCTCATCTGTAATATGATAAGATGAGGTTACATGATGATTAACAAAGTTCCTTCCAGGATTAATATCCTATGGTCTAGGTGCTAAGTTCCCTTCGGGGGTTCATATTCTATTTTCTATGATTCCTTCCAGCTCAAACACTCAGTGGCCTTTGTTCTATGTTCTAAAGTTCCCCTAGAATTCATGGTATATATTCTAAGATGTATTTCAGTTCTGACATTCTACAATTCCATGATTGTATGAATAATTATCATAATTAGTCCTCCTTTACCTCAATCTACCCAAATGGATCTATCCATCTCCTTCTCACCTTTCACTCGCAAGGACATTTCCAATCTAGTCAAGTTATGACCCCATGGACACTCTCCCAAACCTTCCACATGTCCCCTCTCCTACTTCTGCCATGCTCATTCCTGACTGCCTATTGTCAAATTACAGTCTTTAAATTAAAAGCTATGCTCCTTTTTCTATACCTATTCTAATCTTAGCCATTCTTCAACAACTAACTTATATCTCACCTTCTCAATAAAGCCTTCCATGATCCACCTATCCTCATTCATCTCCCATCTGAGGAGGTATCTTAGCACATATATGATTTATGCCACACAAATTGTCATGTGTCTATATAATACTTTATATTATTATCTTACTTTTCCTATGGGTTTATCTTTAAAATTCACCAAAATATTAAGAAATGACTATATTCAACAAGTAAGCATTTATTTAAGTCTATTCTATGTTGGGCACAGGGAATGAGGACAAAAACAAGATAGTTCTTGCCCTCAAGGAATTTACATTCTATTTGGTGAAAACAAAACATTCACCAAAAAGGAAACAGAGGCAAAGTAATCTCCAGGGGAAGAGAATATGGACAGTTGTGGGTAGGGAAAGGGGAAGTGAGCAGAGGGTACCTTGTACTATAGGAAGTAACACATGAGCTAAGCTTTGAAGGAAGACAGGCAGAGGTAAAGAAGGAAAATGGGGAAGAGGTGCTCTTCTGCAGTGGGGACGACCTGCAGAAAAGGAGACAAGAAATAGAGTAACCTCTATATAACAGCTATTAGGACAATCTGAGGGGAATACAGAGTGCCTAAAGCAAAGTAGAAAAAATACGAAACACTAAGCTGGAGCCATAAAATGAAGGACTTTAAAAGTCAAAAAGAGAAGTTTATAGTTATTCTAGAGATGAGGGAACCACTGGAGATTCCCAAGTAGGGGAGCAACATGGTCAAATTTTATCTTTTGATTTCCTCTTCTGAAAAATTAGAACCATGGTGTCTATAAAATCCCTTTATAGGGGATTATGAGGAAAGGAGGAGGAGGAAGAGGAAGAGGAGGAAGAAGAGGAGGAGGAGGAGCAGCAGCATTTACATGGCACTTTTTTTTTCTTCTTTTTGGAGGGCAATCGGGGTTAAGTAACTTGCCCAAGGTCACACGGCTAGGTTTTTGTTTGTGTGTGCATTAAGTGTCTTGAGGTCAGATCCAAACTCAGGTCCTTCTGACTCCAGGGCCAACACTCTACTCACTGTGCCACCTAGCCACCCCCTATATGGCACTTTTAAAGCCTGGAACTTTACATGTTACCTCACTCAATTGTTTTGATATGATTTATCGATTTGATGTCAACTGAAATAAGGTTTATACAGCATTTTGTGAGTTTTCTATCAACATCGGCTGTGATTATTTCTTTGCTGTAAGGCTACTTCTGGTTATAAGAAATGTCCTAAAATTCTTTGTAATTCTACCTATCCCCTATGTATAGTAAAAGCTTCATCTAAACTTGACCAATTGAACTGAATTCCTCATAGTTAGCCTCTTTTCCTGATTCAGGCACCTTAAGAACTAAATTTTGGCCACATGTCTGCTGGGTGATTCTGAGTATGACACTTTGGCCCTTCCCTCCCTTGGGGCTGGATATCATAGATATCTTACCTCCAAGAGTCTGTCTCTGATAATCTATGATGTCCATGATATGAACCTCATCTCCCTGCCCTGTCTTTGTTCATTCAATGAGCAAGGGGAAAACAATCCTGCCTGGTAAGGGTGTGGGACAGCTGACCCAATTTCTCGGATTACTCCTTCAACCAATTTATTCATCTGTTTACTGAAGACAAGGGCATCTAAGTTTTAAATATGATGAGGGAAAAGCTACTTCTTTGGGTGGGGAAGAAATTTCTGAGTAACATTATAGGATCACAGGACCAAGAACTGAAAGAAACTTTAAAAGTCACAGTCTCATCACCTCATTTAAATATAAGACTAAAAATAAAGAGGAAATAACTTGGCCAAAGTCAGCTTAATAAGTAGCCAAGCTAGGACTTGAACGCAGTTTTTTTGTGACTAAAGGGCACCATGGTATAGTAAAATGCTGAATCTGGAGTCAGGAGAGATCTGGATCTAAGTCTTGACTTTGTCTAATGCCATATAATCAGGGATAAGTCACAACCACTCAGGGCCTCAGTTTCCTCATCTTTAAAATGGGAACAGTATCTATAGAAACAATCTCACAGGATTATTGTGGGAATCAGCTATGATAACCTATATAAAGTATCTTGCAAATCTTAAAAGTAGATAAATATAAAATATCATTTCCTCCCTTAAACTACTCTGCCTCTGATGTTAACTAGAGAACCTGGCTGGCTACCACTTGAGGGAGGTAGAATCCTCACATGCCCCCTCTCAGCAGTTAGGCAAACTCCAAAGGTTTCTGTGGTTTCAGGTTTCTGTATCACCACCCTGCCTGAACCCTGAGCTACGCAGCCTCCATCGAGATTGGACAAAATTCCAACTTGTTCTTGGAGGTGAACATTCCAGGCAGTAATTCACATCAGAGAACTTGTAAAACACCAGATGTACAAAGGAGCACTTTAAAATAAAAGTCGATTCGAGATGCAGAATGTTGTATGAAATGCTATTTTTACAACAAACTACAGTACTCAGGAAATCAAGGGAGGGGGAGAGAGAGGGGTCTGGGGATGGATAGGAGGATGCAGTGATTGAGAATAGCAACTGCTTAAAATTTCTTGAAAGCAAGAGTACAAATTCTGATTACTGTCCAATTTGCTATTTTGCTAGGGATAAAAGGGCCGAAACAGAATCCCGCATTCTTCTTCAAGCTTTGCAGATGATTTGATCAATTCTTCCTCTACTATAGCATCAACCTGAAAGCATAATAGAAAATTACTAATCTCAGAAAATATCAAAGATGCTGTTTCTCCTTCCTAGGACTATATATTGATGTCAGCCTGAGAATCAGATTGCCATCCAGAATGATGCTTTCAGGTAAAGGCTGAGAGTCACCTCCATTTCCAAGCCAAACTTACCCAATCTTTCCTTTCTCTTCAATCCTGTCTCTAGGAAGGTTTTCCACTATTTAAACCAAGCCCAGATGCGATTTTTCTTTTTAGAAAAGCTGAGGAAAAAAATTACTCCCTGAGAGTTTGAAGTTAGAAAACTTGGAGACATCTCTAGAGAGAGAGATGCTACATTTTTTTAAAATCATTTCACTTTAAGGACATTTTTTCTTTCTTCTTGGTGAACTCTGGCTTCCCATTGACCCATATCATTTGGTTTGCTGAGACCCTAAGTGACAAGAGCTGGGAGGGGAGGTCTGGTGTATGTAATGGGGGCTCTAAGTCAGAAGTAAACCTGCTCTGCCTCTGCCATCAACTGACAACTCAGAGTCTCTCTCATAGTCTTCTCCCCTGTAAAATGGGGGTAAAGATACATACCCTATCTGGATAGGGATTAATCAGTGAGGACACTAAAGCTATTTAAAGGTTGCAAGTATCCTGTCTCTTCAAAGGGGCTATTATGGATTGAGAAATCCAGAGAGAGTCAATGGCTTTCTGATGTGCAATGCCATAGAAGATTGTAGAAAAAGTAATAGACTTGACATTGAAAGATTAGAATTCAAATTCTTCTTATTTGGCCTCAACTTTTTGCCCCTTATGTAACCCTGTGCAAGTCTCTTGTCCCCTTTAAACCTCAGTTTCTTCATATGTAAAAGAGAGTTTAAAAAGGTCCTGTGCTATTAATTATTCCCTAGCATAGAGAGGTTTCTGTCCCTATCATTAGGTGTATTTGTCTAGTAAAGGGTACATAGACAGAAATTTCCATACAAGCATGAATTCCTGGTGTCCTAAATCCGAATATACTTAGGTGATCCATGATTGAGTGTTTACTATTGTGTCAGGCAATGTTTAATATTGTCATCTGAAAGAACCATGGCTTGAAATAGTCCCTATCCTCAAGGTATTTATATTCTATTGAAGGGATACAACATAAACATAAACACTGCTCTGGAACTCCTACTATGGGACCAGGCTATCTTTGATTAGTGTAAACTCAGCTATTTCACTATATCTAGAAGGTTTCAGACCATGCTTCATATGTATCTGGCCATCTACTTTGACCATCTTGCCATCAGTCCTGCAGGCCCACCAGGCTTTCCTTCCCCGTCCTACCTCTTGCTTTGTGTTTGAATTCAATACTACCATTGTATCATTGTTTCTGTAAAGGATTTGTTGACTGACCCATGGATCAAACAACTTCATCCCTGGCCACCACTCATATGTATATGTTCTCTTCCCTTATTATGTTGTGCAGAGAATAAGAATGAGCTGAGACTTGGGTTCAAGGTAAATTTAGGTGTGGATTTATTGATTAAGCACATGACTTCATGGAGTATAAACTCAAATCAGGCAGCCCCAAATTGGGGTACATACAGTGCTTATAAAGGCTAAAACCACAAAAACCACAATTGGGGAGGGGAACTAGTATAAGCAATAATGCACAGAAGCCAAGAATTGCCATTGGTTAGATCTATAACTCAGGGCTAATTGGGAAGATGATGCAAGGATACAAGGGTGTAACTTTTCCTGGAAAGGGGTCCCTCCCAGAACAGGGTGGAGGGTGTTGGGTGATGGGGACAGGCTAGGGTCATGTTCTGGGTACAGGATGTGGGGACCCTGCTTGGTCAGTAGGAACAGAACAGGGTGGTCTCTTCTTAAGATAAACTAGTGCCATAATCCTGGGATTAAACCTTGGGCAGTCCCCAAGACTATGCCTTAAGATGTTTCAAGCTATTAAAGGGTATAGGACAGAGACAAAGACAAATATATAAAGGGACTTAATGGTGGGCTTCAAATCAGGAGATGGGTGATTTGGGTTTGGGCACAACAACTAGAATGTATGCTCTTTGAGATCAGGGATTGTCTATATCTTGTATTTAGATGCCAGGACTTAGCACAATGCCTGACACATAATAAGTCCTTAATAAATGGTCTTTCATTCGTTTCTTCTAGAAATGCTGACATAGGCCTTGACACTGAGATCTTTCCCATCTGGAATACTGGGTTAAATTCTAAGCACCAAAGTTATTGATGAACTAAACTGTATCTAGGTAAGGATGATCATGAGAGTGAAGAGCCTGGAAACCAACTCTTGTAAAGACTGGTTGAGATAACCAGAGATGTTTAACCTAGAGAAGATTTAGAAGAGATATAATTAGCATAACTGGAGAGACATTACAAAGAAAAATGTCAACTTAATATGAGAAAAGTGTTCCTAATAATTAGAACTATCTAGCAGTGGAATAAGTTGACTTTTCAATAGGTCTCATTTTGGAAATATTCAAGCAAAATAAAATAACAATAATGTCTGACTTTTTTCTGGTATTTACCTTGTTATTTGTTTTATTTTATTTAATAATATTTTATTTTTCCCCAATTACATGTAAAGAATTTTTAACATTTGCTTTTTTAAAAAAAAATGAGTTCTAAATTCTCTCCTTCAATTTGATATAATTTATACATATTCAAGCATGCAAAACATATTACCATATTAGTAATGTTGTAAAAGAAGATACAGACCTGAAGTGGGAAAAAAAACACAAAAAATAAAGAAAGTGAAAAATAGTATGCTTCGATTTCCATTCAGACAACATCAATTCTTCCTCCAGAGGTGAATAGCATTTTTCATCATGACTCTTTTGAGATTGTTTTGGATCACTGCATTGCTGAGGATAGCTAAGTTATTCACAGTTGACTATCATACAATATTGTTGTTACTGTATACAATGTTCTCTTGGTTCTTCTCATTTCACTTTGCATCCGTTTATGTCTTTCTAGATCTTTCTGAAAACAGTCATCATTCTTAGCCACTACAAAAAGAGCCGCTATAAATATTTTTTGTACAAATAGGTCTTTTTCCTTTTTTTTAATATCTTTGGTATACAAAATGTCTGACATTTTATAGTGCTTTAATTTTACAAAGCACTTTACATACATTCTTTAGGTAGATCCTCAAAACAACCCTACACTGTTATTATCCCCATCTTACAGATGAAGAAATGGATGCTCATTAGTATCTGGGATGACATTTGAACCCAGATCTGCCTCCATGTTCCGTAGTGTGTTGTCTATGCCATACTACCTCTAACGTATGTGTAGGTAATGGTAACCCTATGCAGGTCTCTTACCCCCTAATCTCATCAATCCTCTTTAAGAATAACCTCTAAAGATGTGGAAAATTGGGACACTAATGTATTGTTAATGGAGTTGTGAATTAGTCTAGCCATTCTGGAGAACAATTTGGAACTATGTCCAAAGGGCTAAAAAACTGTTTATACCCTTTGACCCAGAAATACCACTTTAGGTCTACATTCCAAAAAGACCAAAGAAAAGGGAAAAAGACCTAAATGTACAAAAATATTTATAGCATCTCTTTTTGTGATGGCAAAGAATTAGACATCAAGGGGATGTCAATCAACTGGGGAGTGGCTGAACAAGTTGTAGAATATGATTAAGATGGAATACTATTGTGCTATAAGAAATGACAAGCCGAATGTTTTCAGAATAACCTTAGAAGACTTATGTGAACTGATGCAAAGTGAAGTGAGCAGAACCAAAAGAACACAGTAATAGTAATATTGTAAGAATAATCAACTGTGAAGACTTAGCTACTCTGATCAAATCAATGATCCAAGACAATTTCAAAGGATCCATGATTAGAAGTTTTATCCACTTCCAGAAAAAACTGATGAATTATGAATGCAGATTAAAGTATACCTTCTTAAATTTTCTTTATTTTTCTTGGGGATTTTGTCTGTGTTTTCTTTTGCAATATGGATACTATGGAAATATACTTTGCATGATTTCACCTGTATAATCAAATTGCCTTCTCAAGGAGCAGGTTGAGGCAGGGGGAGTGGAGAGAATTTCTGATTCAAAACTTTTTCAAATGAATGTTAAAATGTTTTCTACACATGATCGGGAAGAATTTAACAAAATAAATAAAAATGTATTTTAAAAAAGAATAACCCCTAAGGAAGATTTTTGGGAACTAATTAGAAAGGCTATCAACTCTGTGTTACCAGCCCCAAATCCAACCAAATGTTGATGGCATCTATTTACTCCACAGCAAAAGCCAATCCAGATTTCAAAGTAATAAAGAATCTAGCTAGCAGACTGTAAGCTTTTTGAGGACAGGAACAGTTTTGCTTTTATGTTTGTATCCTCATCATCTAGCACAGATGAATGAATGAATAAGAATGAATAAGACAGGGTAGTCATTTAATAAATGCTCATTAACTGACTGATAGGAAAGTAAGAAAATAAGACATTTTATTTCTAAGAAAATTATTAACAAGATAGAGAATTATCTTTAATGAAATCAACTAAAAATAAATAAGAACTCTCTAGACTCCAGTTTCTTCATCTTAAGAAAAAGAAGACTGGAATAGAACATGGACTTGACCTCGGTCACAGTTACTAAGTCTCAAAACAGGATTTGAACCCAGTCTTTCTGACTATCAAGTATAAATCAGTCATAAAAAGCACATATTTTTACAAGCCAGCTGCACTAAAGTAGCAAATTAAAAATCAGATGTGTTGGGTCAGACCATATTGATGTGAATAAATTAAGAAAAATGTAAGGTTTTCATTGAGTGTTTTATCTTTAGTGAGTGGAAATTGGATTACTTAAATAGTTGATGAGATAATCAATAGGAAGAAGGGCTCAAATCCTGAGAAAGTAAGTAAAAGCCATGTATATATGGAACACAAAATATTAACTTCAAGGAAAATTTATACCTTAGTAAAAAGCTCTACCATGAATAGCATTCACTTTTACTATAGACCAGGCATTTAACTAATAAGGCTATTTCTGACTTTCAAATGTTGATAGTTACAGATCATTCTAGGCTATGATTCTAACCATTACTACCCTCCGAGTCACATGTGGTATAATCTTGATATCAATGGTCCCAGCCACCCCAAGATACTGCCTCCCCGGGCTCCTCAGTGCTCAATCAAATGTTAGCCTGGCATTCAAGGCCATAACTAATCATAGTTTCCCTTTCCAATACTATCTTGATCCTCCTATTTATGCTAGAGTATAAGCCACTGAACCACTTGACATTTTTCATACATGTCCATGCTACCCTCCATGGGTCTTCCCTTCTCTACCTTTTTACTTGTTGACACTCTATCCAATCCAATCAATGTTACCTTCTCCAGGAAGTTTTCCTTAACTTCCCATCACACTTGAGTTGTATCTCTATTATGCATTAATGATGATTGGTTTGTATCATGCTGGAGGGATAGTGACCAGACCTGTGATTTCCTAGGTATGGGAAACTCCTGATGAGGAAACCCTTTCTATGAGTGCAGGTCTGCACCTGATCTACCACTTACAGTCTTAGAATGTTACCTGGGGCACTGAGACATTAAGTGAACTTCCCAAGGTCACACACTCAGTATATGTCAGAAATGAGACTTGAACCCAGGGTCTTACTGATGGTAAGGCAATAGTTTCCCATCAATAAAAGGGAGCTTAGCACAGATGCTAACATGTTCCATGATTTTATGGTGGCCTGTTACTGCACCCCCTCTAATCAGCAAACATTTATTAAGCACCTAAGTCACTTAATACAAGACTAGTCATTGAGAATACAAAGATAAGTAAAATACCATCCCTATCTGGCAGGAGTTTGCATTCTCCTAGGGAGCTAGATAAGAAAAAGGATAGAATGTTGGGCTTGGAGTAAGGAAATCCTGAGTTCAAATCCTGCCTCAGATATTTACTAGGTATGTGATACTAGAAAAGTTACTTAACCTCTCTCAGCCTGCCCCTTCTTGTTCTATACCCATGATCCTATGGCTTAGGATGCTCACTCCGGATACATGATCATGGGCACTGTCATAAATATTTCTAGTCAAGAACACTGGGGTTAATATTCTTTGGGGACTCAAATAGTACAAACCAGTATCAAATACGCAAACCCACAAGCAAATGAACGTAGATTAAACGCCTGCTGACAGAAATCAGCTGTTGCCCAGTCCTATCTACTAATCTGTAAGGCTAGAAGAAAAACTATTCAGAGTAGCATAGGGGAGAACACAGAACAGGGCACATTAAGGCAGGCAGTCTGTACAGGCTCATATCCTGACCAGAGGAGAAGAGCAAGCTCAAACGCTATCTGGTCAATGCTTTGATGCCCAAAGTTAAGTGTTTAGATTTTGTTTGTGCCTTCCGCCTTCCTCAGAGTTGCCATTCAGAGAATCTCCGTATACTGGCACTGGAAGGGATATTAAAAGATCTATATTCAAGTTTGGCTGGAGCTTGATTCCCTGCTGAAATATCCGTCTTTGGAAATTCAAAGAAATCTGTGAAATGCCGGCACAGTTTTATTTATTAATAATGACTAGTGATCGATGATCATGGAAGAAAATAGCAGCAAAATCAACAATAATAACTACCACTTTTGTTAGTATAATTATACTGATAATAGCTAGCATTTTCATACCTCCTACCATGCGCCAGAAATGGGGTTAAATGCTGTACAAATATTATTTCACAATAACTCCAGGAGGGAAGTACAATTATTATCCTCATTTTATAGACGAGGGTCACACAAAGTGTCTGAGGCAGCATTTGAGCTCAAGTCTTCTTGGCTCCAGGTCCAGTGTTCCACCCAGAGAACTACCTAGCTCCCTCCAGCTACATCACCATCAATTCGTTACATATCCGCTTATCTCATTTGTTCTTACCAAAACAGACAGGGACTGTGCCATATCTGTTATTTCATTGGAATGGAGAATTCATGGATGAGAATTCTTTTACCAATGCATATTAACACCATTCCGGCATCTCTACTCAGAGCAAATGAGAGATTAGGTGATGTTCCTAGGGTCCCAAGAGCCAGGATGTGGCAGAGATAGGACCTAAACCTGGATGTTCCTGGCTATAAGGCCAGCTCTCCATCCCCTCTGTCACACTGTCCCAGGCATGCTCTTACCAGTTTACAAATAAGGAAATTGAAGCCCTGAAAGGCTGAGACATACCCTGGACATAGGAAGCTCCTTCAGGAGGGAGATTGTTTCATTCTTTGCACCCTTAGCAACAAGCACTGTGCCTAACGCATAGTAAACCTAATAAATACTTGCTTATTGATTGCCCAAGGTCACAGAGCTTATAATTTAGGGCTCAAATCTCAGATTTGGACTCTTTATCTTTCTCCATGGAATGGGAGGACATAGGTCTTATAAATCCTACTAGTCCTAATGGTTGACATTTACACAGTTCTTTAACATTTGCACAATACTCAATACGCAATGCCTCACCTCATTTGGCGCTGAAACAACCATATGAAGTAGTTGATATTTTTATACCCATTTTACAGATGATAACACTCAGACTCAGAAAGGTTACATGACTTACCTAAATCATACATACCACCAGTAAGTTCTAAAGGCAGGCTTCCAAAGCCCAGGTCTTTCTGACTCCCAAGTCAGGTACTAGAACCACCTAGTCCTCTCTTGTCTCCTGTGACAAGCAGACTCTTCCATCTATAGCAATTCTAAAAAAGTGGTTTGTCCTACATTTGCTATTAGCAGATATTCTGTATTTAAAACAGTGAGGCAGGGCTGCTTGAGAAGAGCCTCTGAGACCAGAGACTTAAGGGCATAATGTCATCAGAGCAAACAAATACTCTCTCCAGCTAAAGTCTCCTTGGGCCTGGGAAGGTTTTTTCCTTGTCTCTGGGCCTTCAGAAATGTGTACAACACACCCATGTACATACATACATACATATACACATTTGCATATGCATACACACAAACAGAATTAGAATTGGTCTGAACACTCCATTCTGCCCAACTTTTTGTTATTCTAATCTGAACTTCATTTATCTTTGAACATCAGAAAATGTCGCTGGGCAAAGGATGTGCTTGCCTTAGAGTCAAGACAAGTTCAACATTACAGGAAATTATCAGCAAGAAAATTACTAAGGAAGAAGAATGGTTTTATTTAAAGATCTTAAGGCTGGTGTGAGAAGAAACTAATTAAATTATTGCAATTTTCTGTGCAAACAAAGTCAACTGAATGTTAGAGAAATGTGAAAAAGAGGGAGAAAAACCCACAAAACTTTCTGGCCTCCAAAGAACATCAGGATATGTTTGGCATTTCTTTTTTTAAGGCTTTCTAGTGATAGCCCCAAAAATTTGAAATGCAAAATTTTCTACTCATCTTCCTAAGATGCGAACTGAGTCAAAAGGGATATAAGATTATTTGTACAATTTGCACTCTCTGCAGCATCATGGAATTTTAAGCCATAAAATGAAAACCACCATTGCCTCCAACAATTGACTGTATATCAATCAATAGATCATGTTAAGGCTAACAACACGTTGCGTAAGGCTTCATTTTACAATCTTCTCTAGACAGGTCAGGGAATTCTTTCCCACTTGTCGAAACCTGTAACAGTGTGAGGCAGTCAGTCAGACTGGTGTGGGGCATTGGCCATCCGATGTTTCCATGTCTTCACTTGCCAAAGGTTTCAATGGAGCCCTATCAGGACACATTACTCCAAAGTTAGCTCTGCTTACATCCGGCTGCAATACCATCAAGGGATTCCCACAGCATTATACAGGATGTGAAGCAGGCCCAGAACACAGCTTTTCATTATTCAAAATGTGCCTGGGAATAAAGCGATGGCTCGTTTTCATGGTTTCAGAGGACTTGTTTGCTCCCTGGCTCTTTCCTTTCCCAAAATAATGGGAGGGAGTTGGCCAGGCATTATGTTTGTAGAAACTGCCTGCTTTCCTAGATCATCAGCATGCAAAAATGTTGGCCCCCACAGGCTGGCTTTACATTCCCCCTATAGGCCTCCAATCCAGAAGCTCTGCAATGAGGAGAGGCTGAGAAGAAGTTGGCTATTTGTAGAATCTATACATAATTCATTCTTTAGAGCCTGAATAAAAAGAAAGGGAACCTGGACACTAAATGGGAGAGAGTTTACAAGCTCACCACAGTTTCCTATGAACTGAAAAAAAAATGCAAAGTGATCATCAATACTGTAAGAAGAGTAGGGCCTTTCAGTTTCCTGGAGGAAGGAGGGGGTATAGGTGCTGCCATGGGCAATATGGAAAGAATCCTCTGGCAAATTCCCGGAATGGAGAGGGGAAAAGATACAATGAACAACTGATCAAATGATGGCTTGAGACAGCTAGATGGCACAGTGAATAGAGGACCTGACTTGGAGTTAGGAAGACCTGAGTTCTAATACTGCCACAGATTCTTACTAGCTATATGACCTTGGGCAAATAATTTCTCTGTGTCTCAGTCTCTTCATTGCTAAACTAAGAGTGATAATAGCACTTATCTCCCAGGTTTGTTGTGAGGATCAAATGATTCAACATGTGCAAAATATTATGTAAACCTTCAAGTGCTATATAAATGTTAGCAATTATATTACTTCTCATCATTGTTGTTGTTATTAGGTCATGGCATAGGGACTTCTACGTGGGTATATAGGGGAGCCAGATAGTAGGAACATGGCTCCTAAGTCAGATGAAAATAAACTATACAAAATGGTTGTAAGAATGTATGTGACCTAAGGACAGGCACAGAGATCAGCTGAGCCTGGGCGGCATCTCTATAATCCCACCTTGCCTGGGTTCATTCATTTTTCACCTCCTTATGCCATTATGGTAAGTTGGGGTTGTTCATGGGGAATGTGAGTTAGTGTAAGATCATGGTGAGCCAACACTGTGCCATTACCCATAAACGGCACATAATCAGAGCTGGGGGCTTAAGTTATGGTGGAGTCATTTCAGATTGAATCTAGAGGTTCCAAGCTTAACAGTTTTGGTTGAGCTTATTCCTCAGAGAATGACTCCTGGCAGTGGTCATCAGACATGGGACAGAAATCTTCCAAGTTCTTCATTCATTTTTATAGTCCTTCTAACTATACACTTCCTTGTGCCATTAAATAAAACTTTTCTTCATTTCTGAAAAGAAAACAAATAGTTCTTAAAAGACATATATAAAAAGGAACAATTAACTATGTTACAGAAATTCTTAAAAATCAAGGAGGAAACCATCCTATCACACTCTTTGTGACAAATACAGTTCTGATGCCTGAACCAGAAAGAGAGAAAGCAGAGAAAGCTTTATATTAGTACTTAATAAAATTCTAAACCAAGCAAAAGAAGGAGGTAAATTTATGACTTTCTTAAATGACTCTTAGGAAACTTCATGCAACTGGAAATTAAATAGTTATGAATTCCAAAGTAGATTCAAAAGGTGTGTAATTGTTTTATTAAAAGCACTATTTATGCGTGTTCACCTAACTTCTTTTCATTTGAGTGCTGTAGGCAAGGCCTCAATAAATACTTATTCATTTATTGGCCCTTTATCTACATATTCCAGATGCCATGAATACAGGTGCTGGGGATGGGCAGAAGACGTACCAGTGATGAGTGCCATAGACATATCAACATCCTTTAGAAAAGCCTTGCTGTCTTCCTTTGTAACTGTTGAATAGGCCCATAAGTTTGAATGTTAAAAAGATTTTAGAGGTCCACTAGTCTATCCTCATTGTCCCCTAGAAATATTAGATATAAGACTGTTATCCATAGTCTACCTCCCTATGCATAGCTATACCCTCAGTCTCTGTCTAGTGCCCTCTCTTTTCTTCTGTTTTGCTTGGCAGAAGCATCAACTCCCATAGGTTCACCTCTCATCTCTATGTAGATAAGTCCTCCATCTAGACATCCGACCCTCATCTTTCTCCAGAGCCCTCGCCTCATGCCCCTGCCTGCTAGATATCACCACCTAAATATCCCAGAGTCATTTTAAATTCAACATATCCAAACTAGAATTCATTGTCTTTCTTTCTAAACCCATCTCTCCTCATAACTACCCTATTTCTTTGGAAGGGGCCACTATTCTTTCAATCACCAGGGTTCATGGCTTCAGAGCTGTCCTCAGATTTCCCAAATCTTGTTTGTTGCATTTCCCTAGCATCTCTCACATCCAGCCCCTTATTTATACTCACACACTGACCATCCCAGTTTAGGCCCTGATTGCATCTAGATTATTTCAAGAGACTGCTAATCAGTGCCCCTGCATCATCTCTCCCCTCTCCAGCTAGACAGCTGCCAGAATGACATTCCTGGAAAAGCTGGATTTGAATATCTCTGTGATCCTAAGCCATTTAACCTCTCTGGGCCTCAGTTTCTTCATCAGTAAAATAATGAGGTTCCTTGTGGCTTTACATCAATGATCCTATGATCCTTAATGTGATTCTCTGACCATGCTACTGTCCTGGTCAAAAACCTCAAATGACTCCACAAATGCCTTTAGGGTAAAATACAACCTCCCCTTCTTAGAGGGCCTCATACTCTGGCTCTAGCCTATCCTTCCAGAATAAATGCACATCGACTCCCCTTCACAGATGCTACACTCCTGCTCCCCCATTCCTACCATTCTATCTCCTGCTTGTGTGCCTTCAAACAGGTTCTCTCTGCTACCTGCTTTCCTTCCTCAACTCTACCTGTTGGAACTCCATGTTTCCTTAAGGCTCTTTTAACCACCACCTCTTTACAGAGACCTTTTCCTAATTCATTTTTTAAAATTTATTTATTTACTTTTCGTTTATAACATTAAGTTCCACAGTCGCTTGAGTTTCAAATTTTCTCCTCCTCCCTCTTCTCCCCACTCCCTGCCATTGTGGCATAGTTGTTAGTGCCTCTTGCTCAAATTACTTTGTATTTTCTTAAAGATATTTTGTTTTTACTTATCTGTAAACATATCATATCTCTCTAATAGAATGTAAGCTCCCTGAGGACAGAAACCATGTCACTTTCATATCTATTCTCAGCACCTAGAAGTCTGGCACCTTACAGGCTCTTAATAAAAGTTCAGTTGATTAATTGCTCATGGTCACAAAGGTAACAAGACAGCTGACATTTGAACCCCAGGTCTCTGCTGCTAAACTCAAAACTTTTTCTACTGCATAATACTGCCTTCAGGCATTCATTATATTCATTTAACCAACTCGGGGCACAGTCTTCATCCCATTCCTCCTCTCCCACCATGATACACAGCTGATCCTGTTTTCTCAAAGTTTGAGGTCCTATCAAGAAGCAAAGACTTTGAGTACAGTCCTGGTAATGGGGCAATTGCTGCTGTCTGAATGGGAAGAAGCTTCTCAGTAGATCAATCATTAGGTGATGAATTTTTTGAGCTCTATCAGCTCACAAAGTCTATGTTTAACAAACCCTTGCTAGATGAATGAATAAGTAGATGGATTAACTAATTATTTCATCCCCAGAGGTAGAAGAGAGGTGATCTATGAATTTAGATAAGCACAGCTAAAATCTAGTTGTAAAAGGTCAATAGAAAAATTCAGAGTATTTCTTCTGCAGAACTGTCTGACACAGAAGTGTTGATATTGGACCTCTCTACCTCGCTTGGACCAGAAGTTCAAATTTTACCATCTAAGCTATCCATGTGTATAGTATCCATAACCACAACACCTAGGTCAACAATCTGAACAAAACTGTCTCACTAGAAGAGAAATGAGGGACATCTCTTTTGTCTCCCTTCCCTCCAAGAATTATATCAGACTGAAAGGTACTGCTCTGGGGTTGGACAATACACCTCTCAAATGAGCTCTGTGAAACTGAGATTTGGGGAGGGGAGGAGGGAGTCAACTATCACAGAATCCTCCAAGGGGAAGGGATTTCAGAGAATGCTTTCTTACAAAATCCTTGATGAGTAGGGTCATCCAGCCTGTACCTAAAAACTTCCAATTATGAGGAGCCCATCACCCTCCAAGGCAATCCATTCCACTTTGGGATAGCTCTAAATTTTTAGGAATTTTTTTTTTCTTTCAAGCCATAATTTATCGCTCTGAAACTTCTACATACTGCTGCTAGCTCTGTCTTCTAGAACAGAGTGGAACAACTAGAGTGGAATAAGTCAACTCTCCTACCTATAGGAGAGTTCTTCAGATACTTGAAGACAATGATAGTCTACTTTTGAAAACTAGCTTTTCCCAGCCCTCTCTCTTAGTTCCTTCCCCATGAGCTTACCTCAAATCTATCTGTATCTTCTATGTATGTTGCTGTTTGCATGGTGATCTCCCTTATCAGTCTGTGAGCTCCTTGAGAATAGGAACTATTTTTTGCCTTTCTTTGTATCCCTAACATTTAGCATAGTGCCTGACACATGGTAGGTACCTAATAAATGCTATGTGATGGCTACTCCAAATCTCTTTTCCAAACTAAACATCCCCAGGACCTTCAGACAATCTTTTTATCAAATGGCTTCTACTCCTCTCATCATCTTGGAAACCCTTCCCTGGATGTGTTCTAACAGTTTGTTAATACCGTTTTAAGTGCACATTCTGCCTGAAAAGGTGGCTGACTTATTTTTGTTAATGAAAGCTAAGTTCTTAATTTAAAAAAAATCCTATGTCTCTCCACCATTGTTTTCTGAAGCTAGAATTACATGTGTTTCTAGTCCCAAATGCCAAAACTCTTATCTGTTGCTTCCTATATGTTTCAAGAATTCAGAAGCTCACTGGATAAACACCACCTTGGCACATGACAAATCTAACCACTGGTATAATTATCTTTATTAACTAATTTATTAATGCAATTATTTTATTAATGTAATAACAATGCGTATTTATCCTCAGAACCCTTCATAGAAAATGCCAAACTATGGCATGTCAAGTTCCCAACTCTTGTCACCTGTACCCTGGGACAGTAGGATGTGTGTGTATGTGCATTCTTACACACAAACTCTTTCTAATCATTCTTTGTCACTTCTTTGACAAGGGGGCCTCAGTGGGATCTCATTGCCAGCTGCTCCTTCCTGACGATAAATTATGAAGAGGCACTCTGACATAATCATTATCATAGCTTGGCCTTTCTCTTTCTCTGACTCCACAGCATAGATCCTTTTCTGTGATATACAGGGCAGGGCCAACACTTGATCTCGACAAAATTCACGGCAAATGACCATTCCCTCCCTACCACTACCCTCCCAGAAGAGTAAGAAGATAAATGGATCTTCCTGTTGGTCAGGACACACCCTCAAAAGCATGTTGCTTCAGAATCCCTAACTTTAAAACAGCTACTGACTCCAAAAGTGACATGCAGTGAGACAGATGGCATTCCCACCTTCAAGCAGATTTCAAGTGGTTGACTGGGAATATTCTGCAATGGAACACAAACACACACACACACACACACACACACACACACACACACACACACACACACACACACCCCACTACCCAAAGGACAACCATAGAGTGGTCATTTAACACAAAGTTACAAATTAACTTTATCACTAGAATTTTCTTAAACTTGTCCAGTTAAGAATTTGGAGCACTTTACAAGAAAGCTATTATGGTTTTTGAATGTTCAGGACTGAATGTAAGCCAACTTTGCTTTACACAGATATCCTAATGGAAATAAAAGTAACCCTTGCTGTTGCCAAAAAGGTAACGTATATGCAGACACACAAGCAGTGCCCTAAAGCAAAACCCCAGAACCCAAAGTAATCAATGGCTCATAATTGATAATAGTCTCTGAAAAGTAAAATCAACACCAGCTGACCCTTTCATCATGAGCAAAGGAGAAATCCATTTTGGAAGTGTCCAGACATGGGGTGTTTCGGTCCTGGCATCAAAATATGCAGAAATATCCAATTACACAAGTCCTCAAGCTAGTGGCCAATCTACTTAGAACTGCTATGTCTCCAATAGCCTTCCCAGTCACCAGTCCTTCAGCTATCCTCTCCTACTTGATGGCACAAAGTGGGCCATGTGAAATGTTATAGAAAATTCTGCATGATTTCAGGAGCTCGTAGTTCAAATTAATTGGTGCATTCAAGTTGGGGTCCTTGCAAAAGGCTGGACTCTCAGGTGAACTAGAGTTAAAATAAGGCAAATTCCCAGAAACAATAAAAGCTCAAAGAGATCAAGAACTTTCTGGTTGGTTTTTCCTTCTATATTCATCAGTAATATGATACCACTGCCTACAAGGTTATATAGACATTACACAATGCCTAGCACTACGTAATATTTACCCACTTTCAAATAACACCTCTCTCACTAAGAGATCAACAAAGGAGGAAAGAAAGAAAGGGGAGGTGGGGGTAGGGAAAAACCAGCACACTCTCAAACAAACCACCCTAAAGACACCAACAGAGAATAAGAGTTCAGATGAAACATTAATTTAACATGGGATGATTTACTTCTATACATAAACATCAGAGAGAAAAATTTGAATTTTTGAATTATTAAAAATTGAAATATCTGAATGACAAAGAAGTTATATACCCTTATAAGGTTGCAAAATAGATGGAGTGACATGATACTTTTCAAAAACTGCTTCAGAGAATTCTAAACTAAAACTAATAAATGTGTATGCTTGGGGAGAGAAGGCTTTCCTTAAAGCCTAGCTACAACTGTGTGGCTATTTCTTCTCCTGCTAAAGAAGGAATTCCACTAAGCTACGTACCTTCCAAATCTATCCCTTCTATCCATTTTTTCAGCCTTGTAAAACTTATGGCACCTTACAAAACTAGTTTTTCTTGACTTCTTTTAACCAAATCTGCAACAGAGGATGGTTTCGCTACCTGTCCAGTAAACTTAACAAACCCGCCTCCAGGGGGTTCTCCTCCTCCATCCCCACCATAGTGCTTTGGATTGGACTAGAGACCAAGTATTTGCTATAAAATAAAGCTATGTCAAAGGCAATGGGAGAGGATGCTGAGGAAGAAGCAAAGAGTGAATATCTAGAAAGCCATAACTTCTAGTAGAGATGGGCCTAGGAGAAGGCAAGTTCTGTGTAACACACGGGGAAGTATAAAGAGGGGCCCTTTTTAGCATGACCTTTTTATGAATGCACATAATTTTCATGCTGGAGAATCCCATTCTCCCTAGCCCCTAAGGATTGATTTTGTGATGTCAGGTTGAATATTTTGCAGAGAAAGGCTCCAGGGGACAGTAACACAGAGGAGGTGAACATTTGAAACTTTGCTTAAAGTAAGCCAGAAAAGCTTCATCCCAGCTCTGTTTGAAGAGAAGGGAACAATTCTCCATTTATAATATAGTAAATACCAACAGAGTTGGGGGGAAAAGAAAACATTAAAAACTAAACTTTGACATATCCTTCCTTGTCAGTATACACTGATGGCAGTTTTTCAAAGCCTGAGATCCAAAGGACCACAGTTTTCATCTTCTTCCTGGTGGGAAGAATCGCCCAGGTCACCACACAAAACCAAGACTTCTTGGCACCCCTACTTTCCAACGTGGAAACTGTTTGAATTTTCATCCTGGTGATTCTGCTTTCAGATTAAAGCCATCCTGGCTTTCCTTTCTACTGATCCTCAAAGATGTCACATCTAGGGAAGGGCAGGAAAGAATGGAACTGTGTTCAGACCAAAAACACTCCCTAAGAGCCACAGTCCCACATTTGTCTTGCCTCCAGCCAATCCATCCCTCTGCTTTATTACGGCTTTCCTCTTCCACCTCCCAGTGGGCAAAAAAGATAGATCGTCTCCTTTTCCTTCTTCCACTACCCTCTTCACAAAACCGCCCCTCTCTACAGCAGCTCCGCCCTCCATGCATCGCCCAAGTGACCAGGCTCGCCTGGCTGTTGTTCCTCTGGCCCCGGGTTTGTACACAACACAGTACTGTGTTCTACTCCCTCTTTCGGAGGAAGAACCACATTTAAGACAAAGATGCCAGTTTGAAATTACAGAAGGGTAAAATCCATGCTAGGTAGGTAGGAGCCTCCAGGATACCACAAGGAACCCAATTACCAGGTTATTTATTTGGCCCGACCACAAAGGAAATCATACTAGTCCTAGACTGCGAGTTAGAATCCTTTCTGCTGGCAATACATTTCTGATATTTCTCTCTGCCCAACAATGCCCCAGCATCCTGCCGACCTTACACTTCCTCAAATGAACAGAAACGAGCAGCCCCTAGCCACTGCAAGTGGAAACTGGAAGATTGCCCTAGTCTGGTGGGATTCCATGCCATTTAAGCTCAGCTCATTCAATTTCCTTTTCTCAATTTCTCTCTCGTCTTTTTTTTTCATTCCTTTCCCTCTTTCTCCCTTGCCCGCCCCCTACAAAATATATATATATATATATATATATATATATATATATATATATATATGACAAAGTAAAGAAGTGACGTTCTCATGCTGTCCCGCCTCCCAGTGTCTGGGAGAGAAGGGCCAGGTAGCTCAGAAGCTCTCAAATCTGTCCTATCCCAGTGCATAAGCTCTGGTTTTGAGGAGGTCACATGCAATAAAGGCAAGAGGAAGCAGCCCTGGGCTGCCTACACAGTCAGTAGTTTCACAGAAAACCTAATCCTTGATTGCCTGTCTTCCAGGAGCTTACAGTCAGAGAGAGAGACTGCAGATGAACAAGGCAAACCGCCTTTTGTGGACGCCAACTCCACTTTCCCCCGTGAAAACTAGTACATCTGCAAGCCATTCTCAGGGACCATCATGAGTTGTCATTCTTGAGGGTTTCCACTGGAGAATGCCTCCTGGCCAAGCTATGTTGAATTCATCCTCATCTCCCTTCACTCACCGTTCCTTCCAAAGCTGAGGACTGCCCACGACCGCAGGGCAATATGCCACTGTCGTTAGCTCCCCCAAGCCCGGTGATTCAATAACAAAATCGGTCTGAATCATCCATATAGAAGGAGCGAAAAGGTTCCCCAGAGATAGCGGATATCTTAGGGGAATCGATAGGAGTCTCAACAATTTAATCTGAGACTTTATGAGATGTGAAGAGAAAGAAAGAATCCTTTCCTTGCGACTCTCCCTTCCAAAACATAGCCTTCCTATAAGTTCTCGGACGCAGGCGCTAACAGCTTGATTCACCTGAAAGGGATTCATTCACAGAGTGCCCATCATTTCCTCTGCCCTCTGGGTCCCTGCCTCACCCCACCCCCAACCCCAATCCTGGCTGAAGGGCGACCACCTGGAAAAGTACGAATCCTCGAGCCCCAGCTCCATTTCGGAGGGGGAGCCTCAGAGAAGCGCTCCACTGGGATAGGGCCCAGCACTTAACTCTGCAAACTTCTGGGGAAAGTGCTCAGAGGAGAGAAGGGGCGCAACCTCCCCGCTGGGGAAAGGGCTGGGTTGCCTTAGACCACAGACAGCTGGAGTTCCAGGGTGGGTTAACAGGGAAAAGCGACGCACCGCCAAGCTGACGGGACACCTCTTCCCACCCCCATCCGCTTCCTTGGACCAACTCCTCAGTTTTTCCCTGCCCGTGCGGGCGCACCAGACGCACCCCGAAAGCCTCCCATCATCAGCCCCTCGATGATTTATTAACATTTTTCAAAGCTGAAACCGTAAACGGAGAAAAGTAGCGACGGGCATCAAGTTAATCGGCAGGATGGGGGCGGATATGGGAGGGAGCGGGGCGCACAAGTCCCCCACTCTCCATCATGCCCCCCCAAAAGCCAGAGGAGAAGCAGCGCCGGGCTAGCCCAGGGAGGAGACTAAGAAGGACTGGGCGGAGGGGGGAGAGAAGCCAGAGGTCTCGTGGGTCACTTACGCTGCTGTTCTCGCCGGTCCAGTGCACCATGGCTTGGTTGTGGGTCGCATCCCCTTTGAGCACGAACGAGGTGCTGATCAGAGAGACCTGCGCCCTGGGGGATGCTCCAGCCGCCGCCGCCGCTCTCCGAGAGCGACTCTTCCAAGCAGCCGGGTCGCCTCCTTCCCCGATACTGAGTGCGCTCTGGTCCGCGCCTGCCTCGGGCTCCGCGCCGCCACCGCCGCCACCATCACCACCACCACCAAGGAGCGACTGGTCCAGCGGGCTCCTTCCAGCCCGGGTCACCCAAGAGCAGGGACCTTCGCCCCCCAGCTCTGGGCACCGCAGCGCAGCCCCCGAGGTACAGAGCAGCAGCAGCAGCAGCGGTGGCGACAGCAGCTGCGCTCCGAGGCTCCGAGCTCTTCCCTCCGGGAGGGTCCGTGTCCGAGACTGGGGTGGCCCCCTTTGCGCCATTATCTTCTTCTGATGCGTTAGTGACAGGCTGGGATGGGAATGTAAGATAGATACACAACCCTAGGAGGAAGGGCAGGAGGGAAGGAAGGAGGGAGAGAAAGCTGGAGAGCGAGAGAGCGCGAGAGGGAGACGGGAGGAGGAGGGGAGGGAGGGAGGAGGGTTTGTAACCAAAGCGAGGATTTACATAGGAACCACAACTTGCTTGGGAGCTCCAGGCTGAGCCAAGGAGACGCATCGCCATCTGCCGGCCTCACCAAGTGGGACCTGGGCTTCCTAGCATCCAAAAGGCAGTCAAGAGGAATCATAACTCATTTCTATAAGTCTTTCCTTCACGTTTACAAAGGTCCCAAGAGTCCTGTGAGGTAAAGCCCCAGTTGACAGAGGAAGACACTAAAGCCCAGAAAGGGAAGTCCACTTGCCCAAGGTCACACAGCAAGTAGAGAATACAAACTAGAACCCAGGACTCCAAACCAGGCCTCTTCTCATGACATTATTCCTCCTCTATGTAGACTCAATACACTGCTGCTCTGGCTATGGCCAAACAGAAGAAAGACCAGGAAGATTTTTAGGGCTGGGTCACAAACTCAGAGGGGAGGCATAAAGACTAAGAAAGTAGGTAAAAGGCTCCAGGAATCAATTGGGATTGACCAGTTGGCCATCACAGATGTTGATTTTCACCACCTCATTATCAATAATAATAATAGCTCCTATATCCTTAGCACTTTAGATTTACAAACTACTTTCTCCACAGAACTAAGAGGTAGGCAGTCTATTTTACAGATGACTAAACTGAGACTCAAAAAGTGGTAATGGCAGAGAGGATTGAACATCTCCAACTGAAAAGGACCTCCAAATCTCTACTTTTCTTTTGCTTTTTGTAAGCAAAAGAGGGGGAGGGGGTTAAGTGACTTGACCAAGGTCACACAGCTAGTAAGTGTTAAGTGTCTGAGGTCACATTTGAACTCAGGTCCTCCTGACTCCAGGGCCGGCACTCTATTCACTGAGCCACCTAGCCACTCTCATTTTACAAAGTGAGAACCAAGGAGGCTGTGATTTGCCCAGTCACACAGGTGTTAAATATGAGGAGGGTTTTGAATGGAGTTCCTCTTTCACATTAGAGGTTTTCCTTAATTCCCTCTTACTCTATTCTCATCAGGATAAAGAAAATTATGTTATCAGAACAGGCAATACTCATTTCAATTTTTATGCATTTTAAATTCAATTCAACAAACATTTATTATGTACCTCTTTCTCTGAAAGAGCTATTGTAGGCCAGAACTAGTATCAGAGCCCAGATGTTAACAGACACACTAGGAAAGCTAGATATGTCTTTGATAATGAGCACATTTACATTAGAACCCTCTTTTCAAACAGGAAAAAAATTCAAATGGTCTCCTTCTATGAACTATGTTTCTATGCATCTTTACTTTTTAAAAAATGATATTGAGTACATGAACCTCAAAAGTTGGATGTGGGCCCAGCACCTCTGAAAGCCCAGTCTCCATAGAGAAGAGGGGATACATCAGAAGGGCAGAGGTTAACCCTCAAGCATTTCATAGAGTTGGAGAATTCTCTGAGGCTCCAAAGGTCTCTCATCAAAGTCAAAACACCTGAATCTTTTGAAGTCATGAGGCATTTCTCCTCCAATACAAACATACTTTTCTCCCTCTCTAGACATTTTATCTGAAGCTCTGTAATATTCTTCCTCACTGACTCCCCAAATGTATATTAGCCACTTGGGTTCTAATCCATCAACCACTCAGACTCAAAGGTTAAACCTAAGAGCTAAAGGAGGAAGGGAAGAGGGAGTACATAGAAATGTGGAGAGGCATGTGGCATTAGGGAGATGGGGAGGTACTTTGGAAAAAGCAGAGGTTGTTAGGCCATGAGAATGATGGAAGGAAGGATGTGGAAAGGGAAGGGTGTCGAAAGTAGTCCTTCCCCTCCGCCCGGCACAGACCTTCCTAAGATCCTGATTGAATTATTGTACTAGTCAGAATCTAAGCTGGTAGTACCAGGTCAGTTCACCTCTGAGTTCTAAACTGCATAATGTAATTCATTTTCTCTTCACTTGATCCACAGAAAACTAAGATCACTAAAGAGAGTGATCCCATCTTCTGCCACAAAGCTCCTCATTGGGCTAACACATACCTTAAACCCTCAGGAAATACTTGTTGGGTTGATTAGTCATTCTAACCACTTTAACTTTTGCTTGATCCACCAGAAAGTGAAGAATTCTCTCCCTGGACCCTTCACGTCCCTTTCCCTACATCCATCCTACTCATGCTCTCTCACAGCTATTCAAACTAAAAATAACAATACCTTATTTGAAAGCACCGTGATATCTTTCCTCTTCTATTCTCTCAAAAGCCCAAGTGGATATGTGATCTCATCATTTCTGGAGTTCTCTCTAGGGATGAAGACTATAACCCATCCAAGCCTGCTCAACCTGTTCAAATCCAGTCTCCCAAAAGTTTGTCATGGGTTCCACACTACATGGTGGAAGGCTGTCTCAATTTCTTCTGACTCACTCCATCAGAATAAATAAAATGAGGTAGGTAGGGCATGCAATATTATCTGCATTTCCAATTCAAATCAACAACAACCAAAAACAAACACCTACCTACTGTGTGCCAGGTACTGATGGGGAGGAAAAGGGACAGAGAGGTTAATTGAACATGGTAGCTGTTTGATAAATGCCTGTTGAATTGAACTGATTATTTTAGGGTCAATGACAGACCAGTGGCTGAGCTGGGATTAGAACCCAATTATTCTAACTTTCATCCCCAGGCCCTTTCCACTAATACATACCAGATGATTCTTGTTTGTGACTATTGCTAATAATTGTAAGTCAATTTCTATAGCAATTTGGAGTTTACAAAGTGTTTTCCACCCAACAGTTCTATGAAGTAGGCTTGAAATTTTTATCCCCTTCTGGGTGAGATAATTGAGTTTCAGGAGAGTAAATGATTTGTCCAGGGTCATAAGTCAGCAAGTGCTGGGACTGGAATCAAATCCAGGTCACCTGGTTTTAAGACCAGGGTACTAAATGAGTTAGCTAATACTATCTTCGTGACTAAACTATGGGAGGAGGGAAGGAAGGAAACATATATGGTTATTTTCTGCAAGAACCACCCAAAATGAAGGAAAGAGGAATTAATTAAAACATCACATGTTGTCTGAAAAAAAGCCTATAGTGGGGAGGAGCAACTTAACAATTGAAATTATAGTGAAGAGGCAAGTAGGGTTTTATTGTCTGGTCAAATGAGTCCCTAAAAGTCACTCTATGTGTGTAAGAGAGAGACTTTTAAGTGGATGGATGCAACAGGCAGGTAATTATGTGTTGGGGAGAGGAGTAGTGTCATGTGTTTGCTCTCTATTTGGCATCTGGCACTTCAGCTATCCTTGATAAATATTAAAGCCCAACCATGAACTACAATATGAGTAAGGTTAGGAAAGGGAAAGCAAGCCTGAGACTTACCTGATGAGCAGAAGGGTGAGAAAGGCATTTGTAAGCCTCTCTCCTTTCCTGCCCTCCACCCTTCAGTGAGATAACCCCAGATGAGGGTATACTGTGGATATGAGGTATTCAGATTACTAAGAAAAGATTTCAGACTGAAAGAACAGACACTCATCTGTCTGTGTTTGATAACTCCCATAAACCCCAAAGTGATTTTTCAAAAAGAAAAAAAACCTCTACTTCTCACCTTTTAATCATAACATTTGTTCATTAAAATTCTAGGATTTTTTAATTATTGAAAGTCTCTAGTGATGATGGATTAATTTATCTGTATAAATGTGACAGTGTTCAAATTGTATAGATTTCCAATGTGAATCTTTAACTCTACTCAATGTGTCCTAGAACACACTGGCCGAAGCTCTCCTTAGCCCCCCTTTGCCCGGTGACATTCTGCCTCATATCATTCTAATCAGTGTTTATGCTAGATCTCCTATTCACCTATCAGGTAGACTTTAAGCTACTTGAGAGAAGAAGGGGCTATGTAGGGGTTTTTTTTTTAATCTTTGATTCCTCTATGTCAAGCAGAGTTTCTTGGATATGTGAGAATGTACAAAGGATCTGTGATTTTATCAATATAAGAAACTCCTGATGCAGAGACTCCTTTCATCAATACGGATCAAAGAGTTAAGCCCTAGGGAATTGCTTGTAGCACAGAAAAGTTAAGAAACTTGTATGAGAAATGGGGGTGGGGCAGGGTGTCACCCAACTAGTAAATGAGAGGGGGGTGGAATTTGAATCTAAGTCATCTGGATTACAAGCCCAGCATTCTATCCACTTTGCTTCCATGTAGCTTTGGGCATGGGAGGCACTTAACAATTTATGAGATAGAATGGGGAGACTCTAAAGCAAATGTTAAAAATACTTGTTACACCCTTAAAGACATCATAATGACTAGAAGTTGTATTATTAGCTTAAATTGACAAAGATGACCACAACACGTTACACGTGGATGCAAACAGCAATACTTTTCCCTGGAGCAGTGGTTCTCAAATTTGTTTGGCTTCAGAACCCCTTTACTATCTTAAAAATTATGGAAAACCCTCCCATGAGCTTTTATGTGATTTAAACCCATAGGTATTTACTGTATTAGAAATTAAAACATCTTATTATTATGAAAATAGCTTTGACTTTGCAGATCTCCTGAATGGGACTCTAGGACTCTTAGGGACCTCAGACCTCATTTTGAAAACTGCTGCCCTGCAAGGCAGAATTAGTGGTAGGTGGTAGGAGGCTGATTTCAGTGAGATATAAGGAAAATCTTCCCACTCAAAGCTGTCCAACAACACACCTGGCTGGGCTGCCTTGGAAGAGAATAGATTCACCTCTAAAGATCTTCCAGCAATGGCTGGATGCTTTAGAGTGGAATTTCATTTTGGTGGGAGAAAATGGACTACTATGGCCTCTGAGGTCCCATCCAATTCAGAGATTCTGAGATTGCCAATGTTCAGGAAACTAAGAATAAGGAATTATATGTGTGCTGTAGGGAGTTGTTGAAATTAAGTTTTAAAAAAAGTATTTTAATGATTACCAAAAAAACAAGAGGCCATAGGTGGTATTTTTATTGGCATGACTAAAGAATTATAATCTTTTTATCCAGCTTTTAGGGGAAAAAGCAAAGCAGAATAGTAGATGAATGGTCAACATGTTAATTCAGGCCAGAAGTAAAAGGATGGGGTGGGGGGGGGGAGGGGAGGGAGGAAATAAGTAGAGCTATAGAAAGAGGAAATCAGAAATAATTGACAATCACTTATCTAGACCAAGCTATCACATGCCTGTGGCAATCAAAAAGAAAGAAGGAGAGTGGAAGGAGAACAAAAAACCAGCAATGGAGTGATATAAAGACTGTTGGGGAAAGAGATTTCTCATCTCCTGAAACATTACCAACTGTGGGGAAAGAAAAAAATAAAAATACCTAATATGTGGATTCCAGGCATGAAGGAAGTCTTATAAACTAGAAACAGAGACAGAAGTCAAGAAGGCAATAAGATCAAGGTAGTTTGGGTGATGCATTCTGCAGTCCCAGGAGGGATCAATCAATGGCTCAGAATCATGGACCTACTCATAGAATTAGAACATACTAGGTAATACTATTAGAAAATACAGTCTAATGAGTGGAAAGGGTTTTAAAGTCTAGTCCAACTCTCTTCATTTTTGAGATAAGGAAAGTTAAGTGACTTAACTAGTAATAGATTTCAAACTAGAACTCTGTCAGATCTGGTTCCCAGTCGAGTCCTCTTCCCAGTGTATCTCACTGCCTTGACTTGTGTTCTCTGCTTCTTCAGGTCTACTGTGGATGCTGATCAACGTAAAATGATCTTTTGGACTCTTTCTTGTCTCTGAGATCATCAGTTTCTCCAAATGAATGGCAGAGTATTTGGGAAGAAATTAGCTGTGGTTCAGCTCTAATCAACAACCATTTATTAAGTGCCTACTGGGGATATAGCCTAACACTATAGGCTATAAAGCAATAAGGCAATAAGACCAAGGTAGTACTAGAGACGATACTTATTTTGATTCCTTGATGGACCCACGAACTTATTGTGGTGGTTATTCCCTATATGATGATAGCATATAACCCCTCCCTGCCTTCCTTGTCTTTGAAGTTCTTGTGGATCAGACTCTCCCCAACTCACTGGACAGCCTTCCCTTATCTTCACAATAGTACAGATTTCAGGGTAGCACTCAGGCTGTCTATAGCAAAATCCCTCACTCTCTCTACCTTACCATCACCATGGTGGGGGGGGAGGGGGGAGGGGAAGGAGGAGAACACACACACACACACACACACACACACACACACACACACACACACAGACACACCAACACCAACAAGGTGGCATATTATGGATACAGCACCAGGCCTGGAATCAGGAAGATCTTAGTTCAAATCTAGCCTCAGACATTTACAAGATGTGTGACCCTGGGTAAGTCACTTAACCTGTTTGCCTTGGTTTCCTTATATGTAAATTGGGGGGGGTAATAATAGCACCTCCTTCCCAGGGTTCTCATGAGAAGCAAATAAAATAATTTTAAAAGTTCTAACCACAGTGCCTGACACACACTAAGCACTATATAAATTATTAGCTATTAGGATGATTATTCTTTCAAGTCATATGTGTCCTTGTTGATGTCACTTCTTAGATCTGACATCCTTGGCAGTTACTGTTCTTTGAGACACCCACTCTTTTGAGATCATGCTCTTTCATGATATACAGCCACGAAGCATTACTGAAAGAATATTGATGTTAAAAAAACAAATCTATTTTCATGGATTGGGGAATGGAGCCAACTGAATCACAGACAATGGAATGGAATATCATACAGTAAGAAATAATGTATATAATGAATACAGAAAAGCACGGGAAGACTCATATGAACTGAGCCCAAAACAGGAAAACACTCTCATTCTCCCTCTCACTCTCTCCCCCATATATATGTTATATGGACACACACTCACACACACACACTACAATAATGTAAAATAACAATTGCAACAATGGAGACTGAAAATTATGAAATTATAATGACCAAGCATGATCCCAATATAGTGCTATTGGAAGACACTCACCCCATCCCTCCCACTTCTTTGCAGTGGCAGGGGGCCATGGCATATTGCATATAATATGAAATTTTTTATACGTTGGTTAGTTATGCTAAACTTTACTTCTCTTCCTTTTAAAAAATTCTTTATTAGAAATGATAGATTTCTGGAAGTGGGAGTGGTTGGAAGGAATACATGGGAGAATGGAGGTGATGTCAAAACCAAGCATCAACATAATTTTTTTAAAGATGGGCTTCTGCAGCAGTGAGTAACTGGGGATCACTAAAAGTGATGAGCCTATTCCCGAATTCAATGCAGCCTCATCTCCTTCTCTCATTTAGTTCTGGGCCCAGATGCCTCTTCAGTGCCAATGTGAGAGTGGGGGTTGGAGAAGAAGTATATAGTATGATCCCTTGTCATCAAAGCACCAAAGATCTTCTGGGGGACATACTACTACATACAAAGCAATTAGATTGTGCTACAAAACAGAAATCAGTCACTCCACAAGCACTATGTGCCAGGCACTCTGCTGGAAGGTAGGATACAAAATCAAAAGTAATGTTGCCTTTGGGCAGCTAGATGGCACAGTGGATAGAGCACTAGTCTTCAGATCCTCAGAAGGATCTGAGTTCAAATTTGGCCTTGGAGACTTATTAGCTTTGTGACCCTGAGCAAGTCACTTAACCCCAATTGCCTCCAAAAGAAAAATAGTTCCTCTGCTCTCAAGGAAGTTCCTCTCCTCTTTTAGGAGGGATAGGAAGGAGGACACAAAGCAGTTGGGAGGAAAATCAGAAAAGCTTGAGTTGAAGGAAGATAGGGATTCTAGTGGGAAATAGCGGGGAGCAAATCCAGGCATGGGAGATGGCCAGGCAATGGTTGTGTTTGTCCTTCTTTCTTGAAGAGGACCATGACATCAGGGAACGACATGACTTGGATTTGAGAGTGGGAATGATGTGCAAGGTCACCGGCCTCATTTCAGCCAGGTAATGGTACAGAAAGGAAAGAGTGCCACGTGTAAGGAAAAGGAAGGCTAATTTGGCTGGACAATTAAATTGAGAAGCTAATTAATAGAAAAGACATTAAAGCGGTAAGTTGGGAAGGGTTACATGTACCAAAGGAGTTTGGGTTTTTTTTTTTTCAAGCATCCAAAAATAGGCCAGGAGAAGCAGGGAACACATGTAGAGGGAGGGAGATAGACTGGAAAGAGGCCTAGACTGGGACCCAGGCCTGCCTAAGTGCTAGTTCTAACTACCCCTAGCTAGTGAGTAAATCATTTCGCCTCTGTGGGGGACAGTTTCTTTATCTCAAAAATGATGTGGTTGGACTAAACCATCTTTAAGGTCCTTTCCAACTATTATTGTATTTCTAAGGTCCATTCTAGCCTTGATTTACTATTTTCTAAGATGTGACATTCTATAATTTTATGAGTAGGTCCATGATTCTGAATCCCCCCTGTGATTATAGACTGCATCACCCAAATACCATTGGTCTTTTTATCTTCTTAACTTCTGCCCCTGTTCCCAGTTTATGAGCCTTCTGTCACCAATGGAATTCCATGGTACTGAACCACTAGAATTGGAGTCAGGGAGTGACAGTCATGTCAGTGCTTAAGGAAAATGCCTTTGGCAGCTCTGTTGAGGATGGATTGGTGCATGTAGATGATCGAGTACCTTAAACCACAAAGAGATATTTATAACAGAAACCTCATAAAGTATGAAGTTGGGCAAAATGACACTCATGTATCACTTTAAGGTTTTCTAAGTGTTTATCTTGAATCAGCCCTGGGAGATAGATAGTTCAAAGATTATTAGCATCCTTTTACTGATGAGGAAACTGAGGCTCAGAGGATTCTCATGTTCACACAGTTAGAAATATCAGAACAGGGATGAGCATATGAGTATAATCAATTTTGGGCAGACAGATGGCTCAGTGGATAGAACTCAGGAAGACCTCAGTTCAAATCTGGAGACACTCATTAGCTGTGTGACCATGGGCAGTTCACTTAACCCCAATTGCCCTGCCTTCCCACCTCCAAAAGGCAAAAAAATTAAAAAAAGAGCCCCATAGGCTTCACCAGTCATGCCAAAAGAGTCCATGAGATATATTTAAAACAACAAAAAGAAAGAATCCTTGCTTTACAGTATCCAAAAGAGATGGTCACAAAGTCTCTGCTTGAACATTTCTGGTAGCTGAAGCAATCCATTCTGTAGCTGGCTCATTTTAAGCATTAATAAAGTCCTTCAGCCAAAACAGTATCCCTTGTACCTTGAGTCAGCTTTCTCTTCTCTGGAGAAACATAAAACATTTCTTCTCAGCTTCTCATGGGAGCCCTTTGAATGTTTGAAGATAGCAGTTATGTTCTGCTTAAGTCATCCTTTCAGGAAGGACACTGACAAGTCCAGATGTGTTCTGAGGAGATGGGGTAGAGCCATAGATTGATTGGCAGAGGACCTGGGGGTGTTTTTAGCTAACAGCAGTGTAAGGATGATAGTATGCTAGACACAGAAAGGGTTTGGGGGTTCATCTGGTGCTACATGTCTCCTTTCACAGATGAGGTAACTAACGTTAAATGATTTTACCTAAGGTCACATGAGTATTAAGTGGCAAAGCTTAGATTAGAACCCAGAACTTTCAAGTCCAAATCTAGTGTTTTTATTCCAATATCCCACCCTACCTGGAGGTGGAAAAAGGAATTGGGGCTGGACATGATAACTTTCAAAGTAGTTACAAGTCAGGCATATGGAATAGGAATTGGAGTTGGATCCAGAGGGAAGAATTAGAAAAAAGGAGGTTGTAGGGTCAGATAATATAATAATAGCTAATACTAATATAGATCTTAGTTTAGTATAAGGAAAAAATCATCAGAGTTATCTCAAAGTAGAGGGAACAGTTAAGGGAAGCAGTTCCTGAGTTTCTCCTTATTGGAGGTCTTCAATCAGCAGTCAGATCAATCACTTGTTAAAGAAGTCCCAGAAGAAATTCTTGCCACTGAGATTCTATTACTGATTCTATGGCTCTCCAGAATAAGAGTCATGAAGCAGCCTGGAAAACAGCAGTCCTACAAATGTATGTAGGGAGCTGATATCATAGCTTCTGATTTAGATTAGGTCACTGTCACATGCACATTTTATGTATCATCCCCAAGCCCCCTCTTCCCCCACCCCAGTTCTCATTTGTCAAAAGTGGCAACAAAACCACCTAGAGAAGCAGTCTGATTAATGGAATGGAAATTAGAAAACCAAGGCTCATATTTGTGGCTCTGCTACTCACTCATTATGTGGCTTTGCGAAAATCCCTTCAGTTCTCTATTGGGGCTGCCCTATATGCTCCTCATAAAAGACTTTCTGCCCCCATAAAAGACTTTCATTCACCTAGGGAAATACTTCCTCATCCACTGAACTCTGTTTAAGTTAATGGCAACACTCCATTTTTAAGTCCATTCTTGGCTCATCACAATTCACCTCTATCTCCAAATAACTTGGGTAGCTAAGATCAACAATGATCACGAATGACTGTAAGGTTCTGGGAGCCAGTGTCCCTAACTGGGTTGAAAAATATTAAGTCAATAGCGTATCAACTCCCACTGCCTTGGACTTCTTGTTTCATCAGATATTAATCCAAGTTCCCACTTCTTGGGACCCTCACTTCCAGAGCAGAAGGAAATTACAAGGTTAACTGCAAGATGCTATCAAGGTTGCAGAGCAGACATACCTCATCAACTCCAGTCTACAAATAACAGCAAGCCAGGGGCTTACCATGGGCTGCATCTTGGCCTGCCAAAAACAGCATAAAAAAACAACATAATTCAGAATGGGCATATGGTAACCCTTTGTTCACTGTTAGTGTTCCTAACATCCAAAAAGTAAATCTACTCTGCTGCATGTATAGTACCCTCTGGTTAACCCCATAACTACCCTTTATCCTTGGAAGTGGGGGTGCCGGGAATGAAAGAATAGAAGAAAAACCCTAGACTAACACTTGTCTTGATAAAAGTGAAAGGCAAGAGTGGGAGTTATGATGCTCCAGAAATGACATTACTCAAGTAAGTTCAGGCCACTAAATCCCAGGGCCTCATTCCCATCCTTGGCAGTTGTACCCCTGCCAAGCTTTATATATATTAATAACATATATATATATATATAAATTATATATTAATAACATATATTATATTACATTATATATCATATCTAACATATACTATATTATATTACATTGTATATTAAATAATCCCAGGCTGTTTAGGGCACAGTGGCCCCTAGATTTTGGTAAGCTAAGAAGTGACTTAAATATGAAATAGATGACAAGGCTGATATGGAGCTTCTCCCCCTGCCCCTCGGGTGGATAACCTTGGGTACCTACAAGCTGGGTGGGCAGTCATTGGGGGGAAGGGCCTCTTAGAAGAACCCAGAAGGGCTCCCCTACTCTCTCCTTTTGACCACCTCAGACCTGATAAAATCTCTACCTCCCCCTGCTATATATCATTATGCCACCACTGCTTAGGTAAAGCAACGATTTGATCAAATGCTTGGGCTCCAAGAATGCTTTATTGTCCCAGAAAGGATCAGTCTGATTTTGACCTAAGATGGTGACTATGGGCAATTCTCTTCACCTTTCTGGACTTTACTGATCTCCAACAAAATGGAGATACTTATTGCTATACAGACCTCATATGGTTGAGAAACGTGAATGAAAGGATATATAAAGTATAGTACAGTGAACAGAGCCCTAGAATTAGAGTCAAGAAGATATGGGTTAGAATCCTTACTCAGACACTTGCTAGCTGTGTGACCCTAGGCAGGTCACATAACATCGCTTGGCCTCAGTTTCCTAATCTATGAAATGAGAATAACAATAACACTTCCCTCATAATGTTCTTATAAGGATCAAATGAGATAACCTATGTAAACTGCTTTGAAGATCTTAAAATGACATATAAATGTTTGCTATTATTATGCCAAGTACTTTGTGACTAAACATAATGTACTATATAAATGTAAATTACTAATCTTTTTATCATCATCTTCTCCCTTCCAGGGCTTCAGAGAAGGCAGTAACTTAGACTTGATGCCAAATACACAGGCTATAACTGAACAGAAATCAGTCCAAAAACTAGACATTTCCAAATACCCAGATTCTTTAGTTACATAAATAAGATGTCCACATTTTTTCCCTTGAATTTTTCCACTTCCTCTGGCATGCTTAGCCCTGTATAGACAGCTAAAAGCATTTAGCAGATGCTAAGAGCTACACCACTCTGTAATCTCATTACTATTGGATTATGAAGCCCTGGTGATTATAGATCCTGCTATGGGAAGGGGGTCCTGAGCCTTCGTTGTCAGTAAACAAGTTTGGAATTAAGCAGCACAATATTTTTGTTGTTTTTCCCCCAGCATATACCCTAAATCATAAATCAAAGTACTTGTTCCCAACCAATCTAATATGAAGTTGATTTCCCATTTAGATGAAACTTTGCATAAATAAGATTTTGATAGAGCAGTCTTCTTTCGAAAGATTTCAGATACAGGTATAATTAAAATGGCAATTTTGTCTTGGATTAAACCTTGTACATTAATCAGAAAGAATGAACAACATAAGAAGCTGCCTAATGATTCTCCCCTGCATGGGTATATGCAAGGACCAGGATGGTGCTCTCAAATGGAAGGGTTGTCCAGGCCCTCCCTGGAAATATGGGAGCCTTAGAGTTCCTGAGCCACATTGACCAAAGGTTACTGAATCCAAGATTTTGGAATTTCTACCAACATTAGATGAGTGCTCATCAACAATTAATAGCAGTATAAGTTTTGCATGAGCCTTTATTGAACTAAAGTAAAAGAACTCAGAATTCATGTTAGCTATTTATTACCATCATATAACTGTAAGTTATTGTCTTTCCACTGAATTCCTCCACCATTGCCTCACCACAGTGTGAAGACAGCCTAAGTTTCTTGGAGACTGTGCCAGCACAGCCCAAGACGGGCAGGTCTTACCAAGCTAGAAAGACTCAAAATATGGATACAGTGATGAACTATGGATTTATCATGTTATAGGACAACCTAGCTAAGCTTGGACACCCTCACCACCAGAGAGTTGGTCACCTGGTATTGAATTTTGTTGATCATGGTCAGCCATGAAGATGATCTGCTAAGGAGTGGCATGGCTGAAATCTACTTCAACATAGGAAGTGCCCACTGCAATGAAATGAGCCCAGTGGTTAGGTGCCCTTCTTAAGAACACGGAGCTACCAAGTGGCAGAGCCAGGATTCATGCCCAGGTCTTCAAGGCTTAGTAATGCAAGTGTTGTAGCAGGCCAGGAGAAATAGAAATGTTTTGTGTGGGGGCTGTCTGGAGTGGGCTTACAAAAGTGAATGTACTGCATTTATATATAAGGCCAAACAAGAAACACTTCCATGGTCCTGGGACGTCTCATCAGCTGAAAGAAACTCAAGTGTTTTCACATTTGTCAAATAAAAGGGACCGAAAACTCCTTTGCATGAAGAAAAAGCCAATGCCGAGGTTTTACAAAGTAAATTATAGTAATCACATCAATATCGTGTTATGGAACTGCAGTATGAGACTGCTGACCATTTGATTGAAATATACTGGTACTAAAATGATTAAAAAGAAAAGCTCTCATCTTGATTTATGCTACAAAGAGTCTATCACAAAGTCGGAAGCTTATTCAACTCAAGTAGCACTCAGTACTGACATGGCTAAATTAGCTCTTTGAACCACGGCTTTTGCTCTGATGTCCATAATAAAAATAATAATAACATGCATTTAGAACATGTTTCCCCTCTCCGGAGCCTAGCATCCTTACAGGGTAGGATTTAACTCACCAGGACCAGAGATACATGAGGCAGGAAAGGGGAAAAGGAACTAGATCATTATAATGATAGCTGGCAATTATGTGAAGCTTTAAAGCTTTGCAAAGCACTTTACTACTATTACTGGGAAATCAATAATAACTCCCACTTTAATAATAATACCAATAATAATAATATCCAGCATTTTTCTAGCATTTGCCATGTGCCCGGAACTGGGCTAAGCACATTACAAATATCATTTTATTTGAGCCTCACAACAACTCTAGGAAGTCAGTACTATTATTATCCCTGTTTTACAAATAAGGAAACTGAGGCCCAGTGAGATTAAGTGACTTGTTTAGGGCCACACAGCTAGTGATACAAGATTGGATTTGAATTCATGTCTTCCTGACTCCAGTCTCAATGTACTCAGTGTACTTTGCCACTTAGATGCCTAAACCAAATAAATTTCTACCTGTCTAGATAAATGATAGTGATGTATTAGCTCAGTTTCCTAATCTATAAAAATGAAGAGGTTGCATTAGATCTTCTTGAAATTTCCTTCTACTTCTGAAACTCTGTCTACCTCTATGATTTCATCCCATTCCAGAAAGATGTCAAAGTGAAATTGTGCCAAACCTGGAGAAAAGTTAATTTTTTTCTTGTCAGTGATGAAGATGATAGAATATAGAATGAGAACAGGAATAATAGAAATAATCATAAATGATGCCTCTGCTTCTTTCCCTGTAGTTTTTAGCCTAGATCTCCCCTCCCCCATCCCCACTCTCTTCTGTCCCCAATTTTTAACATTTAATTCAACAAACCTTTAGTAAGTGTCTGCTGTGTACAAAGCACTGTGTTTATGCTAGGAGAGATATAAAATTTAGAAAGATAGTGCTTCCCTTCAGGGAGCCTATAGTCCAGTTGAGAATAACAGACTATTCAGCCTACAACAATCAATAACTAGCATTTATCTTCAAAGCATTCACCATGTGCCTGGCACTGTGCCAAGCACCAGCAGTACCAAGAAAGGCAAAAGCCAGCTGTGCTCTTATTGAGCTTACAATCTAATGGGGAAGACAATACATAAAAAAGCTGGAAAGTCCACATTTATAAAGTGCTTTGCCAAGAACTTTCTACACAACTACAACTGAGGGCTGTAGGTAATACAAGGACAATTAGGTGGCACATTGGATAGAGGGCTGGACCTGGAGTCAGGAAGACTCACCTTCATGAGTTCAAACACTTATTACCTGTATGACTCTGGGCAAGTCACTTCACCCTGTCTGCCTCAGTTTCCTCATCTGTAAAGTGAACTGGAGAAGGGAATGGCAAAGCACTCCAGTATCTCTGCCAAGAAAACCCCAAATAGGGTCATGGCAAATCAGACACAATTGAAACCACTCAATATCAATAAGGTAATATAAGTATTATTGTTACCATTTTGTGGATGAGAAAACTGAACTGAGGAGAAGTAAATGTATTTTACTGTAGTCACTCAGCTTAAGTAAACAGCAGAGATGGAACAAGAAGGTCTTCTGACTCCCAGCCATTGTTATGCTGGAAAATGTTTAACAACCAGTGGGGGAAAAATATGCAAGACACACTTTTAAATTTTAATCTGCATTATCAAAACTTTCTCCATTACTTTAGGTCTAGAAAACCAACAAAACAATAAATCAAGCCGATGTTTGCCAATTTCTGAGATGTAAACATTTAACATTATGAACATTTAACAATCAGCTCATGAGCTGGTTTGAGCTCACTCTATCCCAATACTATTGCCACAATACCATGCCACACCCAGCTGAGGTGGTGTAGGCAGAGAAGTCTGACCTGAGAAAGGCTGGATCAAGGCCATATTCATACCATTAAAGAAACAAAATCTCTATCCCTAAAGATTCACCTTAGAGAGTTGAGTAAGAAAGTACACAAATAAAAGTTGACTGAAATATCTTCATATTCCTGAAAATTGCCAAAAAAAATATGAACTTCTTGAGTTGCTTGAAATAATTTTCTTGTAGAGTCAATAATGCTAACATTAGCAACAATAATAGTAATACCGTTTATAGGTGGTTTAAGGTTTCCAAAATGCTTTACAAATATTATTTCATTTGATCCTCACAATTACCCTGCGAGATAGGTACTACTATTCTGATTTTATAAAGAAACTGAGGGAAAGAGAGATTAAGTAACTTGGCCAGAATCATACAACTAATAAGTGTCTGAGGTCAAGTTCGAACTCATATGCTTGACTCTAGGTCCAGCATTCTATACACTGCACCACCTAGCTGCCTCTACATTGTTAATAAAATGCCATAATTTGGGTGTCTAGGGAAGAGAGTGACTGTCAACAATGAAATCATTCCCTATGAGGTGAGGGGATCCTAGAAACAGGATTCCCAAGCAGGATCTCCCAGTAAATCCAAAGCCTTACATGGCAGAGCATCAGTCCAGCCCCCCACCTCCATCAATTCCCACCTCTCCCCCATGATTTTCCAGATTCCCAGTGTTATTTGAACTCACTACCATGGAGAACAAGAGGGCTGCCAGCAATAGTAGCTCTCCAGGTAAAGGGATTTCAGAAGAAACTGAAGGGAAGAGCTGCCCATGGACAGAGGTTGAAACACGTATGTATCCAAGGATCAGTAGGGTTTGGCAAGTTGGGACGGCTTTGTCTAGCTCAATGCCCTATTATTTTCTGGGCACCAAACTATTGCAGTCTGGAGCTCAACCCTTACTAATCCTTTGTCTAATGGTGCAGTTCTTGGTTTTGCCCCTGCTCCTGATGTATATCTCACCTTCCACCTTCAGCTCTGCCACACTCCATCTTTCACATTTTTTACTTGGACTTATCTATCCCATGGTTCTGACTCACACTCACACAAGAACAGCTAAAAGGGTCCTTATTCTCCTAGGAACACAGACAAGACTCAATTTCCTACTCCTGGACCCAAGGGAGCAGGAGCTGAAAGAAGCACTCCAACTCACACAACTAACCACCAGGCATCATATGATGACATTGTGGGCAAGATCGCCAACGTAGAGCCCTTCTAGGATCATAGAGCAATGTTTGAATCAACCTATCTTGCCACAGCAGGGACAAATGGCCAGAATTCTTCAGTTCCAGGGTTTCTTTGTATCTGCACAGCATAGCTGATGATATGCCATCCAAGCTGTGGGCATACAGTCCTCTCTTTTCCTCCACCCTGTGTCTATCAGATCTCTTTCTGTCCTAGTATTTTTTTTCTCATGGTATGAAGTGATGCCAGGTTAGGTGCTGTTGGAAATCAGTCCACATTCCTTCTACTCCAATGTAAGGTAAAGGAACTGAAAGATATTATTTCTTAACATCATTCAAAAGAAAAAAAAAAAGCTTGAAAGCTCTCCAAGTCACTTTGATGCCTCTTGAAGAGGCAGGGGATAGAAGGGTGGCAAAGCACAGCTGTATGTCACGCCCAGCTTCCGAAGCTCAACATTGCCTTTTCTAGTGATGACAGGGATATCCCCATGCAGACAGTTTTAAATGAGCTCATTCTAACCCAACCTGGAGTAATTTTATATCCCACTGATCCATCACTGGAGAAGAACTCACACCCCAGTCTGCTCTCACATACGGACACAGGATTCTCACTGCGCTTAGCACAAACACACAAGGAAGACAAGCCTGTGGGTTCTGAACCCTACACAAGACACTCCCAGGAAGTCATAACTACTTACACCTAGGAACAGAGAAAGATGGAAGATAATGGTCACCACCAATTCAGGAGATCCCCAGATCCATAAGCCCAGCCCAATCATCTAACCTTGAACCCACTACTGTGGCACAGTCCAATCAGCCTGGCTTCCCCAAAACTAAAAAGATCATGATCCCCAGCACCAGAAAGCCTTCTTCAAGCACTGCCTTAAACAGTCTGGCTCTTACTAAATAATGCTGGGGAACAATCAAGGATTGTTTCAAGCTCCTGATGCCTGGCTGACCTCTGCTTTACTTGTGTTCTGGCTTCTGCCTCCAGTTGCATCTCCATGCAGAGGAAACATGTCAACCCTGCCTCTTATGCTGCCTTATGTGAAGGGTTCTTTTTCTTGATTCACTCTAAAGGGAAAAAGGCTGCCACCCGGGTTCAGATTTTCTGCCACCATCTTTCTTTTGGGCTGCTGTTGAGGTCTCAACTCCTATTTATTCTGACGCTTTGCAACTTTGTGACACCTACCATACCTCCTTTCCCATCTTAGTAAGCTTTCTCCCATGTTTCCTTGTTAAACACAAGACCCCATAGATGTCTAACTTTTGCCACCTCTTCTTAGTTAATGATATTCAGGAACAGTGGCATGCTGGTAAATATTGAACAGCCAACTGGCACTCTCTCCCTCCCACCTTAAATGTAATCATGACACACTTAAAAATTTAATCTGCATTATTAACATTTTATCCATCACTTTAATAGGTCTAGACAATCAACAAAATAATAAATCAAGCCCTGATGTAAAAAATGTGTTGACTTCCAAGGTGTGAATGCTCAGACTAAAAATTTTAAAATTGGCTCTCACAAGCCAGTTGGACCTGGTTCTAGCTCTGTCCTGCTCTGGAATCTTATGAAATCCTATTGGGCAGAGTAGAACTGAGCCCCTATTGTCAGCAGAGAAACCAGCTTTCCAATTCTGTGATTTGAGTGATGAGGAATGGACTTCACCTCAACATGTCTTTCCCAAGGAGGCCTGAAATTCCACCATTAGTGATTCATCCCTTTGGGTTAAGCATTGACTATTTTCTTTGGTCCTAAATAAAAATATGAATAAAACCACAGACTCAGAAGGAAATTTAGTGCATAGAACATGCAATATTGGAGCTGAAAGGGACCTTAAAGATTATCTAGCCCAATACACTTATTTTCATTGGGACTTTATCATTCTTTACAGTTTACAAAGAACTTTCCTCCCAACACTTTGAGAAAGATAATGCAAATATTATCCCCATTTCACAGACGAATCACACAGCTAGTTGGTGGCAAAACCCAGTTTTATCTAATAATTAGAATCTAGTTTTCCTAGCTTCTAACGTGCCTTTCACTGCACCAAGACTTCTCTCCAGGGTTACTGAAAGAGGCCCATAAAACCTTGATGGGAATTTGCTTATTGGGCTATTTTTCTCTATAACAGAAAAAGGAGATAGCACAGAAGCCCTTGGCACTTGAATTCTCATGTCTAGTCAATGGTTGTTTACAAGCCAAAAATTATTCAGCTAAGGTAGAAATTTGTGCAAGAGGGAAGGGGGAGGGATGGATGCCAAGCATCAGAATCAGAGACAGCAAGAAATACAGCAGTGGTCAGGGTCCTGGCTGAGGATCAAACCAGGGACTCAGAGAGACTGGAGTCACCGTGCCAAGAAAAATGGCAAAAAATATGCATTGTGAGGTATGGGCTAGGTGCAGAGACTAAAACTAGAGACCCCAAGAATGCAGTTTGGGGGATGACCCATGGAGGATCAGGAATAAGTGGGGAGCCACATAATATCTACCACACATCTCTCTTCCCTAGGCCTCCAGTCCCTCTTTTATATATGGTAGAGAGGGAGGGGAAGGGAGATCGAGAGTCTGGTCAGGAAGTTACTGACCAATTTTCTCCCTCCCCCCACCTCAGTCCATTTGATGTCAACAAAGAAAGAGTCAAATAATCAAAAAGGAGTTCTTAAGCTGACGTGCACTTTGTTACTTTTTTTATGGAGTCCTGAAGATGCCTGTAATGAAGCTTTATGGAATTAAAAAGTCATCCTTGTCATTGGATGAGGCAGAAAGGAGAGACTGAAGGCAAACTTCAGGACATTCATAACTCTGCTAAGGCTGGGTCTGTAGCATGGAATTCAAGCATTGACTTTCTCCGTGAAACACTGGGAGAGCACAACAAGCCAAAGCAAATCGACAAATATTTATTAAATGTGTACTGTGTATAGAGCACTGTGATTTGCCCTGTGAGAGTATCTGATTTGAGATAAAATACTACCTCTGCTCTCCAAAACTCAAGAGTCTAGAAGGGCAGTAAAGCAAAACACAGAAAGCTATAATACATAGTATTTCATGACAAGTTCGTTATTGTTGTTCAGTCATGTCCAGCTTTCATGATCCCATTTGGGGTTTTCTCGGCAAAGATACTGAGGTAGTTTGCCATTTTCTTCTCCAACTCACTTTACAGATGAGAAAACTGAGGCAGCCCCAAAGAGGTTAAGTGACTTATCCAGGGTCACACAGTAAGTGGCTGAGATCAGATTTGAACTCAGAAAGCCTCATCTTCCTGACTCCAGGCCTAGTACTCTACCCATTGTACCACCTAGCTGCCCCAACTGCTATTCTAACCCCAATCATTCTCAGGCTCATTTGTCTTGACATGGCAGTTAACAAAGAGGGTTCCCAAAACCTCCTAATACTGAGATTAGCCGCCCCTAAGTTAATATCCTGCAACAGAAAGCATGTACGCATTGTTTCCTTGCATTTGGCTTACTAGACTCTGGGCTCAAGTTTTCTTAGAAGGGCTTTGAACTTATTGTATTAATTCAATTTTGACAACATAGAAAAACACAGAAAAGAAAACATGGTAAAGGACATGAAAGAGGGTTTGATTAAGTTAGAAAAAATAAACCAATCCCCTTACCTGCTATGAAGTTTATCCTGGCACCAACTCCAAAGCTCTTTGAGTGAATAATGCATGAATAAATGTATTACTTTGCATTTCTTTTCACTGCCTTAATCCAAGGATCTTAAACATGATCTACTTTACTGAGGGGAGTGTCTACATGGGAAAAAAAAATCCCTCAATTAAAAAGGCACCCAGGTGTGGTAGAAAGTAACCTGGATCTAAGTCCAGAAACTTGGGGTCTAGTGCTGGATCTACTATGTCCCAGCTATGACTGTGGACAAGTAACTTAAACTCTGTCAGACTCAGTATCCTCATCTAGAAAATGGGAATAATTACATCTGCCTCAAAGGGTGGTTTGGGTACCAAATGAGACTATATATCTGAAAGTACTTCATAAGCTCTGAGGTATTATCTCAATGTAAGCTTGTGTGTGTGTGTACACGTGTGTGTGTGTGTGTGTGTGTAAATATATAAACATATATACCTATATATATTATACCTATATACAAACTCTCAGATTATAAGCTCCTTGAGGGCAGAGACTGCCTTTGCCTTTCTTTGCATGCCCAATACTTAGCACAGTGACAGGTAAGTTATTGTTCAGTCGTATCTGACTCTTCATGACCCCACAAACCATACTGTCCATGGGATTTTCTTGGTAAAGGCACTAAAGAGGTTTGCCCTTTCCCTTTCCAACCTGGGGGAGGTTACCAAGTAGCCTGGCAAATAGTCAGTACTTAATAAATGGTTATTGACTTGAATGACAAAAAAGGTAGAGGGGGAAACAAAATGGTCACATTAAAATCTGGAAGCTTCCCTAGAAGCTAGGGACTCTGAAAAAGTCCTGTTTTCTCCCAAAGCCTCAGGTTGCCAGAAATACTTGACATTTGCTAACAATTTTTGTCTCCTATGAGTTAAGGTGGCATCCCATTTTAAGTGAAAATAACCCTGGGCATTTAAGCATTTGCCAGTCTTCAGTCATGGATAATAGTGAATGAATTAGCTACTTTTCAGTTTCTTTACAACCTTATAGTTTGCTGACAGAAAAGAATGCAGCTCAGAGCAGAGGGGGAAAATGCCTGTAGAGTTAAAAATTCTGAGTTAAAATCCCATCTCTGGCATTTGCTGTATATATATATTTATATATATATATATATATATATATATTTACAAAGGAGGAAACTAAGGAATGTCAAGTGACTTGCTGAGATCATATATATATATATATATATAATATATATATATATATATGATCTCAATATATATATATATATATATATGATCTCAGCAAGTCACTTGACATTCCTTAGTTTCCTCCTTTGTAAATTGAATAAGCTAGTCTAGATGATGGGCAGCTAGGTGATGCAGTAGACAGCGCGCAGGGCCTAGAATCAGGAAGAGTCATTTTTCTGAGTTCAAATCTGGCCCCAGACACTTCCTAGCTGTATGACCCTGGGCAAGTCACTTGACTCTGTCTGCCTCAGTTTCCTCATCTGTAAAATGATCTGGAGAAAGAAATGGTGAACCTATCTAGTATCTTTGCCAAGAAAACCCCAAATGGGATCACAATGAGCCAGACAGGACTGAAATGACTGAACAACAACAAAATATAGTTTCAATATTTCCCTTTAGCTCTAAATATATAAATATGGGATAGAAAAAGTAGCCGAGAGTATAGAGAACTCCCATGGTAGGAAACAAGGAGAGCCCTGGGGAGAGGGGGGTATCAGAAGGAACAATGAGGGCACTGGGCATTTTGGGGAAGAAACACCCAAGAAAGAGAAGGGGAAGTTAATAGCTTCTTTCATCAAATTCCTGGCTTCTCCCAGGTCTGGCCTTTAAAGAGGCAGAAGAAAGTATGTCTAGTATGTGCCAGCTCCAAGTTAAAAAATAAAGCCACTAAGTGTCAAGCTGGTTTTCCCTGAGAATGTTGACTTGGTTATGCTTCTGAATTCAATTCAAGAAACATTTATTCAAAGGTTACTAGCACTAAGCCCCATGCTAGCTAGACCCCTCATTTCATAGAAGAGGAAACAAGACCAGAGAAATGTGATGCCCTAATCTCAGAGCATTTGCAACCAAATTAGCAAGCTCAAGCACACAAATAACTCTGATGTAAAGGTTTCCTTTTAAATTTTTGTGAAAAAAGGAGGTCCACACAAAGTGCTATGACATATTGTAAGGCAAAAACACTTTGGCTGGTGCAGAGGACTGGGGGTAGAGACAGCAAGGTTTTCTCCACAACTATAATAAGTATTATTATGGTTGACATTTATGTGATATGTTATGATTTATAGAGCACTTGGTCCACATTATCTTGTTTGAAGAAAGGAGGAAATTGCCTTTCTGCCTTTGCCATTCCCAACTAGAACTCAAAACCTCATGTCCATCAGGCAGTTTTCCTGAGCAGCACCATGAGATAATCATATTTGTAAAGTGTTTTGAAAACCTTAAAGAATTATATAAATGCTAATTATTATGTTTAAAACCATGTTGGAAAACAATTTGGAACTTTGTGAGAAAATTGACTAAACTGTTCATACCTATCGACCAAATGATCTCATTACTGGGCATATACCCGAAGACAGAAAGAAAGATCTCATACACATTATATTATATATTACATTATACTATATCATATCATATAATATCATAATCTATATCATATATCACATATATCATATCATACTATATTATATTGTATTGTGTTGTATTATATTGTATTATATCATGTTATGTTGTGTTGTATTGCATTACATTACGTTATATATTATGTTATGCTATGCTATGCTATGCTATGCTATGCTATGCTATGCTATGCTATGCTATGCTATGTTATGTTATGTTATGTTATGTTATGTTATGTTATGTTATGTTATGTTATGTTATGTTATAATCAAATAGGTACCTTAGTGGATAAAGGCACTGGACCTAGAGTCATGAAGACCCAAGTTCAAATCCAACCTCAGACATTTACTAGTTAGGTGACCCTGGGGAAGTCATTTAACCTCTGGCTGCCTCAGTTTTCTTATACATAAAATGGGAACAATAATAGCACTTACCTTCCATAGTTGATGTGAAGATCAAAGGAGATAATATTTGTACAGTGCTATGTCAATGTTGAGCTATCATAAGAAACAACAAATATAAAGGATTTGGTGAAGCCTGTGAAGATTGGTAAGAAATGAAAGCAGAACTAGGAGACTAATATCCACAATGACTACAAAAATGAAAAATCAGAAAAATTAAAACTAAACACAGATTGAATACAATGACCAACCTCTGTCCTAGAAAAAAAAACTAATGAAACAAACAAAGTCTCTCCTCTTGGTAAGGGAGATAGAGGACTATAGCTAGTGGATGTTGAATACACTCTAAGACATTTTTGAAACTGAGTTTGATTTTCCTGTTTGTAACAAGGTAGGGTGGGTTCTATTGGCGTCGAGGTGAAGTATGTCTGGAAATGATCAATATAAAAATCCAAGGCATCAATAAAAAGTTTTTTTTAATGAAATGAGAAGATTGGACTAACTGAGTGATATATTTCTTCTAATATTCTATAAATTCTAACTTCACTGTGTTGGCAATATCCAGCCCTTTTCCCATACAAGCTTCTCTCAGTGGCATGAAGCCAGAGATGATAAACAGTGGCTCCCAGTTGAGGCATCCTTAACCGTTTTTGGAAGTGTGGTGAAGTCTACAGCTCCCTTCTCAGAAAAAGGATCACAAAGGAAGCCAATTATACTTAAATACAGTTATCAAAACATTGAAAAGAGCAGACACCCAGTTTAAGGATTCCTTCACTTGGAACTCTTGAAAATCTCCTCACTTTTCTCTCCATCACAACCAGCAGCAATAGGAACAGTGACAGAAGTGACCAGACATGGGACAAGGCATTTGTAAAAGATGTTTTAAAACAATCACGATCTTTGCCCCCAGTCCCACTATATGCACACAGTTTGAAAATTAAACTCCCTCCCTCCCAAGAGTTTTGAGATTTAGTACATGCATCTAGTATGCACTAAATGTATATAGATTGATATGTCTTAGAGATGATTGAATCCACATTCCTCATATCACAGATAAGAAAACTAGGTCCCAGAGTGGGGGTTGGGGGGGATTTACCCAAGCTTACATTGGTAATAGTGAGCTTTGGTGCTGTGATTTTGATAAAAGTTTTCTATCTCCAAATCCAGAGTCTTTCCCCCATACTACACTGCCTCACTTTGGACAAAACTTAGAACACTCATGCCAAAAAAAAAAAAATTTTAATCCTACATTCCATGGAAAGCAGGATTATTTTTTTCTTTCTGGCAATAAAAATGTAGTCCTTATAAGTTCTATGGGTCCTTATCCCAACTCCCCCTCATAATGAAGATTCACAATACCAGAGATCTCATGGGTCACTACATCTTCTGCATCAGAGCTCTAAGGGTATCCTTCAGGGGCTGGAGTTATTCTCTCTATTGCGATCAGCTTGAGCCCCCATTCTGAGTTCTTCTACCCTCCCAAGTTAATTGCCAGCACCAGTTAATAGGTCCTCAATATCAATAACATTGATCAGCATCTCAGTGCCATTTAGCCAATTATCATCAATATACTGGTAAATGGGATATTTACTGAGAAGGGACAGCAAGAACCAAAATTACAAAGCACTTCTCCCCAACATCTGGGGACACAGTCTCCTCTATGCCACATTTAGAATCCCTGTGGAGAGGGGGCTCACATTTGATGTGGCTGCTACAAACATCTGTCCCACCAACTTCCTTTCCAAATGTGGCAGAGTTGCTGCTTTGCTTTCAGGACCCAGTGTATTGGCTTTAGGGTCAACCCACCCTTAGTCTGGGTATTGATTTTATTCTGAGCTGTGCTCATGGACCAGGTTCAGCTGACTGCAAACTCTGGCATGGACTCCAACTCTCAGACCTCCTGCGGCTCTCTGACCTTTCCAAGCTCATAAAGTCTCTGCCCATTCTGTTCCGTCTCCTATACCCCGTCACTTAGTCCAGGAAAAAATAAATACAGCAAGGACAGAAGCAACAGCAGGGCTGTAAGGTCATGCCTTCATGTCTGCCTTGGGGGGGAGACTAGTTAGAAGATGCTTGTTATCTCTCTCAGCAGCAGTCGGGACGTATGCCTGAGACTTAACACCATCTCTAGGGAGGAGAGACCAAAGGCCTCTCTTCGACCTTGAAGTCCACAGCAGCTCACCTCCAGGAAAGGAAATGGGGCTAAGTTATACCTTGGGAGGCTTTTGTATGCCCACTTAAGTCAAGCTCAGCAGTCATGAAGAGAGATCTTTTCTTCCAATGCCATAGTGAGTAGACGGGAAGCCACTGCTATGCATACTCACGAGGGCTGGGCTTTTGTTGACCAGTCCGTCATGACAAAAATACATGTGCTTATTAAAAACAGTCTTCCATAGGTGAAACACTGTATTCCCCAGAATGAACCTCTATTACTGTTCCATTCCCAATTTTACCTTCAACTAAGAATGCTGGCAACCTGAGGAGACCATAAAATGTCAGAGTTGGAAAGGGTCTTTAGAGATGATCTGCTTCAATCCTTTTGTTTCACAGAAAAAGAAACTGAGTACTTGGCAGAGGACAGTATGGAATAAAAGCCCAGTCTGAACAGCAAGGCCAGAGCACAGGTCGCCAAGGGCCAGAAAAGCATAATAAATTCTAGAGGTTTGATGGACGTGTGTGTGTGTGTGTGTGTGTGTGTGTGTGTGTGTGTAAGAGTTTGCTAAATCTTAGTCATATCTGTATTAGGAATAGAGCAAAAAGCATCTGCATTCACTATATAAAGAAACTGAGCAGCAGAGTCCAAGGCTAAGCCCGAGTCCACCACACAGTGGTGATGGAGACAGAAATAATGCTTTGAAGTATTTCCACCACCAGACAATAATATTAACAACCTGACCTATTTCTTTTCATAAACTGTAGTTGTTAATCCTGCTGTTATACAGAATCCCTTATATTAAAGGAGATTCTAATAACTTACATAATGCCAAAAAAAGACACCATTTATCTCTTTGGGTATGGAAAATGCCCCCTTCATCTCTCCCAAATTAGAATCTCAGGCCAGTTAGTGGTGTTACCATAAACCTCTACTTCATTGGAATGACAGGATAGAAGTTCCGTCCCATAGCTAAACCATGGGATGGAGAACCTGAAGCCAGGGAGGGGATCTGACTAAGGTTAAATACATAGGATCTACGTAATGCAACTATTGTCTCTCCCTCATTCTGGGCACCATGCCTCTCTTAATACAGCTTAAGATTATATATATATATATATATATATATATATATATATATATATTTTTTTTTTTTATTTTTTTTTTGGCTAGAAGATCACACTGTCAATTCCTATTCAGCCTGTGGTCTAGAACCTCCAAATCTTTTTGACTGCTATCTAAACATACTTTTCCTGTTTTGTCTTTTAAAAACTGGATTTAGGGGTGACTAGGTGGCGCCATGACTAGAGCATTGGCCCTGGAGTCTGGAGGACCTGAGTTCAAATCAGACCTCAGACACTTAATACTTACTAGCCTTATGACCTTGGGCAAGTCACTTAACCCCAATTTCCCTAAAAAAAAAAAAAGCTGGATTTTAAAAAAAGCCATAATTAGAGACCTTTACACTTATCTCTATTGAATTTCATCACATTAGATTCCATTCATAAGTTCATAGTTCCAGGTGGCACCATGGATAGAGTCAAGAAGACTCATCTTCCTGGATTCAAATATGGCCTCAGACACTTACTAGCTATGTGACCCTGGGTAAGTCATTTAACCCTGTTTGCCTCAATTTCCTAATTTGTAGAATGAGCTGAAGAAGGAAACAGCAAAGCATTCCAATGTCTTTGACAAGAAAACCCCAAATGAGGGCACAAAGAGTTGGACAACACTGAAAAATTACTGAACTCACAGTTTTAACCTATCAAAATCTTTTGGGATTCCCACCTTTTCATACAAAACATTATTGATCTCCCTAGCTTTGTACTGTCCTCGAATCTGAGAAGAATGCCATCTATGCTTTCTTCCAAGTTACTGACAAAAAATGTTAACCAGAGGACAAATTATGTTATCCCAGACAGAAATGTTTAGCCAAGGACAAATTCCTAGCAGATTCTGTACCAATCACTTAATCAGTGCTCACTGTATAAAACATGAGTTTTATAGGCAATAATAAGTGTTGTTTTTTCTTTATGTGTGTATGTGTCTATGCCTGTGTATAAATATATGTTTTATTTTAAATAGATATTATTTTAAGTCTATGACCTGTATTAGGAGTTGCTGGAAATACCTGGAAAACAGCTGTTTTTCTTACATTTCTATATTCTCCAGTGCTCCCTGACAACCTGTAGGCACCACATTAAGTTTGTGGGATTGACTTGCTACTTTGTGGAGAGAGCACTAACCCGGGTGTCAGGACCCTGGTCTCAAGCCCTAGTTCTGTTGTTGTGGTTGCCATTTTGTTTTTCAGTTGTGTGCAACTCTTCATGACCCCATTTGAGGCCCAGATACTGCAGAGGTTTGCCATTTCCTTCTCCAGCTCATTTTACAGATGAGGAAACTGAGGCAAACTGGATAAATTGACTTGCCCAGGATCACATGGCTAGTGAATGTCTGAGGACACATTTGAACTCAGGTTTTCCTCACTCCAGCCCAGATACCTTGTCCACTACACCACCTAGCTGCTCCCTTGGTTCTTCATTAATCTAATGCTATATGCCAACAAGTGGCCAGGAGATGGAGAGACCATGGACAAACAAGAAGTGTCAATGTGGCATAGTCAAAAAATCCTGAACTGGGAACCAAGAAAACTGGGTTCTAGCCCTAGCCCTGCATCTAAGCATCTAATCTGACCTTAGAACACTTTATTGGAAGAAGCTTCTAGAGAGGAAGGGGGGTCAAAGGACCCAAAGCCTTCAAATTCTAGCTCGGCTGCTTGACACAAAACATCTGTCTTGGAGCTAGAAGGCTTGAGTTTGAAACCCCATTCTTCTGTTTTCAGACATGTGATCTCGTCCTCTCCTCCCTTTCTCTCGAGATTTCTCATGTGTAAAACAGATAATAATCTCTGCTTTATAGGGATGTTAAGAAAAATAGGCGCTTTAAATCAAAAGAAACAAACAAAAAAAAACCAACCTTACGACTCTACAGGTATGGGAACTCCCCTCTATTGCAGAGTCTCATTATTGTGGTCTTCCTCAAGCTATTAGTCTCTGGACAATATGGAATTCAGGTTCAGACTCCCCTACAAGGCACCTGAAAATCTTAATGCAATTTAAATGCATTTTGTATTCTATTGTGTATAGATGCATGTAATCAATATCTCAGTGAGTCTGATACTGTAAGCCTTTTAATGGCATGCATCCTGCATGGTTTGGTTATGTCCAATCTATTTAGCGAGAGGAGAGTGACCTACCTGCTCATGAAACACCTTTAAGGACCAGTTATTTCCAGTGGAATCTTGTGGAATTGACTTCCCAAATGAGGTTTGGATTTTACTTAACTTGATCCAGGCTCATTTGTCATTTAATTTCTTTGCAAAAGGCTCAGAAGGTGTGAAATTGCCTTTACCAATAAGCAAAAATTTTAAGAGGGACAATCTAAGTAATCTCCCAGCTAGTCTTAGAATAGTGAAAATGTCTGGAATTAAGTAAGAGAACAATGGAATATTTGCAAAATACTGTTGTTCAATGGATTTCCATGTGTCATAATCATTTGCTGATGACTGCTGTCATGAGATTTTCTGAATGGTAAAGAATAAATAAAGTAGCATATAAATGGAAAAGTGGGGTCAGCCAGGTGGCAGAGTGGATAGAGCACTGGCCCCGGGAGTTAGGAGGACCTGAGTTCAAATCCAACCTCAGATACTAGTTGTGTGACCCTGGGAAAGTCACTTAAATCCTGTTGCCTCGCCAAAAAAAAAAATGATGCAGAAAAGATCACATCTTTTAAAATGAGGACTGATATGGGCAGTATCTTTTTGTTTGTGCTTAATTCTCCTCTTTCCAGGTCCTTTTGCTTCCTTCTCACCTCCATACTCCATGTCAATGTCTCCCTCTCCATCCCCAAGCTCTTAGTCTTATCTCTGCCCAACATCCTATAAAACATGTCCTAGGAATGATTCTCTCATCAGTCATTTACATCTGAGGCTAAATGTCACTGATGAAACTGGGGGGGCCAGTGCCTTTTAAAACTGATTTCTCATTAAAGAATTAAAAGATATTATCTCCTAGCAAAGGGATTTCAAGCATTCATGAGTAAATGAGGAAGAGACATTTTGGGACTGGGTAAGATTTCAGAATAGGCTTGAAATAACCCCACATATAATAGAGAGAGATTTTAGAATGATGGAAAAACCACTGGTTCTAGAGTTAGAATAGGATCGAAGGTTTCAAGCTGAAAGAGGCCTTATGGTGAAAGTCCAGTCTTTCTGCTTTGATAATGAGATTTTGAGAAAGCTAAAGGCCCATAGTAGTTTAGTGATTTGCCTAGATTGTCATACAGCTAGTAAATGTTTATAGAACAACTCAAACCCACAGAGTCCTAACTCCAAGTCAAAATACTCTAGCCACTGGATTAAATCTTGGCTCTACTATCGACTATCTGTGTGATCATGGGGAAAATGACTCTCTCATGCTTAGTCTTCTTGGGCTTTAAAATCCTTAATGTCTCCACTGCTCTAACCTTCCATATCTAAGGTCCCTTCTACCTTCTAAATGATCTCATTTGATCCTCACATGGAGACCAAGATAGAAGGGAAAGACAGAGCAGTACAGTCCAACTTCCCCGCTTACCTACTCCAACAGTGTTCTAAGAAGAACACTAGACTAAATAGTGAACAGGAAATCAAAGGAGAAACTAGACTGAATCATCTTTCTAACCCAAGAGAACAAATTAAACTACATGCAAGTAACCAGGGCAGATCTATGGAATAAGAGTGAGCTGAGATCACAGATTCCGTGTCCAGAGTTTCAAGGTCTCTCCCAGCATCTTGAGGAGGCTTGTCTGATCCTCCCAATGACCCTGTGATACAGCTGGGGCAAATATTATTATCATTCTTATTTTGCAGATGAGGAAACTGAGGCTCACAGATGTTCAATGTCTTGCCCAAAGCCCACACAGCTGGCAAGTGGCAGAGGAAGTACCTGAACCCAGATTGTCTAAGTCCAAAGCCAGTGCCTTTCCAACTGCCCAAAGGATGCTGCTTTGCTTTTATATAGACAATCCTCACTCAGCAGCCTTGAAAACCCCGTGACTGAATCACTTGATTAATTCTAGGAGCAGGGGGAAAGGGGCATTCAACTTTTCCTACATTACCTATCGTGTCTTTCCTTTTAATGTGATTGGGAAGAGTAGATATTCTAGGATACCTAGAACCTAGAACCTGGTTCTACTGTAACTGGGACACATATTTCCTCATCTTGACATTCAAGGCCCTAATCATAATCTATGCCCCATTTTATCCATTCAACACTGACTTATTAGGAGAAAAGGAGCCCCTGCCACTCCTGATAGAATGTAAGCTCCTTGAGGGTAAGGACTGTTTCACTACTGACTTACTAAATCCCCAGGACCTAGAACATAGTAGGGGTTTAAAATTTTGATTTGTTGATTAATTATAGGTGTTCAATCAGAGGCTGAATGATCATTTCTCAGATACAATAGAGGGGGGTTGTGATTCATGCATGGAGTTGGAATATATAATCTGTGAGGTCCCTGACAACTTGGAGAGTCTATGAGAAGCAGGGATACAGCAGAAAGAGCACTGGTAGGAAAAAAATATTTGAATTAAATATCTTGGGCCTGATGTATAGACAACTAAGAGAAAGAGATAAAACCCCAGTAGATAAGTGGTCAAAGAATACCAACAAACACTTCTTAAAAGAAAGATCACAAATTATTCACAACCATATGTAAAAAGGTTCCAAATCACCAAGTGATAAGAGAAGTGAGAATCTGAGGTTTTGCTTCATACACAGTAAGTAAATTGTCATAGATGGCAAAGGATGGAAATAGTCATTGTTGGAGGGGTCACAGAAGGAAGGATACACCACAAAGCTGATACCGGAGCTGTGAACTGGTCCAGCCACTCTGGAAAGTGATTTGAAATGATGTGGAAGAAGTGACAAAAGTGTCTATATCTTTTGACATGGGATCCTATATATGGGTATGTATGTGTGTGTATATACATATGAGAGTACATGTGTACACATACACACACACACATATATATACATATATACACATATGTGTGTATGCATGTATATAACCCAAGGAGATGGATTACAAAAAGAAAGTCTTCATAAATATCAAAATATTTATAGTGGTGATTTTGTAGTATCTTGTTGATTGGAGAATGGCTAAAGAAATTATGGTATATGAATCTAATGGAATATTACTGTGCTATATGGAACAATAAATATGATAATGCAGGGAAACATGGCAAGAGTGATATGAACTAATGTTATATGAAGTAAACAGATCCAGGAAAATAACATACACAATGCCTGCAATGTAAATAGAAAGAACAAAGGCTATGAAATTATAGCAATCAAACTTGGCCCCAAAGAGGAGATTTTTTTCCTCTCTTTTTTTTATTCTTTGTTATAAAGGGCTTTCTGGGAAAAGAAGAGGAAGAATATAACAGGAAACTTAGGGGATAAAAAAACAAAGGATTGGGGTGGCTAGGTGGTACAGTGAATAGAGCACCGGCCCTGGAGTCAGGAGGACCTGAGTTCAAATCCGACCTCAGACACTTAACACAAAAACTAGCCATGTGACCTTGGGCAAGTCACTTAACCCCAACTTCCCTCCAAAAAACAAAACAAAACAAAACAAAGGATTTCCACCAAAAAAATTTACAAAAAAAAAAAATGAAGAAAAGAGAAAGCACTCAAATTGAAGGTAGGAAACCTAGGTTCAAATCACATCTCAGACTAACTGGGCAGTTGGTCAATGAGTTGCTTAATCTTTGAGCCTTGCTTTTCTCATCTATAAAATACCAATAATGATATTTGCACCACCTACCTCACAGTATGATTGAGAGGAAAGGACTTGGCCAACCTGAAAGTGACACAAAAATGGAAGTTATGATTCTTCTCACGTGTCACCCACTGATATCCAACACACATTGCTCTGCCATTTTTTTCCTTATCGTCTCATGCCCAAACCACACCCATCCATGCCTTCATATGCAGCTCCTCACCTTGTAATGAATCAGAGGATTAAGAGCTAGGAATCTAGCAATTTACTTCAGAGAAAGAAAATGGGGCATAGAAAGAAGAACCTACTTGCCCCAGCTCATACCAGGCAGTCAATGTGAGAACTAAGATTCAGGCCCAAGTCTTCTTGTTCCAAGTCCAATGTCCTTTAAAGTAACATGCAGAGCCTTTATGCCCTCTCCCATCCTCCTTCTCTTTCCCAGCCAAGTCCTATATACATCCTTCAAGCCCCAGTTGAAGTCCTCCTTCCTGGAAGCCTTTTATTTGGAGCTATCATTCACACACACACACACACACACACACACACACACACACACACACACACACACCCCTCTCCCTTTACCAAATTCTTATAGAATCACACATTCTAGCACTACATCATACATCTTTTCGCATTTTGTTATTTTGAATCCCCAAGCAGATGAGAGATTTCTTGAGGATAGGAACTATGCCTGCCATTTCTCTTGTAGCCTTCACAAGCATTGCTGAGCATGTGGAAAGGAGGAACCAGGATGAAATAACACTATTGTGTGGTGCGAAGGACACCAGACCTGGAGTCAGCACACATGAGTCACTTAGCAGCTGCCTAAATGTGGCCAAGCCTCTTCCCTCTCTAGAAATCAGTTTCCAGAACTATAGAATGAGGGGTTAACTCGTTCATCTTCAAGGTCTAGCTTTGGCATTTTATGTTCTAAGTTCCTTCCCAGCTTTATATCTGTTGTACTATATCTGATCCCCTCCAATCAACAAATATTTGTTAAGTCTCTACTATTGGCAAGGCATGGTGGTGGGCCTGAGGATTCCTCTGATGACTCCAGCCCTGGCTGATCTCTTTCTCAACTGACCTATTGCAATAAGCTTCAGCTTGTTATATACTATCTTGTACAGGCTTCTGATTATTTCATGTGTATTTTCACCCTGGAATTTCTTGTTGCCTGCGTGACTCCCTCAGTAAGTGCCTCCTGAGGTTTCTGTCTGAGCCTGGCCACCTTCATTCCTCTCTCAGCTCTGCTTCTGTCTCCCTAGACTTCATTACCACACACCCACAGCAGTACCTTCCCCTCTCCCACCTCAGCTTTTCAGCTCCCTTTTATGTACTGCCCCCCATTACAATATGAGCTCCTAAAGGACAGAGACAATCTTCCTTTTTGCTTGTATTTGTACCCCCAGAGCTTAGCACGATACCTGGTACATAAACGCTTGTGGACTGACTAGTGTGTCTTAGTCTTGTCTCCCCAACTAAATTAGAAGCTCTTTGAGGGCTGGGATCACATTTTATATTTCCATCTGTCCCCCAAACACTAGCATAGCACTGACGCTAAAGAGAAGAAAGCATACTGAACTGATTGAGTAATAATTCAGTGAAGGTAAAGATGAATAAATAGATTTGCAGTTAACAGACTTAAGTTTGAGTCTTAGCTCCATCAGGTTCTACATATGTGACCTTCAGCAGGTCATAGGATCACCAGATTGGAGCTGGAAGGTCATTTGCTCCAACTCCCTCGTTTTAATGATGAGGAAACTGAGGCCCAAAGAGTTTAATTGGCTTCTATTGATGCAGAGAAATTAATTTCTTTAATTAATTAATTTGCTTTTTGTTTTCAACATTCATTTCCATAAGATTTTGAGCTCTAAATTTTTCCCTCCTCCCTTTCTTTCCCCCTCTCCAAGATGGCATGCAATCTGATATAGGTTTTACATATACATTCGTATTGAACATATTGTCCTATTAGTCATGTTGTAAAAAAGAATTAGAACTGATGGGAGGAAGCACAAGAAAGAAGAATTTTTTTTAAATGAGAGCAAATAGTACAGAGAAATTAATCGACTTCTCCAAGATAACACATTTACTAAATATCAAAGACAGAATTCCAACCTAGATTCTATAACTGCCAATCTAGCCATTTTTTTTTCAGCTGAACTAGGCCTATAATTTCAGTGATATGAGGCATTCCAGGTGAGGAATTCCTTCTCTCTCTACTATTCCAGGTTACTTTTCCCAATAAAATTCCACTTTTGCCATCTATAAAATATGACATTAAATTTACACTGGATACCCACACAGGTCATTTGTAAGACTAAAGTAAAACAATTGGCATATGGTGTCTTATACTGATCAAAGGTTACTAGACTTCCAATAGCACTTGCCTCCACTCGACTTAAAACCCCAGGTTTCTCAAATTTGAACTGTTCAATGCTAGCATTAGCTTCACATCAGGATTCTTGTTCCCAGCTTCTGGAAGGTGGTGATGTGTCGCTGTATGCCAACAATCACGCAAATGAAAACTGGAAAACAAGGTTGGTGCCAAGACTAACATTCTTCAAGAAATCAAAACTACTGAGAGCTCAGGACTGTGTCCTGGCTGCCATCCAACCTCAGGCACAGCCAAAGCTCCCAAGGTCCTGAGAAGCAGGACTCTGGAGAACCCATCACAAAAGAATTGTGCTGCCTCTGCAACTTGTTCCAAGGAGCCTGAAGTGAGGCAAGGATAGATCCGCCCCATTGCCTCCCAGTGGCCGGCCTTGGCACCCAGACAGAAACGCATTTCTACAGCTCCTTCCTTCTCTCTGTGATTAACTACTGCTCCCCAAGAATGAATGGGTTTGGTCAATGTCAGGGAGGTCTGTGCCAAGTGCAGGCTACAAGAAACTTTTATTCTATCTCACCTCCATGAATGTAGGCAGCTTCTGAAAACCAGTAGGAGAGTTTGATCATCAGAGAGGTCCTTGGATTATCAGTTAGGCAGCCTTAGGCAAAACCATTTCATTTCCCCAAGAGAACAGAGAGGAAGGAAAAAAACACAAGCATTTATTAGTTGTCTACTATGTGTCGGGCTCTGTGCTAAATCCTTCACAAATATCATTTCATTTGAGCCTCACAGCACAGGACAGTGGAAAGAACACTATGTTTGGAGTCAGAGAAACTGGGTGTATATTCCAGCACTGGTACTGTGTGATATTGGGCAAATTATTTAATCTCTCTGGATATATATTTCCTTTTCTGTTAAATAAGGGAGTTGAGCTAGTTGTTCTCAAGTCCCTCCCAACTTGGAATCTACAGTTGTATGATCTGCCTTAATTTCAGTTTCTTTACCTGTATATAGCACATGCCTCATGTAGTTATGTGATGGAGAAGGGGAAAGATGGGAAATGGGTCTACATTTATGATGTTATCCCTTTGCGCACGCCCAGTGTGGAAAAGTCTTCTACTAATACAAATAAGCAGCCCATATACAATTTCTACTCTTTAAAAGTTGGGTGGGACACTGAAAGGTTAAATGATTTGTCAATGTTGGAAAGCTTTTATATTTAAGTTTTTATATTTCAAAGACAAGACCTAAAACAAGGTCTTCCTGTCTCCCATGGTCAAGCCTCTGTCTCCCATGTCACACTGCTTCCTAGTTACATCACTAGGACCAGAAAAAATTATGTGTCTGTGGATGTGTCATAGGAGAAACCTCTCAACAGTGAGGAATAGGGCCTCTTGGGAGAAGACTACCCATCAGTGGGGGGTCTTATGACTGCATATCAAAGATAAGAGGCCAAACCAAGAGAAAAGAAGTTCATTGGCACACTAAGGAATATTGCTCTCACTGGAGAGCAGCTTCAACTTCCTACGGTACACATTTGATTTTTATAACTTTTCAAGCCTGCTGAGAGTACACAGGCATTCAGCAGCATCCTATGGCAACTTAGGATAGATGACTAAAGCATTTCACAGGAGAGGGAGGGGTAGAGAAAGAGGAGGATCAACCAAAGGAAAGAGGTGAATATTTGGAATGCAACTGGCAAGATTTAGTATAAGAAAACCTTCCCTGTTCAAGGACAGGAGACAAGGGGAAATGATCTAATACTTCCACAACTGTGAAAGAGGTCCTTTTAGACAAAACTGCAGGGTCTCTTGCCCAAGGACAAGTAGTTATTACAATAGTAGATGAAACCATTCACTTTACTGTGTCCTTGCATTGTTTGTTATATTTTATTCCTCCTTCAATAGGGTTTTGAGACTTTCTAATATTAAACCACCAGGTACTTGGGAGATGAGTCCATCAAGATTTTGCAAAATGATCATGGTTCCTATTCCCTCCCCCACAATGTGAAGATAGATAGATACATATATGTATAATGCCTTATAAACTTTATAAAGTATTTTATAAACCTTTAAACATGATGGATAATCAGCTATTATTATAATCATGATTATGTAATAGTCCCTCCACTTAACATCCTTTTCTAATGCTTCGTTATGGTCTGAAGGTAACCCTAGGTTCTTGAAGGCCATGTCAGTGGAATCAAAGCTCAGGAAGGTCTTCCCAAGTTGGGATAGCTTCAAGTACAAGCCCCATTATGGACCGTGTGTCTACTGTCCAGATTCCAACCTCACTCATTGCCAAGAGGTTAGCCACCAGATGACACATTCTTTAGACTATAACAATTCACAAAGATTGTCTGCAAGGGTATGGAGAACTTGTGATCTGTGACAGAAGAGAGGGTGCCTACACTGGTGAAATCCTAAACCCCTGAAGCATTAAACATTGCAGTTCGTGATCAATGGCCAGCCTGTAGAAATGTATAACATCCTCTTGATCACCCCCTTCTCTCTGCCCAGAGAAAAATTAATCCATCCACACAAATTTATTGAGTGCTGAAATAGCTCACTTTATATAGTATTTTGCTGTTATAAAGCACTTTCACATACATAGTTTCATTTAATCCTTAGGAACAAGAATACCTACTATTTATATAGTGCCTTATGGTTCACAAAGCACTTTACAAATATCTCATTTGATCCTCACAAAATCCCTGGAAAGTGGGTGCTATTATTATCTCCATCCAGATGAGGAAACTGAGGCAGGCAGCCATTAAGTGATTTGCCCAGGGTCTCACAGGCGGTGTCTAAGGTCAGATTTTAACTCAGTGTACCTAACTGCAGGTCCAGTGCTCTACCCATCATGCCACTGACCTGCCTCCTTACCATCATCCTATATAGTAGGCAGTTGGTATCACCATTTTATCAAAGATGGCAGATGCTTAGAGAGGTAAATAATTTGCCTAAGGTCAGAAAGAAGGAGCCTTATCTCTGCCAATAACTAGGTATGTGATTCTGGGTCTCAGGTTCCTCATCTATAAAATGAGTAGGTTGAATTCTATGATTTACTCAAGTTCAAACAGAGAGTATTTGGAAAAAACTGATACTAACACTTAGCCTAAATGATGGGGGACTGAAATCAAGATCCCTTGACTCCCAGGCTTATGGTCTTCCTATTGAACTATATTTCATGATGCCCCTCTCTATTAAGAATGAACTGTGTGAGGTACAAGATGTGAGGCATGTGGTCTCTCTTCAAAAAACTTAGGTTGGGTAAGCAGAAAGAATACTAGATTTAGAATGTTCAAATCCCAGCTCTAACTCTTACCTTGGCTAAGCCCCTTCTCCCACTCTGGGCCATTACTTCCTTCTCTGTAACACTAAGATGTTTGGCCAGACAATCCCTAAGATATGCCTTGACTCTAAAATCTTACAATTTTATAATCTTGAATGTTTGGGGATTTTTTTCGGGGATGGCACAGAACCTGTGACTTCATTGACATAGGAAATTCTTGATGAGGAAAAGGAAACAGACTCAGGAAGCTAAATGAGTTGCCAATGGCCACACAGCCAATAACAAAAACAAAAACAATAGTAGTATTTATATACCTTAAAGCTTGCAAAGTTCTTTACATGTGTTAGTCAATTAGCATTTATTAAATATCTACTACATTCCCCAAATGGGGTCATGAAGAGAAAAATGACTGAACAACAACTATGTTCCAGGCGCCATGGGCAAAGTTCTAAAGACACAAAGGCAAAAGACGGTCCTTGCCCTCAAGGAGCTCACAGTCTAATGAGGGAGACAACATGCTACCTATGCTACAAACAAGCTGTATGCAGGATAAACAGGAAATAATCAACATAGGAAGAAATTGAATTAAGAGGGATCCGAAAGGGCTTGCTGTAGAAGATGGGACTTGGAGGAAGACAGGAAAGACAAGAGGTAGAGATGAAGAGGGAGAACATTCTCAGACCTGCCCTTTGAGGCAGATGCTGTCATTGTCCTTACTTTTTAGACAAAGATACTGAGGCTACTTATAAATTGTCATATATCCAGTAAGCATCAGTGACAGGATTCAAACTCGACTCTAATCGGACCCTATGCCCAACACTCTTTCCCCTATACCATGCTGCTTAGACAGTCCCTCCCTAATGGATGCAGTCGGCCAAGGGCTCCAGGAGCTCAGCAAATGGAGCACTAACCTGGACCTGAGGTGGACAGGGCAGGCTGACCTCGAAGCTGGACACTCAGGGGATGCAAGCAGGATTCCACCATTCAAAGAACAGATAGTTGGCAAATGTGGGTTTCATCAGAGAAGCTTTTGCTTCACTGACCAGACAAGGTGATGTCTTATGGAAAAGCAACAGATTGCAGACCGACATAAGCACTGATTTCTTAAAGGCCAGATCGTGGGCTCCCCTGCCAAGATGTTCCAGGAAAACAGGCTGTGGGAAGCTCTTTAGTTTCAATTAAGGGAGTTTTCCAGGCAAGACAGCTTGTTGGTTTCTAATAAACACAATGGAAATAGGTCCCTGGAGCCTCAGTATATGTCTGGTCCCTTTAAGCCTCCAAAGAATGCCTGACAACTGTCATCATGAAGAGTTTGTATGTTTCTCAGTCATAATGATAGCTAACATTTTAGAGTGTCTTGAAGTTCATTAAGCTCATCCCAAGGAGACAGGAAATACAGGCATTACTGGTTCCATATTACAGGACTCAGTGCAGTGAAATGACTTGCTCAAAATCACAGTCATTGAGTAGAGGTACTTACTGATTCTAGGCCCAGTGCTCTCTCTGTACTGTTAGCCTGATTCTAATTTCATTCACATTTGTATACTAGCAGAAACAGCCTTATTCTAATGGACCCCAGGAGCGACTTGAGGTATACAGAGTTATTACTCTATTGTTCTCTGATTAAAACATATACACCCACACATATTCAGCTTGTCCTCAGGACTATCATTCCAGCATTAAAAATGTAGCTCCTAGAATTAAAGCACAATGCTCTTTTTACAGTGACACCCCTACAAAGAATAACACACCCCTCTTCTGCCCTCCGTGGCATAGCAGAACATGTAAGACTGGCACCCAAGAAACCTTGTTCCTTCCCTTGGTCTGACTGCCACCGAGTCAGTAAATAACATTGGGCAAGTCATTTCTGGCCTCTGAATCTTCTATAGAACAGGGGAAGGAAGTCACTGATTAAATAACTAATATTAAATTATTTCTATCTCCCTGCTTCTAAAGTCTCTTTTTGCTCTCACCCTCTGTGGTTCTATGATTAAGTCAACAGTCATTTATTAAGCACTTACTATATGCCAGGTCCTGGACTAAGTGCTGGGGATACAAATATAAATTTTTTTAAAACAGTCCTTGCTCTCAAACACATGAAAGGGAGATAAAAGGGGGAGACAGAAGAGGAAAATGTAAAGTCCAGAAACTGAAACATGGCTGGTCTGAACCCTTCCTCAAAACGATGGTTCCAGGGGCAACTCGGTGGCTCGGTGAGGCCTTAGAGTCAGGAGGATCTAAGTTCAAATCTGACCTCAGACACTTAACATTTACTAGTCACTTAACCCTAATTGCCCTGCCCTCCCCCCTCCAAAAAGCAAAAAACAAACAAACAAACAAAAAGTCCAAGGTTCCTGGAGGATAAATGAATACAGAGAATAAAAAGGGCTTCTCTAGAAAAAAGTTCACTGGACAAATGAACAATAGACCACAAAATTCATGTGGGTCAATAGCTATGTGACCCAGGAGCCAACAAAATTGTCTGGATCTTAGAATCCATGATTAGAAACACTTCTCCAGTAGGAGAGCAGTGATGGTCCCCACAGGCTTTGTCTGGTCAGAGTTTAGCTAGAGTATTGTGTCCTGTTCCAGGTGCCAAATTTGGAGGAGTATCTCAATAAACTCAACAATTTATTACGGCCAGAAGAGATTAGTCAAGAAAGCAGGAAGATTGAAGTCCATGTCACAGAAGAATCTGTTAAAGGAACTGGGAATATTTAGCCAGGAGAAGTCTTAAGGGAAGCATGATGGAGGTATTTCAAGTATTTAAGTATTTAAAGGACAAGAAAGGAATTAGGTTTACTCAGCCTGGGCCCAGAGGAAAGAGCCAGAAACAAGGAACACAAGTGGCAGAGAGGCAGATTTCAGCTTAATAGAAGAAAACATTTCTCAATTATTAGAGCTGCCAAAAGTGGATTTAGAATGCCTGGGGGGAGTGCGGAAAGGGGGCTCTTCAAAGCTAAAGCCAGATGGCCATTTGTGGGGATGCTATGGGGGAAGGGGAGATTCCTACTCAGGGCTGGGGTAGCACTAGAGGATATATGAAATTCCTACCTGTAACATATACCCCTTAACCCAATAATTCCATTGCTGGGAACATACCCTGAAAGTATTCTTAAAAACAAAACAAGACACCCCCCCCAAAAAAAAGGAGTTAGATGTTCAAAGATTCTCACAGTAACATTATTTGTAATTGGAAAAAAAATCAGTAGCACCTAAATGTCCAACAATAAGTGAATAGTGGCATAAATTGTGGTCCATTAATGTAATGGGGTACTATGAGGTAATTAAGATCAAGTATGAGAAATAAAGAAGAAATATGGATACATTTTTATGAAATGGTGCAAAAAGGGGAAAGCAGGCCCAGCAGAAGAGATCCTACAACTGTACTGGAGGAAAAATAAATGGGTCTGAGATTTCACCTCATACCCAGCAAATGACAATGGTCAAAAATTACAAGCAGACCAAGCTGGCCCACCCACCATGTCCCTCCCCTCAGGCTCCCAACTCCTCTCCAGGGGCTATCTTCCCTCATTGGAATGGGAGCTCCCTGAGGGCGAAGACTATTTTGCTTGCTTAGATTTATGGCACCAAATAAACATTTAACAAAGACTTTATCTGTTCATCTTACCTTGTCTCCCCAAAGAGATGGGAAAATGTGGGTTCAGAATGTTAAGTGTACTATTAAAGGTGGGTGGTGTTTCAGTTTGCTCCCCTTAAGGGTTTTTCTTTGTCATGAGGTAGGAAAGGATATAAAAAAGTCATTTTGGAAAGTTACTGAAGAGGGAAGGGTGATAAGGAGGGGGGGAGGGTAAGTGGTTCTGCCAGGGATACCTCTCCTGGCATCCAGTCTGGAAGGAATTCACCAGGCTCAAGCAAACTTTGAAGCCGAAATTGTAAAGTTTATTGTTATGCTGTAGAGAACAGCGGGCTAGATTCTTATGGAACCTGCAAACTCGCAGAGGCCGCAGGCATAGTTTTAAGGGGTCAATTATGCTAACTAGGTGAGTAAGGGTGGGATCAGGGAGGAGTTAAGGAGTGGTCAGTGCTCAAAGGACCATACACTTTTAATATCAATTGCGCAGGTGTATTGCCCATGATTCACTGGGAAATAGCTCAAGCGGGGCTAGCTGGAGGTGTGGTTTTAGGCCTGACACTTCACTAAAGAGTGCCCAGTCTGCCTCCCACCAAGGTCATCAGAGACAGTGTGGGTATATAATTGACTAAGGAGTTACCCTATAGATAAGGTATTGAAGAATTTCTGGTGGGGCTGGCCACTCTAACTAAGGGAGATAACATTTACATAACTTATTGTTTTGAGCAGAGATAAACAGGTCATGAGTTGTTGCTGGGTAGAGTGCTGGAAGGGGGAAGGGGAAGAGTCAATGCTCTGAGGCTGGGGGGGTGGAAATGTGATCTTACAGACTGCTTTTACAAATTGATTTTACAGACATAGATCCCAAAGCACCCCATTTACAAACTGATGTTACAGATTGATACTACAGACATATATATATATCACAAGGACCCCATCATTACCATGTTGTTGTTTTTAAAACATCAATAAATCAGTTGTTGTTGTTGTTTTATAGTAAATAGATACTGCTAGGCATACATCCCAAGGAGGTTAAAAACACACACACACATACACGTGTGTATACATATATGTACACATGTATATATACATACATGTGTATGTATGCACATAAATGTATGTATACACACACAGAAAGTTTCACTAGACATCAACATTTCTCTTGGTAGCAAAGAATGTGGAGCAAAGTAGATGGTTATCAGCTAGGGAATGGCTAAACACATGGGCTCCATCGTTCCTGCATGTCTGGCCATAGGAGTGCAGTATCTTTTCTCCAGTGATTTCTGGAGCCGTACCCACAGGAGTTTCATCTCAGACAATAATAATTGCTACATCTATGCATGGATGTAATGGAATACTTCTAGGCCACAAGAAACAATGAATATGAAGAATTCAGAGAAGCCTAGGAAGACTTACATGAACATGAGGGTGACATAAGAAGAACCAGTAAAACAAAGTATACAATGACTACAGTAATGACTAAAGTTTATATGGCACTTTAAGGCTAGAAAGTGCTTTACATAAGTTATCTCACTAGAACCTCACAACCCAAGAGGCAGGTGCTATTCTTATATCCCTATTTTTACAAATGAGGAAACTGAGGCAAAGAGAAGTTCAGAGACTTGTTCAGAGTCACATAGCTAATAGGTATCAGATGGGATTGGAATTTGAGACTTCCAGACTCCAGGTTAAACATTCTATCCACTGAACCACATAGCTGCCTCAAGGTAAATAGAAAAAATAGCAGCAGCAACAAAATGAAACAGAATACTGTGTAATGATAAGATGCCTGGCTTTGGAGAAGAGTTGAGGAAATGCATTTCCCCTTCTTCTTTGCACAGATGGGGGATTATGAGTGTGGAATATTGCATATATTGTCAGACTTAGTTGAAGTGGCTGAATTTTCCTTTTTTTCTTCCTCTCTATTCTTTATTACCAGGATGGCTTCTGATATGGGGGACAAGGAAGGATAGATTCAGAAATGAAGGTGCTATATTTTTCAAAAGATATCAAGAATTTTCTTTTTTTCCCTTTTTGGAGGGGAGAATGCAGGGCAATTGGGATTAAGTGATTTGCCCAAGGTCACATGGCTAGTGTTTAGTGTCTGAGGCCGAATTTGAACTCAGGTCCTCCTGACTCCAGTGCCAGTGCTCTATTTGATGCGCCACTTAGCCGCGCCCAAGAATTTTCTTTTTAAATGAAGTGAATGGGAATGAATCGACAGAAAAGTCTGATGAAAACTTATAGGTTAACAATAAAAAGTTAGACATTTTGTGCAATGACATCCCTTTTTTTAAATGTAAAATCGGTCTGTTTATATTCAAATTTGTTTAATATTTAATATTTTAATATTTATTTATTTTATTAAGTAGAATATTGTTGAATGGTACTTTATTTACTAAATATTAAAATATTTTAAATAATGATTTAATTTGTTAAGAACAAAAGAGCATATGCTATCTCAAACCCTATGACTGCCTCTTAATATTCAGCATCTGAAATGCAGTCATGTTTTTACATTTTTTACCTTTGTGGAGAAACAGTTTCCTGATCCTCCTGGTTCTATCATTCCTGTTCTCAGGGCCGCAGGAGTGCTATGTATGTTCTCCAGTGATCTCTGGAGTTGTACCCACAGGAGCTTCAGCTCAAATAATAATAATTGCTACAGCCATGTGCTTGGAATATAATTTACTTCCCAAAGCTAAGCAAAGAAATTCCCTCTGACAGGACTCACAAAAGGATTTTTTTTTCTTAGCTTAAAATATCCCCAAATCAGCAATTCACATCAGTCCTTGCACCTGCATGCTCTGCACCTTTGCCAGTGTCTTTCCCTGCCTGTGATGCCTTTTCCTGACATCTCCACCAATCATCACCCTAAGCCTTCTTTGAGGGGAAGATGATGTCCTACATCCCCAGTCCCCTAGTTGGAAGCATCCTCTCCCTCCTCTGAATTAATGGGGCCCTTATTATTTATGTGGCACAAAGCATATCTGACACTATATTGTAGCTATGTGGTACAGTAGAGAAAGTCCTGTACAAGGAGTCAGAAGATCTGGAGCTAAACCCCAGCTCCGTCATTTACTAATTGTGTGACCTTGGGCCAGTCATTTAACTCATCTGAGCCTGCTTCCTTTAAAAGAAAAAGAAGACAAAACTTTACCTACCCACATTACAGGGAAGCTTTAAGGACTGAATGAAATAGTGAAGGCAAAGTTCTTTTTAAATCAGAAGATGCCAGAGAATTGTGGGTTGTTGATGTCACTATAAGGTAGATACTCACAGTCTTACTTGGGGGTACAAAAAAAATGAATGGGAGGAAGAGAGTAGCAATTTGAGAAATTATATTTCACTCAGAGAAATCTCAAGCTTTCCCCAGTCACTAAATGCCATCTTTTAAATACCAATACTCTTCTGGTAATGCTGCAAATAATAGAACAGTGTGGTCCCAGAATAATCGAAATTGCACACAGTAAGTTCAAACAGTTTATAGTCAAGCAGTGACTTCCTTACATAGGATTATAGATTTAAAGCTGTAAGGAAACAAAGTGCATCAAATCCAACTTCCTCAATTGTACAGATGAGGAACTAAGGGACAGAAAAAGTAAGTGACTTGTCCAGGGTCACACAGCTAGTAAGTCTCTGAGGCAGGATTTTAACTCAGGTCATCTTGACTCCAGATCCAATCCTCTATCCATTAATCTATGATGCCTCTTGAGAAGTGGGGTAGAAGACATCAATAAGAATATTACTATGCCTTAAGAATTCAGAGAATTCTATGAACTGATGGAGAGTAAATCAGAAGTAGGAAAACTATATACATGCCGAGGCCACTGGGGACATGGTAGATGGAATACTGTTCCTGGAGTCAGAAAGACCTAAATTCAGATCCAGCCTCAAACATTTACTGGTTGTTTGACCCTGGGCAGATCACCCTGGGCTGCCTCAGTTTCCTCATCTATAAAACGAGAATAATAGTAGCATCTACCTCCTTTCTGTGAGGATCAAATGAGATAATATTTCTAAATCACTCGCAAACCTTAAAGTGCTACATAAATGCCATCTACTAATGTTGTTATGGTTGTCCTTATAACAATGCAAATAAGGAGAATGAAACAGCTGGGTAATGACAAGAGGCATGAAGAGATGAGAAAGCTCACCCCTGTTCTTGGCAGGGGTGCAAGCCCATGGTTGGGTGGGGATCGTTGCATATCCTGTCAGCCTCAGTTAATGTGCTGGGGGGGCTGCTGACCCATCTCCCCCATTTCTTTCTTTCTTTCTTTTTTTTTTTTTTGCTCTTTGCTATAAAGAATGGCTTTCTAGATGGAAAGGAGGCAGAGATACGTTCAGAAATGAGGCTGCCACAGAAACAAAAGATATTGATACATTTTAAAAAGCCCCAAGGATATGTACAGAAAAAGAAGGGTGACTGGCTGTGTAATGAAAGCAAGGGATAAAGGTGGGAGGGGGAGCAGTGGGGCCACAAAAGGTTAAAAGGCCAGCAGCAAGGGTCACCAAACTACAATCCATTGCCTGTTTTTGAATGGCTCCCAATCTTCTTGTGTAAAAATGATCCTTAGTTTCTGAACCATACAAAAACAGGCAATTTGGCCACCTAGAATTGTCTGCAGACCCCTGATCTAGAGAAACGCCTTCAATGTATTGAATGAGTCCTCTGTGTATGATGTATAGAAAGAATTGAACAGAAAAAGAAGGCACAGATAGGCCACCTATATAGTGGAGGACTGATTGACAGAATCATGGATTGATGAAAGTATTGAACTACAGTAGACATTCAGTAAATATTTGCTTATTTGATTTGCAAAGGGCAGGCAGCAAAATGATAACCAAGGAGAGGGACAAAGATCCACTCAAGTCCTGTTTTAATTAGGTGGAAACATGTTATAGTAGAAAAAGAACAGTACTTTAAGTTGGAAAACCTACAGGCATAGTTATCACACTTACTAGTTTTTCTTACCAAGGATACATCGTTTCCCTTCTGTAAGCCTTAGCTTTCTCACCTGTGAAATGGGGATATTGATAATTAATCTTGTTACTTTTCTTGATAATGCTACTTAATCCACACCTCAGCTCCATCTGTCAACTGGAATAGCCATCTGTCCCCAGGGCCTGGTCATCCTAGAACAGCCCTCTGCCATGCTGGCCTTCTTTTCCCACTGGCAAATTCTTCCAAGGACCTCCATTTTGAGGAGGTACCCAGGCTGGCCAATCTTCACTGCTCTCCTGGCTCTGCTTCTGAATTTCTAGACTTTAAAAAGCCTTCAGTTAAAGTCTCACTTCTGGGGTGGCTAGGTCACCTGGACTCAGGAGGATCTGAGTTCAAATCCAGCCTCAGACACTTAACACAAAAACTAGCCCTGTGACCTTGGGCAAGTCATTTAACCCCAATTGCCCTCCAAAAAACAAAAAAGAAACCAAAAAAAAAAGTCTCACCCCTGAACTTGCCCACTTGGGGCCTCCTCCCTAGGCAACATCCATCTTTCCCTATATCCTTCACCTGAAAACATTCCTCTGCCATGCTGATCCCCTTTTATCATTGGTGAATTCTTTCCTGAAGCTCCGTTTTATGGATGGCCCAGATAGACCTACCTTCATTACCCTCCAGGCTGTCCTTCCAACTTCATGGACTTGAACCCCATACCTCCAAACAGTTACCTTTCCCCTCTTCCACGACTTTTCACACACACACACACACACACACACACACACACACACACACACACACACACACTCCTTTGCACTGTTTTCCCTGTTTAGAATGGAATCTCATTGGGGTCATGGAATGTCTTCTGCTCACATACAGAATGCATGGTAGGTGTTTAATAAATATTTTCTGCCTTGCCTTGCCTGTGAGGTGGGAGGAAGAAAGCACTTCATAAATTGTAAGTCACTATTTATTCAGTTATTTATTATAAAAACATTATGTACCAAATCCTATAGTAGGCTTTGGGGATACATATATGAAAAATGACACAATCTTTAGTCTCAAGAAGTTGCATTTTACAAGAGAAGAAATGTCTATTGGTATAATACAAAATAGAATTAAATAGGAGCAAAAGAAAAATCTTCTAGACCAAGTGCTCCAGTAAATTTCACCTGAGGGGGATGGGTTGTAGCAGGAATCAGGAACAATTCATGAAAAAGGTCTCACCTAAGCTGAGTCTGGAAGAAAAAGAAAGATTCTAATAGGCAGAGCTGAGGAGTACAGATGCACCGATATAGGAGGGGAGAGGATGGTCTACTATGGCTAGAATGCAGAATGCCTAAAGCAGGGAAATGTGAGATGAGGAAGGAGAGAGAGGCTGGAGTAAGACTAGGGGAGAACGAAAGAGGCCACAATAAGGAGATTGTCTTTTATGCCAAACAAATGTGGCTATAACATTTTCTCTTTATTGTTATGATGTCAACACATCAAAAATCCATGGTCAGTAGGGGAACTTACACCACCAAGGAGACTTCAACTTTTCTGTTACTTAGTAAATAAGTCTTAGAGCTGCCTGAGGCTTGGAGAGGATGACTCACCTGTAGGACACACAGCCAGTGTGAGAGGCAGGACTTGAACTCAGGCCTTTCCAGCTCCAAGTTTGGCACTATATCCATGATGCCATGCTGTTTCATTATTAATGACAAGCAAGCAATAGCAGTAGGACAAGAAGATGTCCTAATGGTCCTAGGAAATTATCTTTGGATATGAATTATAAAATCATAGAAAGTTAGGACAGAATGCCATCATCCAGTTCCTTATATTTTATAGGTAAGGAAACAAAGTGAATGAGGAGACATTAGCTGTCCATCAGAGCAGTGACAGCAGAGGGACAAGGAGCCAGGACTCTCTCCTCTACTGGTGGGGCTCCCTGGGGCCATATTGGATTTCCCTTGTGTTCTCCCATTAGTTGATTGGGAAAGGTCTTTGTCCTTTGACAGAATCCTTTATTTCTATACTAACTGACTTCGTGGGATAATTGTGCTAAATGAGATACAGGGGAAAAGAGAATCTCTGGGACAGGCCTGACTCTGCTGCTGACTATTTTCCTAGCCTAGGGCCACTCATTTGGCCCCTTTGTGTCAACATTCAGTCCTCTGTGATTTGTGCCCACAGTTTCCTATCTCACGAGGGTGCCATGGGGATTTACTAATTAAGGAAAATAGATTGCGGAAGCACAAAGGGCTTAGTGAATATATGCATGCAAAGTCCGGAAATTATAGGTAATAATGATAATAAGTCATGGTTCCACAGTCCTTGAAGGTCACCACAGACACTCAGAGCTGGGAAAGGTCTCAAAGATCACCTAATCCAAGGCTTCATTTGAAAAGTGAGGAAGCAGGCTCATGGGGTAAAGCAATTTGCCTGAGCAGCTGGTTAGACAGAACTGGAACTTAATAATAAAAATGGTGGGCATTTGGATAACCCCTTAAGGTCTGCAAAGCCCTCTACAAATATCTCATCTGAGCTCCAAAACAGACTTGGGAGATAGGTGCTATGATTATCCCTATTTTACAAAGGAAGAAACTGAGGCAGACAGAAATTAAGTGACTGGTCCTGGGTTACATAGCTAAGTGACTGAGGCCAGATTCAAAATCAGGTCTCCCTGACTCCAGGCCCAGGGTGCCAACCACTGAGGTACCTGGCTCAATTGAACGCAGGTCTACTTTACCCAATGCTTTCCCCACAACAACCTTCTGAGGGATTATTCACACAAAAGATGGGGAAACTGAGTCTGAGAGGGCTGAAGTACCTTCCCTAAGGTTGCATAGACCTAGCATCACCACTGAGTCTACCTTAGAGATCACTGAGTCCACCCCCACCCCCACCCCCGCCATTATACAGATGAGAACAAAGGCCTAGAAGGGGTTAAATGACTTGCCCAAATCCACACTAGACTTCAAACCCAGTCCTACACCCCACCCAACCACTACAAATCCAGTGCTCTTCCCCAGGGTGATTTTACATTGCATTCAATAGCAGACATATATCCACTGAGCCTCTTGACAACCTGTATGAAAGCTTGGGAAAATGGAATATTGTAAAAGGGAACCAGAAAACAAGCCTGTCATTCCTGTCCATATATTGCCTCCATTTTCCATCTCCACCCGGTATGCTACAGGCCTTTTCAAGGCATTTATTATTGTTTTATTAATACTCATTTTTAACAATAATAATGGTGGTGGTGGCGATATTGCTGGCACCATGTATAGAGTGTTGGAGTCAGGAAAACCTGAATTCAAATTCTTATTCAGATACTTACTAGCTGTGTGATCCTGGTCAAGTTACCTAACCTGATTTTCATCCTCTATAAAATGGGAATAATAATGATGTCTGCTTTAATCAGGGCTGCTGTGAGGGTCAAATGAGATGAGGGGTATAAAGTGCTTTGCAATCATTAAAGAACCACATCGATGTAAGCTCTCAGTTACATCGGACATTTACAAAGCACTTCACATGGGATGATGATCCATCAGTCCTATGAAGTAGATTCTGTCATTATCCCCATTTTACATATGAGGAAACTGAGGCTGAGCAAGGTTACGTGACTTGCCCAGGGTCACACAGCTAGTAAATGTCTGAGGCAGGATTCAAATTTGGATCTTCCTAACTCCAAATCTAATACTTTTTTTAATGATTTCATAGGTAGCAGTATAATATTGAGGGTTCATTTTTTGCTTCATGTTCTGTAATGAATGCTAAGTGATTGGCTGCTATATAAGCAGTCCACTTCCTTTTCCAGTCATGCATCTCCTAGATAAAAATCTTTTATAACATCCCTGGCTTGTAAGGATCATGGGTAACATGCTGGACATGTCCCCCCACATGTCTGTCCACTGCCCTTTGGTCGACCCAAATTTCCAATTCTTTGGAGACTGGGCTGTTCTATGAATGCCTTTTGGCATCAGTGGAAGATTATTAGTGTTTAAGAGCTGGATTTTTGCTTTGGAGGCCAAGGTTCACAAAAGCACTGCACACTTTTCCAAATATAATCCAGTCTACTGTCTTCTCCCTGTTTAATTTTGAGCCTGGCTAGTTGTTTATCTATGGTGCTGGTTCAAGGATTGTAGCACGATGGACTGACACGATGGCCTTTCTAGCCAACTCTGTGCCATTTGGCATGCAAAAGGCATTTTTTGACCATTTGCTTTTTTCTATTGGGTGGTCATAGAGTTTATATAAAGGAAACATGGTGAAGGCTAGCACTGGAATCAGAAAAACCTGCAGGTAAACTCTACTTCATACACACCAACTGTGTCAACCCTAGTCAAGTCACCTAACCTCTCTAAGACTCAGTTTCCTCAACTGTAAGGATGAGTAGCACCTACTCACAAGGTTGTTTGGAAGATCACATAAGATAATGTTAGTATAGTGCTTTGCTATCCTAAAAGGACTATATGAATAGGGGCAGCTATGTTGTGTTGTGGATAGAACATTGGGCCTGGAGTCAGGCTCATCTTCCTGAGTTCAAATCCAGACTTAAGACACTTGCTAGCTGTGTGACCCTGGGCAAGTCACTTAACCCTGTTTACCTCGACTTTCTCATCTGTAAAATGTGCTAGAGAAGGAAATGGCAAACCACTGTAGTATCTTTGCCAAGAAAAACCCAACTAGGGTCATAAAGAGTCAGACATGACTGAAACAACCTAATAACAATAAAACTATATGAATACATTATTTAGTTTTAGCATTATTTTGCTGCTGAACAGAACTAAAACAACACGATTGAGTTTACTGTCTACTAGAACTTCATCTCATCTACTCTCATTTAGGTCCCTATCACATACAGAAAGGGAATCCATTTGTTCTTCCCTAATTGATTCTCTATCCCACTTTTCATAACAGTTCTTCCAAACCTGCTCTCGTCAAGTCTTCTTCCACAGCACCCACTCCCATCTTTTCTTATATTTAGCTAGAAAAAAAGCCAGGCCATTTGTCAAGAGCACTTTCTTCTCCATTTCTCATCATCTCACAACCCCTTGATATCCTCCCCTACTATTTTCTCCATTATTATAGCCTCTTGATAAAAACATAGGTTCTCCATCAGCTAGCACCATATCATCCACACATGGAACCATAAATTACAGCAAATGGAGAAATTTTGAATACTGTGGATGAGTTCACTCACCTTGGCAACATATTTTCCAGGGATGTACACATAGATGAGGTTGACACACACATTGACAGAACTAGCTCAGTGTTTAGAAGGTTTTGAAGGAAAGTATAGGAGAGAAGAGGTATTAGATTGCCTACCAAACTGAAGGTCTACAGAACCTTTGGGCTTACCTCATTGTTGTATGTTTGTGAGACCTAGACAGTCTACCAGCGCCATGCCAAGGAAACTGAATCGCTTCCATTCAAATTGCCTTAGGAAGATTCTGAAGATCACCTGGCAGGATAAGGTATCAGATGCTGAGGTGCTTTCTCAAACTAAACTGCCAAACTCTACTGCAGAGAACACAACTCCGATGAGCTGGCCACATTGTCTGAATGCCAAACATACTCTTGCCTAATAGACTATTTTACAGAGAATTTACCCAAGGCAAGCACTCCTGTGGAAGCCAGAAGAAGTGATACAAGGGTACTCTCAATGTCTCTCTGAAGAGCTTCGGAATCAATTTCATGCCATGGGAGATGCTAGTAAAGGACTGCCCAGCATGGCATGCCTGCATCAAAGAAGGTGCTGTGCTCTATGAACAAAGCAGAACTGGAATAGCTCAAAAGAAATCTGAGATGCACAAATGGAGAGACATCTCCACTCCAAATGTTCACATGGACTATTTGTGCCCAATCTATGGTAGAGCCTTCCAAGCTCATATTTGTTTGATCAGCCACAGTCAGACACAGTGTACCTTGACTCCAACATAGTGGTGCCATTTTGGTCCTCTTTGAGAATAAAGGACAACAACCAGTAACTGGCAACCTCTTGATGAAGAAGTGGTCCTTCTTCCCAATGCCAACCCCTCTACATAAACTTCTGATTCTATCCTCTCTTGTCTTCACTAGCAAAGTGTCCCCAATATCATCCTCCATATCTCCTTTCCCCCTCTTCTTAGTCTTGTCTCTCTCTTCTTCCTCTCTCTCATCCCTCATCACTCTTCTTCCCCTCTCCTCACCTCAACTTCAATCTCTTCCTAACTACTGCTTCCTTACCTACAAACACACCCAAGTTTTCCCTATCCTTTAAAAAAAAAAAAGACCCTTCCTAGATCATGCCATCCCTGCTAGATAAATATCACCTCACATCTGTCTTTGCTTTCTAAGCCAAACTCCTTAAAAAAAAAGTTGTCCCCATTCAATTTCTAAGCCAAACTCCTTAAAAAAAAGTTGTCTCCATTCAATTCCTCTGCTTCTTCTCTCCCTCTTATCTAACTCCTTTTGCAATCTGGCTTCTGGACTCATCACTCAATTGAAACTGCAATCTCCAAAGCTTCCAGTGATCTTTTAATTACCAAACCTATTTTTCAACCCCTCGTTCTTTTTTTTTCTTTTCTGTTTTGATGCTGTCCATCACTACTACTTCCTCCTAGATACTCTCCCCTCATCTCCTCCTCTTACCTACCTGATTACTCCTTCTCAGTTTTCTTTGCTCATTTAACTGTCACATCATACCACTAAATCTGACTGTACCCCCAAGGCTCTATTCTGGGCCCTCTTCTCTATACTCTCTTCCTTGGTGACTTCATTAGCTCCTATGGGTTCAATTACCTTCTCTATGCAAATGACTAAGATTTGCTTACCCACTCCTATTGTCTCTCCAGAGCCCTAGTTCCACATCACAAACTGCGTGTTGGACATTTTGAACTGGATGTCCCATGTTGTTGTCATTTAGTTGTTTCAGGCATGCCCAACTCTTCAGGACCCCCTTTTGAGTTTTGTTTTGCTTGGGTTTTTTGGCAAAGAGACTGGAGTGGTTTACCATTTCCTTCATTTTATTAATGAGTTTATTTCATAAATGAAAAACTAAGGCAAACAGATGTTGAGCTCTGTTGCCATTGTCTTCAAGAATCCAGGATCACCTTTACATCATGACAAGGCATTGGAAAACAATTTAAGGGACAGATTACCATAGACTACAGTTAGCATATAATAGTACAGTAGATAAAGTATTGGGATTGAGAAGAACTGAGTTCAAATCCCAACTCTGTTACTATGTGACCTTGAGAAAGTCACAAACTCTCTGGGCCATAATTTCCTCATTTTTATTTTTATTTATTTATTTATTTTGCTTTTTTGGAGGGCAGTTGGGGTTAAGTAACTTGCCCAAGGTCACACGGCTAGGTTTTTGTGTGTGTGTTAAGTGTCTGAGGTCAGATCCGAACTCAGGTCCTTCTGACTCCAGGGCCGGCGCTCTACTCACTGCACCACCTAGCCACCCCCCTCATTTTTATGATGAAGGTTTGGATCATTAAGGTCCCTTCCAGCTCTAAATCTATGGCCCTATAATCCTATAGAATCTATCTCAAACTTGTTGTGAGGCTCAAATGAGATCCTATATGCCAAACCCTTTGTGTATGTTGAAAATCAACACAGCAACTTAGAGAATTGGATATGGATAGAGTCAGAGAGATCTGGATTCAGTTCCCAACTCTAACACTCACTAGCTGCGTGACCATAAGGAAGTAGCTTAACCTCTCTGAAACTTGGTTTCATTATCTATAGAATGGAGCTAATGATACTTTTTGCACCTACCTCATAGTTTTGTGAGAAATAAGACAAGGTAAAGCCCTTTACAAACTTAAAAACACTACATAACTTTCAGTCACTATTCTGTTTTTCTAGCCAGGTGAGTCAGAATGAGCAGGTGACAACAGGTAAGAAATGGGAGCCCATAGAGCTCCCAAGTTACATAAAAGCTCTTTGAATGATCACAGAATACCATGAGCAGGCAGCTTCTCAAATCGACACAGCCTACACAGAGTTGATTCAGGAGTCTCAACCAGGGCTGACAAAGAGAATTCAACAACATCTACCACCCTTTTCTTGATGCTGCAATATATACTAATGCTGCCCTTTGCTGCCAGGAAACAGCCGTTTCCCCGAGAGGCCACATGGTAGGTGGGAGCTGTCCACAGCTGAAGCTCATTCATAGCAACAAGGAAAAGGGGCTTAGCATCACACACCAGGGCTCAAAAGGATGCTGGTATACTCACTGCAGTGAATGCAACCAGTTGTGTTCACACACTTTCTAAAGGCTCAAACTTATTTTGACACCTAGTTTCTTAAATTATTTTAAGACCTTGAACCATATTTTCCTGGTTGCTCTCTGAATCCCATTACTACCAGGTTCCCAAATTTTTGGAGACCTTGCATATGCATTCTGCCTCTACTCTCCAACTGTTCTGAAACCACCTGCGTAGTATTCTCATAACTGTCACTTGTTTCCCCAGAATAACTCACTTCTGCTTCTGGTCTCCTGTAAAAGAGGCAACTAGGTAGCCCAGCAGATAGAGTACTGGACTTGGAATCCAAAAACCTAAATTTGAATCCTGCCTCAGGCACTTCCTAGTTTTGTGACCCTGGGCAAATTCCTTAATCTCTGTTTCCCTCAGTTTCTTCATCTGTAAACTGAGGTAAATAATAGAACCCAGGTTTGTTAGGAGGATCAAATGAGAGAATATTTATAAAGTCTTAGAGTGCTACATAAACGCTAGCTATTTTATTATTAGCATTACTACTGCAGTCTGTTCTGCCCAAACCAGGCAGTCCTGACCACACCATATGCCATACCAGGCAGGACTCTCAGCCATGCATTGTCAATCACCTTCTTCTCCTTGACACTATCTTCTCTCTAGGTTTTCATGACACTGTTCTTTCCTGGTTCTCCTCCTCCCTACCTAGAGGTCCATCTCCAGTCGTCCTGATCTGTATCTTGTCACTGGACCCCGATGGCTCTGGAGGATAAAGTGAGGCTGGTGACCTTGCACAATCCTGCCTCACTTAAATCCAATTCACTTGCAAGTGATGGCAGCACTTTCCTGATGTCACGATCCATTTCCAGAATGAAGGACCAACAACAATACCCTGTCTGAGCAGTCCTCGGTCATCTTGCTGAATCATCCTAGTCAAAACCACTGACCATGGGTGTCCCAAAGCATTCTGTCCCAGCCCCTCTTCTTTTCCCCCTCTATAGTATTTCATATGGTAATTTCATCAGCTCCAATGGATTCAATTATCATCTCTTTGCTGATAATTCTCAAATCTATTTGTCCAGCTCTAACCTCTCTTCTGACCTCCATTCTCTCATCTCCAAACTGGATGGCCATAGACATCTTCAATGCAACATGTCCAAAACTAAGTTCATTATCTTTTCCCCATTATCTCCCTATCTTTCCTATTACTGTTGAGGGTTCCAGCATTCTTCCAGTCACCCAGGCACAAAATCTAGGTGTCACCTTGGTATCCTCACTCTCTGTCAACCCCCATATCTAATATGCTAAGTCCTGTCAATTTTTACTTTTGTAATATCTCTTGAATATACCCCCTTCTCTCCTTCCACACCCTGTTACAGGTCCTCATCACCTCACATTTGGGCTATGGCACTAGTGGGATGATCTGTCTGAGTTCTTGCCACTCTTTATATCCCCAGTGTTTAACAGTGTCTGGCACATAATAAGTGTTTATTAAATGTTTTTTTTTTTCACTTTTTTTTTGGAGGGCAATTGGGGTTAAGTGACTTGTCCAAGGTCACATGGCTAGTTTTGTGTTAAATGTCTGAGGCCAGATTTGAACTCTAAATGTTTATTGATTAACTACTCTAGCCCCTGCCCCAACCCCCAGGAAATAAGGTCAAGGAAAATAGCACAGGTGCCAATTATTTTTTCATCATAACAGCAGGCCAAGAAGTAGCAGAGTACTGTTCACTGGAGTCAAAAAGAACTGGGCTCAAATCCTGCCTTGGACACATACTTTATGAACATGGGCAAGTGGTCCAGGGAATTCTCTAAACCTATTAGACACAGATGAGTTATCAATCTTAATCAGGGTGGCATTTCCACAACGAGAGTTCCCCATAATAGCAAAAATAAAACAAAACCAAAAACTTTAAAATCTAGTAGCCCCTCTCAAAGTATTTATTATGAAAGCCAAGTTAACATGACTACCAAATATATGGCTTGTGACATATGGTACAAAAGATTTGGGTGGTAGGAAGTGTCCCAACCTTGATACTTATTAGCATAACAAATCATTTTATGTCTCTGTACCTCAGTTTCCCCAATCGTGAGACCTAACTATTAATCATTGTACTCTATTCATCTTAGGACTATTGGGAGGGAAGCGCTTTATAACTTCTGCCAGTTTTGAAGAAGTAGGGAACAGGAAAAACCCCACAGATGGGCTGCATTTTGCTACTATTGTGACAGGAGGAGAAATTTTATCAGTGATATTGAAAGAATAAGGTCAGCAGGCAGGGCCAGTAGATTCAATTAGGCCAGGCCTTTATGTCTTCAGGCCATTTGAACTGTGAAAGTAATTACTCTACTTCAAAAATTCCCAAAGCAAGGGGCATTATCTGGCTTTCCCAGGGAGAAGCTTCCATGATGCACCCATGTTTTTGAACCTTTTCCTCAGGGGCCTAAACATGGAGTAAACATGGAGTTTAGGCAGGGGCCTAAACAGTTATCATTTATATAGCCAACACTTTATCTACTTCATACCAGAGGAGGTGGGAGAGAGAGGCAGAGAAACAGAGTTGGCTCCCTGATTAACTAATGGTAGAGAAGGAATTCAGAAGGGAAAAGGGACTCGTTCAGAATTACATAGCCAATAAGGGTCAAAGTCAGGACTAGATTTGATCTGCCTCAAAACTTACTCCATCCTTTCTCTTAAATGTGACTTCTACTTCTTCCATAGCAGTTAATGTTATTTCTACTGAGTTTGATTTGTGGATATCAGATATTGTCACCTAAAAATCTCTACCCCTACAGGTTCCAGGGAGGGGTGGGGGGGAAGGGGGAGAGGGGGAGAATTTATCTCTGCATATCCCCTACTGCCTAATCTATTGTTCTGACCAAAGTAAGTCTTTAATAAATGTTGGTTGAATTAAACTGAATTTAATCACCTGGTATATAACTACCTCAGTTGGGCTAACCTGGTTCTTCCTGCATTTTTTCCCTCAGGCTCTTTCTTTTCATTCCCCTTACTTCAACCTGCCTCTCTATTAAACATTGGTCTCCTTCTCTCCCAGGCATTTGGGTAAAGGCTAAGTCTGTGATAAGAAGGCAGCTTCTGATAAGGCATTTGTTCTGAAACTCAGCACCCCATCACCCTATGGGCATATTTTCAGAACCCTAACAAACTTAAAATATTCTAAGACTACAAGTCGCTGCTACTATTCTATGGAATTCCCTCCAAGGAGGCCTGGCTATTTGAAATTCCCCACTGACCTTCCTTTGGTACCAAAGGGAGGAAAGCCTTGAGCCTCCACTGTACAGAGCCCTTTCTTCTGAAAGAATTATGCTCCATTCTCTGTAGAAATCGAAAAAGGCAATCAGAAGCGAAGTTTGTTTTTCCAACTGCTGCTGCCATTTATTCTATAATTGAGCAATGGAACACAGTGCAATTGAAACAATTTCTTTTATGGGGCATAGCGAGCAAGAGAAGGATGGGAAGTGGGCTCATAAATTTGTCTCCGCTATCAGAAAGATTTTTGTGATCTGAGTTGAACATAATAAGACAAATTCCATTCATCAATAAACATAGCTCCTACCACCTTTTCATGAAAGTCCATAAAGAGACCAAGTGCTGTTAAACCAGACCGTCTAGACTTTTGAGAGAGCTATTTCATAAAGGAAAAGGCACTCCTTGCATTTGGACCCCAGTGACTTTTCCTCACGGGTCTCAAAATCGTTTCATGGGGTAAGAAGAATCCTCTTCTGTGGCTGGAGTGCAGTGTTTATGTATTTGTTTCCCTTGTGCAGCTTTGAGTCAGGGAATAAATTATGGCTCCCCCAATTTTCCATTCATGCTGTTGCTGTTTTAAACAGCACAAAACAGCATCGGGAGACACACAAATCTTTGGTTTTCCGAGAAGTGCAAACTTTCTCATGGGGTCTTTCTTGTCAGCAGAAAATATAACCAGAGGTATTCTGTTTCAGCAGGCTTCATGTTTTCTCCTTTCTTTTCTCTTCTTTTGATTTATGTTTGCCATTCAATTGCTTCCTTTGATTTATCTTCTCATTGTCATATTTACCTAGAAGTCATTTGGGGTTTCAGCTCTGCCTATAAATTCTATCCCCACCTCTGATAATGATAATTATTATTATTATAACAACAATAACAACCACTAAACAATAATCCACATTCTTACCTATCATTCAAAACCCCAACCAAAGGCCACCTCCTCTATGAAGCCTTCCTTCTTGGCCTTCACATGGCATTTTGTAAAGCTGGATATTATAGTTATTGGTGTCTTTGTCTTATCTCTCCTAATAAACTGTAAGCTCTAATGGTGACAGAGATTTGTGCCTTACCTAAATTTTTTACTACTCCAAAGCTGGAGAGCACAGTGTTTCTATACATAGCAAATGCTTAATAAATATTCATTCCAATAAATTTCCATAGCATATAAAACTTTACAAAGCACTTTATGAGGTAGGTAGTGCAAAGAATATTATTCCCATTTTGTAGATGAAGGAACTAAAGCTTTGAGAAGGTGAGTGACTTGCCCAGAATCACACTGGCAATAAGAGTTAAATGACTGTCAAGATTAGATTTGATCTAATCAGAGACATACTCTGTCCTTTCTCTTCTCTTCCTCTTCTGCCATCATAAATAACTTTACTTCCTACTAAGTCTGGCCTTGAAGTGGTTGATTGTTGCCTTTCATTCTCCAAGAGGACCAAAATGGCATTGCTATGTCAGGGTCAAGTTCCAGGGTGTCCAACTGTGGCTGATCAGACAAATACAAGTTTGGAAGGCTCTACCACAGGTCAGGCACTAATGGTCCATGTAAACATTTGGAGTGCAGGTGGCTCTAAATCTGCACATCTCGTGTTTCCTTTGAGCTACTGGAATTCTGCTTTGCTCACAGAACACAGTGCCTTCTCTGATGTGTGCATGCCATGCTCAGGGGTCCTTTGCCAGTGACTCCCATATGTCTCAATGGATTCCAGAGTTCTTCAGAGAGCAATAAAAGGCAAAAAAAGATTTGAAAAATTCAGTTAACTGAAATTCCCTCATTCTAATGCCTTAAGTTTACAGGGGCTCAAGCTTATTTATCTTTATAACTCCCCCAAACACCCAGCACAGTGTGCTGAACACCTCAGATGCTTAAGAAATATTTGTCGAATTCAAATGCGCAATGATTGGAATATAGTAAGTTCTTAATGGCTGTTGATTGATTGGCTGGATTGAAGCAAAGCGAAGCAGTTGGTGTCCAACTTCATCTTCATTTCTTCACCTCCATTTTTACTTCAACCTCATCCTTTCATTATTTTTATTATTCTGATTATTATTCCACCTACTCAAAACTACTCCACCCACCCCCACCCACAGACTCATTAAGAAAGATAATGGGGGGTTGGCTATGTGGAGAAATGAATAGAGCATCAGCTCTGGAGTCAGAAAGACCTGAGTTCAAATCTGGCCTCAGACACTTAACACTTCTAGCTATGTGACCTTGGGCAAGTCAACCCCAATTGCCCTACCTTCCCCCCTCCAAAAAGAAAAAAAAAAGATAATGGGACATACAGGGTTGATTCAGAGAGGCCCTATTTCAGATCCCAATATTTACACTTCTATAGGTATGCAGACACAGGCCAGTCACATCACCCTGCAGAACCTTAGCATTCTTATTTAAAGCATGAGGCCTGAAGTGCCTCCCTAACTCACTGGCTGCTTATGACGCTCAAACAAGATAACATATAGGAGATGCTTTTGTAAATTTTAAAAAGTGATATAAATATCAGTCAATATTATTATTGACAGCTCTTTTGTGTTTTAAGTCCTTCTGCTAAAATCCCCTGGTTAAATTTGTCATAAAATATAAAAACTGAAAAGGATTTTGGAATCTGGAAATTTGAAGCTAAAAGAGGTCCTAAAATACAGAATTTTGGCACCATGAGGGACCTTAAAGATTATTTAGCTCAGTCCAATCTGTGTGGTACAAGAAGGACCCTTGCCCAAAATAAAATAAGCAGAGATATCTCCAAATAGAGACAGTAAGGATTTATTTAATTATTTCTTCTTGCAAGAAGGGCAGTCTCGATACTAGAGGCAGTCTAGTAGGAGAGGCAAAATACAAAATGCATAGCTTGGTTATATACCCCAAAGAACACCCCTTCCCCCCCTACTTTATCTATCCTGTTCCCATTAATTAGGAACTGAGGCACACAATCTTAACTGCAAAAATCTGCTGGCATTTGCAGATGAAATGTCAGTAATATCAGAAGGTACATGTCTAACGGACATGGAAACAGACAAAGTATATTATCAGTATCAACTTGAAAGCAGAAGATAAAATGTTCTAACAATATCAACTTAGATATGAAAGCAGACAATATTTTATGAATCATGGGGATTTTAGGACATGGTGACCTGCCCGGAGTTCCGCAACAGGAGTTCCAAGTTTATATTTGTACAGGTCAGATGGTGGTCAGTAGAAACAAGTCTGGAACATTTGGGCCTGTGGTTAAATTTGCAGGGTCTGTGCTTTCACCTCCTATGCTTAGCTAAGCTTAGCAAAAACTTCAACTTATGACCAGGGAAGTAAGGCAAGGGTCCCAGGCTTCCAGCCCAGGTTTGCTAAGTCTTTGGTACTTTATTACAATTCTGTTCAGATTTCTGGAATGTTACCTGAGAAGTTTTTATTCCATTCATTTCCTTTCACAAATGAGGAAGCTGATGGTCTAAAAGAGGATGTATATTGCCTGAGATCACATAGAAAGTTGGTGGCAGACCTGGGACTAGAATCTGAAACTAACTCCAAGTCAACTATCTCCTGCCTCTTGGGAAAGTGACAGTATCCCTGCCACTTGCCTGCTTAAGTTCTGGAGCTGTCTAATACAGATCTATGCCCAAATAATCTCTCATACAGTTGTTGCTCAGTTGCCTCAATCAAGAGCTACCCTGTGACCCCATTTGGAATTTCCTAGCAAAGATACTGCAGTGGTTTGCTATCCTTCTCCACCTCATTTTATAGATGAGGAAACTGAGGCAAACAGGGTTAAGTGACTTGCCCAGGGTCACACAGTTATTAAACATCTGAGACTGGATTTGAACTCAGAGAAGAGGAGTCTTCCTGACCACAAGCCCAGTTCTCTATCCATTTTGCCATCTCCCTGAGTTTTCTCTTCTCCCACGTAGAGATGAATGTGGTATAGTGGGAAAAGCACAGGACTTCCCAATTCAGGCACTAGCAGGGTGATCCTGGTATATGGCTCTCAGTTCCCCCATCTAAAGAATAAAGGGATTGGACTCACTAGCCTCTAACATCTCTTTCAACTTTAAATCTGCGGTCCCAACGCAATCTTCACATACAAAAATAGAAGTATAGTGTCCAGAGAGAGGAAGGTCAGAATCTCTGCTCCTTTGCCCTAGTCAAACCATATTTAGCACACTCTATTCAGCTCTGAACACCATGTTTTAGGAGGAGCATTTACAAACTGGAAACTAAGGAGAGGAAGATGATGATGATTGGATTAAGATTCCAAGATTCAAAACCATGTCATACTCTACCCACCCACCCACCCCAACTTTGCAAAGGTCCGCAGTTATGGAATAGTGTGTATATGTATATATATATATATATATATATATATATATATATATATATATATATATATATATATGTGAGTATGTATATGTGTGCATGTGTATATGTATATATGTGAGTATGTATATGTGTGCATGTGTATATGTATATATGTATGTGTGTAAGTGCATATATATATATATAATTTTAATGTATTTATTAGTATTGTTGATTTTCTTTTTTTTCTTTAAAAAAATTCTTGGTTATACTCCTCCCTCCTAGGAGGGGGGAGTAAGTTAAGGGGACATTTAGATTATATAAAAATAAAATACATCAATAAAAATATTTTTAAAAAATAAACCTAAAAAGTAGGAGCAAAAAATCCCATGTCATATCAGAATTAGTTGGATGAACTATGACTATTTAGTCTGAGGGCAGGGGGAGAGATTATTTTGGGATGGGGGACAGAATTCAATATCTGAAAGACTTATGTAGAAGAGAAAGCAGAAATATTCTCTATGGCTTTGGAGGGGAATAATGAAGACAGTTGGGATAGCAGATTTTGGCACAATATAAAGAGTTAATTCCTAATAAGTAGAATAGAATAACCAGAAATGAAACTGGTTAACTCTGGGAATGGTGTTTCCTTCTTGTCAGTGAAGATGTTTAGACTAAGGCTGGTTTGGACAGCAATTTGGGAATTTACATAGTAGAATCACAGATTAGAGCTAACGGACACCTCCCCTCATTTTACAAATGAGGAAACTGAGATCCAGAGGGGTTGATGGACTTTTCTAAGGCAACACAGATAGTCAGTGTCAGAGCTGGGATTTGAACTCAAGTGCTGTGCCTTCAAATCCAGAATTCCTTCCACTATGCCACCCACAGAGTAGATTTATGCTTCAGGAAAGGGTTGGATTACACACCTCTGAGCTCCCTTTTAGCACTAAGCTTGTATGAATCTATGAGACAGCCTAGACTCTGGGTAACAAAAACCTTCAAAGTTTAACTATCAAAGAAATTGACCACATCCCCCGCCTTTCTTCATGACTTTCCTATTTCTGTTCATGGCCCCACCATTCTCCTAGTCCGTTAAAACCTGAGTCATCTTTGACCTGTCTCCTTTGGCCTGCAAAATCAGTAAGATGCTAACCACTCTCAATTCTCCCTCTATAACTTCTCTAAAGAGAGGGGAAAGGGGTCCATAAAAAGAGTTTTTAAATACATTTTGATAACTATATTTCAGTATAATTGATCTCCTTTGTAACCCTATTTTATGCATTTAAAAGCATGACTCTAAGAAGGGTCCATAGGCTTCCACAGGCTGCCACTGGTATCTACGACACAAAAAGGTGAAGAATCTCTCTTCTAAAACATGTGCCTTTTACCTGGACTATTGCAAGCCTTCTCACTGATTTCCCACCTTCACTTTCTCCCTCTCTAATCCACATTACTACCAACTGGTCTTCCTAAAACATATGTCTGATACAACCATTGTCCTGTTCCAAAACCTTCACAGGCTTCCCAGTGACAGGCTCCCTTTCCCTATATACCTCTATACTTATACACTATCCCCCAGCCAAACTGTATTTATCACTCCCCTATCTCTCCTGGACCCTGTGACTTTGTTCATGACCTTCCATCATCCCAAAATATTTCCCCCATGTTTACTAAGCCTGCAACACTTCCCCCACGGTGAAATTCTATGCATCCCTTAAGGCCCAGCTCAAAAGCCAGTTCTCTCCATGAAGCTTTCTCTGTTTGCCTAATCCAAAAAGTGATTGCTCCCTACTATGAATTTTCACAGCACTTCATGTATGCCTTTCACAATTATCCCAAATGAATTGATATTGTAGTTATTTCTTTAAGTCTTATCTCTCTTGCTAAATTGTAAGTTCCTTGGAGACAGAGACTTTAGTACCTGGGAAAGATCTTGATTTTAAAAAGCCAAGGTCACCCATTGCATCCTGGGCCATCACCAGCTGAGTTGACCTTTGTCTTGCCACTGGACTCTAATGATTCTGGAGGAGAGAGAGTGACAACTTTGCACAGCTCTGCTTCAATCAAATCCAAATCATTCACAAGTCAAGACATCTTGCTTGTGATGTCATTGGCCCTCTTCAAGAACAAAGGACCAACAACAACAGCCTACCTTTGAGTCAGAAGATCTGAGTTCAAACCCTGGTTCTACCAAAACCAGATTGTGATCTCAGGCAAATCAACTCACCTGAGTCACCTCATCTGCAAAATGAGGAAGTCATACTAGAGGAGCAATAAATAAAGTCTCTTACAGTTAGAATAGTCTCTGCTTTTATATTCAGAGGTCCTTTCCAACGTTATTTGCTGTGGTCCTATGATGGATCACTGTGTCTCTTTCCCCAAGTTCACTGCCAGTCCCTATTTCTGGCTTCTCCAACATGGAAATCCTCTACAGCTTAAGACAAGTTTGTATGTGTCATCCATCTGGTTCACTTTTAACACATGGTGATAATTTTATTAAATAAAAATTCAAAACCTTTCTTCTATAAATCGGCATGGTCTAATTTTCATGTTAAGAATCTAGCCAACTAGGAGTGGCTTTATCAAATGGGCATTTATCTCTTTATCATGAAACTTCTCATCCAGCCAGACATTTGTCAGTGTGCCCCCTTACACATTATTTCACTCTGTGTGCTACTTCTGACTTGAAGTGTCCTGTACTCACTGACTCACTCACTCCTTCATTCATTCTGCAGACCTTTAGTAAGAGCATGTTATGTGCAGAGGGGTCCCTGTGCTGAATGCTGTGAGGATTCATAAGTACACAAAAGCTCACACTTATATAGAACTTTACACTTTCCAAAGCAAACTCTTCCCTCAAAACAACCTACTGAAGTAATAAGCACATGCCATATTATCAATTTAGAAGATGAGAAGCCCCAAGGCCCTGAGGAGGGGAGTGACTGGCTCATTGTCATGCAGCTAAAAAGTGGCTGATCTTTCCACTGGACCCAGCTGCCTCCCTCCAGAAACTTTGCTAAAAACACCCTGGGTTAAAGGCTCTACCCAGAGCTAAACATGCCCTTTCCGCACATGCTCAAAGAATGAGCCCACATTCGTACAAAGTCAGTAAATCTTTATGAGCTCAAAAGATAGCTCTAAGAAAAAGCTTTCATAAAATGCATCATTTGAAGGCAGCTTCTCACATTAGTTGAATGTGACCCCAGACGCTGACTCAATGAGCATTTGCAACTGTAACGGGTGCTTTAATCACTGATTTCCTAGTTATGTTTCTAAGATGACTGATGGTGATCACTGTAATTGCCTGTGGCAGGGCTCTGTAAGCATGCTAGAAGTGTGTGTGTGTGTGTGTGTGTGTGTGTGTGTGTGTGTGTGTGTGTGCATTGCTAGTGCCTGCAAAATTGATAATATGGTCCCAGGGACTTAATTCCTCTGCCTGTCCAGAGAAAAACTACAGCAATGCAAGAGGATAATGGACTTTTCTACCACAAAGCTGCTCATATATCTTAGTCCTGCACTGAAAGGAATCCCCAGGCAGGGAGAGGGGGAGAAATCACTAGGATCAATTGATCAACATGTATTTATTGATCGACTACTACGTGCCCAGTCTTGCAACAATAAAATAATGATGAAAATGATGGCGAGAGACTTTCACAGGTGCCCCAGTGAAAATGTGGGAAATTCATCCCGGGTGAAACGAGCCAATGGCCCAGTTGTTTGGAAAGAGATAGAAATAGTAAGCATGGGAATATCAGTTCTGATAACTAATAGACCTATACTCACATGGGGAAAGTTGGTGGTACAGTGGGTAGGGCATCAGGTGAGGAGTCAGATGGATTAATCTTCATGTGTTCAAATCCAGCCTCAGACACTTACTAGCTGTGTGACCCTGGACAAGTCACTTAACCCTGTTTGCCTCAGTTCTTCATCTGTAAATGATCTGAAGAAGGAAACAGCAAGCCACTCTAGTATCTTTGCCAAGAAAACCCCCAAATGGGGTCACAGAGGGTAGGACAGAATTGAAATGGTTGATCAACAATACTCATATCATGTTGAACCAAGAAAAACAAGGATGAATAAATAAATAATAGTCATAAGTAACACACAACACAGAACTGTAGCCAAAGAGCTCTATGCTCTTGCATGGAATCAGATTTGATTTTGAGGGCTTCTCTCTAAAATCTCTTCATTGCATGTACTCACATGGGGTTTCCCCAGAAACATTATAATCTGGCTCATGCCTCGAAGAAACTCAGATGCCATGTAAGCACTGAGGCTAGAAACCATCAGCTATAATTGTTGTGCCGTTTCAGTCATGCCCAACTCTTTGTGACCCCATTTGGAGGTTTTCTTGGTAAAGATATTGGAGTGGTTTGCCATTTCTTTTGTCAGCTCATTTTACAGATGAAGAAACTGAGACAAGCAGAGTTAAGTCACTTGTCCAGGGTCACACAGTCAATAAGTGTCTAAAGCTGGATTTGAACTCATGAAGATGAGTCTTCTTGATTCCAAGCCCAGTGCTCTATCCACTGTGCCACCTTATAAAGATAGGTTTTACTTTGTCCTACAAAAACTCAGATGGACCCCTTCCTAAGCCCATAGACAGTCAATATTACTCCACTTCCTTCCCCTGTGGACTGATGCCTCCCCCAGGAACCCATAGTGTCCTCTAGTCTTAGATTATTATCTTGGATAGACTCAATACCCTACAAGGTGAAAAAAGTAAAAGCCATTAAAGAAACAAGCAATCCCTCTTCTGGTGAGCCTCCACCTCCCCCCATATCTCTATAGTCCTCCCACCTCATAGCACTACCCTAAGGAGGAGCCACTTGCAAGGGGAAGAGAACTCAGGGTTGCTAGGGAGTCAAGCAACTTTCCCTTCTGGTGGGCCTCACATCCCCCTAACAACTACACAATTGACATGAATCATAGTCCCAGCAGAAGGGACCCCATAATGGCTCCGTGTCATGTTGATCCCTCTCCCCCTTCATGTTTCTATCTGGTGATAGAGCTGTCTTCCCTCCATATCCTTTCCATCTCTAAACCTATGACTAAAACTTTAATCTCCTTATAGTTCATCAATGCAAACAGTTCCCTTGGAGAGCCTATAAGGATGGATATCTGGTAACCAACAATAGAAATATGCCTATAGTAAATCCAGTGAACACCTACACTGTCACTGATTTACAAATCAGAAAAACTACTTTTTCTGCCAGGTTTCATCTCCCTGTGTTGTATGCAATTCATCAAGTCATGGCACCCCTAAGCCTTGGGGCATTCTCCCAAACCACTGAAGACCTCTGGGAACTGGAGTTGAGTTGAGAGGAGACTTGGAAAGCCCTGGCGCTCCAGGAGACCCAACATGGACCTGGTTCAACATCAGGTCAGGGGGGCACTGATTCTCTCTATTTCCACAAACTTTGGTGACCAATCCATAATCAAAGAGATACTCTGCACAGTGGCTTCCATTCATTCATTCCATTCATTTGTAGAACCTTCATTCTGTACTTAGCATCAAACTAAGCCCCTGTGGGACTACAAAGAAACCTAAGGTTCCCTCAAGAAGCTTATAGTCTAGTTGGGAAGACAAGGCACACATCCATGAAATAGACTATAGCTCTACCACTAACTCAAGTATAGCCTCAGGCAAACTATGTCACCCCTCTAGGCCTCCATTTTCTCATCTGTCAAATTATGATAGGGTAGGTGATCCCTTCCAGCTCTGATACTCTGGATATGTGGTGTGAATTAAAATTTTAAGGTAATTTTTGGAGCAAAGTTATTTCTTTCGATGCATTCTCACACTCTGACACTCTATGTTCTATGATTCTATGTCAAGAAGCAATGCAAAATGTGTTTTCTTTACCTGTTTGCTATTTGCTATTTAATTTTGTTCAGTTCTGCTTTGTTAAAGGTGAAGGGTTTTGTGTAAGATTTTGATGCTTACTTTTGTATATTTTTTTGGCTACTTGTTCAGAGAGTCATCAGTAAGGTTATGATCAAGAAGGAAGGGGGACCAGTCCCACAATGGCCCTGGGAGAAGACTGACAGACAGTGCTCAGGATTCACCCATAGCCTCACAGACTGAACAGAACTAGAGGGAACCTTGACCTCCCCTTTCACCTGGCACCTGTAGGATTTATAAGAGGATGTGAATAAGAATTGCACAGGGTGGGCAGACATAGATTGTTTGCAATCTGAATCATTAGAAGGAATATATAAGTCACTTTATTTCCTGTCTATTCCCCAACTTTACCCACAATCTGCCTCCCCTCAGCCTCTCTAGTTTTAAAACTAGGAACCAGAACAAATTTAAGTCTGTCATTGTTCCTGGACTGGGTGTGCCAATCTACTTACTCCTCTATGGTTCCACTTCCCATCCCTGTAACTTTCTGAACCAAAGTGCCACCACTCCCCTATAGTTATTGTTTCTCTTCTCAAACTATAAACCCCTTGAGGAAAGCTACCATCTTTGCTTTTCTGTTTATGTTCCCAGTTCAGCACAGTAGTTGGCACATAGTAAATGTTTAACAAGTGGGGTTTTTTTCATTATTCAATATTTATTCACTCATTAGAGGCTCATTAGAGTACCAAAGTAGTGGTTTTACAATTTTAAAATTCTAATTATTTTGCAATTAAATGCTAAATAGTACTAGAAGGAATGGCAAATTGGATTGGAATAGTCAAGAAAGGCCTTGCAGAGTTGCAGCTGACAAAAAACAGTTAGAAAAAGAAGACGTTACATGTAAACACCTAGCTATCTCCATAAAGGGTGATCTAACCCCATCCTCAGTTTCCTGAGGAATTTTAGGTTATTAATATGAATCTTTAAATCTTTGGCTTTCTTGTTCTAATAATCCTCTTGGGTTAGAAGGCAGAAAATCCAAGTTTGAGTCCTGCCTCCATCAATTATTAATAATGTGCCATAAGGCAAATCATTTTGCCTCCCTACATTTCAATTTCTCTATTTACAAAATAGGAATAATGCTTAAAATAGCTACCTCACAGGACTGGGAAGAAAGTTCCTTGTAAAATGTGCTTCAAAATGTGAATTATTATTACTCTAGAATGTTGATAGTTGGATGTGTAGTGTGAATTAAAATTTTAAGGCATCTTTTCAGAGCAAAGTTATTTCTTTCAATGCATTCTTCCTGAAATTTGGATTAAAAACACCAGTTGGAAGTATGCTTAGAATGATAATATAGGCCTACCACTTATATTAGGCATGTATAACTTAGAAAGTGCTGATAATTTCTATACTAAAATGATGCTTTTATAACAATTTAATAAAATAATTGTATGAATACTGATCAAATATTATAGATATTTACATTTTATCAACAAGAAAGTATCATTTGAAACAAGATTTAAAGAAATAAATTACTGGGGCAGCTAGGTAGCACAGTGAATAAAGCACCAGCCCTGAAGTCAGGAGGACCTGAGTTCAAATTTGACCTCAAGATACTTAATACTTACTAGCCATGTGACCTTGGGCAAGCCACTTAACCCCAATTGCCCTATCCTCCCCCCTCCAAAAAGGAAAGAAAGGAAGGAAGGAAGGAAGGAAGGAAGGAAGGAAGGAAGGAAGGAAGGAAGGAAGAAAGAAAGAAAAAAAAAGAAAGAAAGAAAGAAAGAAAGAAAGAAAGAAAGAAAGAAAGAAAGAAAGAAAGAAAGAAAGAAAGAAAGAAAGAAAGAAAGAAAGAGAAAGAAATGACTACTCTTAGGAACAGATTGATGTATTCACTCAGCTTTGCTTGTCATCAATTACTATTTAATTGGATTTCAAATTTATTCTGATGCCTATAGTCAACAGTCTTCCTAATATGAGCTCAGTATCAATGGTAATGTTACCCAGAAAGAGGAACTAAGTTCCAGCCATGTGTTAATTTGGTCCTTTCCCATATCTGTTTTCTCTCTTCCTTATTAATTGAATAAAACCCTAAATAAAACCTAGAAAGGCACACGAAGGGTTTTTTTTTTCCCCAGCAAAAAGCAAAGGTTAAGATAGTTTGACTTTAATTATCACTCTTTCTTTCACTGTTTCATTTCTAATGACTAGTCCCTTAGAAATTATTTTAATAATTTAAATTAATTGCATTTTGCCATTTGGCTTCCTGATAAAGAGTATACTTTGCCTTGGCTCTATAATACCAATCATGAAGTTCTTTGCTGGGTTTTTTTTTTTTTTATCCTGAATTCTTAAAAAGATCTTTACTCTTTTCTTCTGAACCTTTTGAATATATTTCAACCTCAACAATTTTAAGCACAGTTATAGAAACAATAGTACATATATATTAGCTGCCTGAATGAATGTTAAATAGCACAAGGTCAAGGGCAGAACCCTGGGGTACTCCACTTGAGACCTTGCAAATTAACAACAAACCATTAATGACTGCTCTGTGTCTGGCCTTTCAACTGGTTCAGAATTCATCTACCTCTAAGTGATTAAGCCACATTTTTCCATCTTGTTCACAAGGAGAGCATCCAGTCCACTCTACGTGACTCCATTGGATTTTCTCAGCAAAGATACTGGGGTGGTTTGCCATTTCTTCTCCAGTGTGGCCTCATTTTACAAATGAGAAACTGAGACAAGTAAGTGACTTGCCCAGAGTCACACAGCTAATAAGTGTCTGAGGCTGGATTTGAACTCAGATCTTCCTGACTCCAAGCTGAGTACTCTATCCACTTTACCACATAGATAGCATGAGAGATTAAGTTTAAAAGCTTTGCAAAAAGATGGACATATTTTATCCGCAGTATTCCTCTGAGCAACCAGTCTAATAAACCTGTCCAAAACAAAATGAGGTATCTCTGGCATAGACCACTTATATGCTGAAGCATCCCCATCCCAACTTGATCCCTGCTGATGATCGGGTTTAACAGAGCTAGACTAGCCTCCTCTCCCCCTTGGGATTCTAGGAGAACTCCCAAGGGGTTGGCAGGGGTAGGGGTGGGGTTTCTCTAATGCCATGAGCTCAAGCCTCTGTCATTGTGTTTCCCCCACAAAATTATCAGTTGAGAAGGAGTGAGGTAGCCAATCTTATATTTTTTAAAAAGGACATTTCTCATTGTGGTACAAAAAGAATGACTTGTTAAGCCAAAATTCCAGATGCTGCCTTGGGCTGATCAATGGATATTGTTTAAGCCATGGGTGGAAAGATGGAAAATCCAATATCCTTTGGACCCATCAAAGCTGGGAAGTATTCCTCTGGTTAAAGGGAGAAAGGAAGAGGAGATGTGGCCAAGGTCTCTCCTTCCCTCCCAGATAGTTCCTTCTTATGGATGTTCTGGAAAGCCACATACCCCCATTTCTGGAAAAACTTCCCTTCTCTACTCAGTTGATAATTCAGAGATGATCCCTGAGGTAGTCAAATTTCCCCTGCCTATTGATGCCCAGCTGGTAGTTGTCAGCTGGTATCCCAACAAACTTTGGAGTTAGCCAATGGGAGTCACCTAGCTCAAGGTGGTAGTGAGGAGAGCCTTAGAAGGTCTCCTTCATTCTGGTACAGCCTTTGCTCTCTTTGAATGGCCCCATGCAAGCATGAGAAACTTTTGTTATTCTTAATTTTGCATGCAAACATGGAGATAATCAATCTCAATTTTGGTAGAAAGAGAGGATAAGCATTATTAGCCATATGAAAGAAATAAAAAGAGACTAGTCTAAAAGGACAAATATGATTAATGGCCAGAGGCTCTGATGTATGAGAGAAGATTAGAAAAACTAAGTATGCATAGCTTAGGGGTGGGGCTATGGGTGGGGGTAGGTAAAGAGCTATGGTGGTAAAAGGTACTTGGAGGATATTAACATTAGGACTGGGAAATTCAATTTAGGACTTGATCTATGGGGCAAAACGAGAAATATCAGGACAAATGCTGACAGATAAAAATGTCCACAGAGAATCAGAAAATGGTTTTCTTCGACTGAGACTGTGGACTCCTGTTCTCCTACAGACTGATACCCCATGGCAAGCAGAGGCCCCCGTTTCTGGAGTCATTTAGCACGAGGATTGACTATGGTGTCTATCTCTAGAACAAAGGGAGCCCATCCGTTGGAAATTCAAGCTATGGTTGATCAGAATAATAATAATCTCTCACATTTCTTTAATGTTTTTAAGTCCACAAAGCATTTTTCCTCTCAGCAGCCCTGAAAGACAGCATCCAATGGAGGAAAAAGCATTGTATTGACGGTTGGAGAACCTGAGTCTGGACCATAGCTCTACTAATTATTATCTGTGTGACTTGAGGCAAGTCATCTCCTGGTTCTGGACCTCAGTTTCCCCGCATGTAAAATTAAGGGGTTGGACTAAATCAAAGGTAGGGCCCAGCAGCTGTATGGCCTGAACCAGATTAAAACAGAATTGGGAATATTTAACAAAATAAATAAAAATACAATCGAAAACAGATAAAGTTAATATGTGGTTTTCTAAGTTAATATGCAACCTATAGGGATCTTTACATACAGCTCGATAGTGTCCTTATCTATTTGAATTGACACCACTGGGCTCTATGAGGTCTTTCTCAGCTCTAAATTCTCTGAAGTAGATAATACCAGTGTTATTATTCCAGTTTTACAGATGAGGGACTGAGCCTCTAAAAGGTATATATACTACCTGCCCAGTGTCATAAAGCTAGTCACTGTCAAAGTTGAAGAGTCAAGCCCACATCTTCTGACTCCAAGACCTTTCCATTATATCTTGTTGGTCTTTCCCAGAACCCATTCAACACTTAGGACTGATATGTAGCAGAATTCTTTGTCTAAGCTCTCCAAGCCATTGCTTACGCAGAGCTTTAACAAACCCTCTTGCCTTTGTTTACTGATAGGCCCCCAGCTCAAATGGCACCTTCCCAATGAGGCCTCCCTTGATTCCCAAGCAGGGTGTGATGCCTTTCTGATATGCTCTCATAAGACTTTGAAATCTTCTCATTCACTTTTCATATTTTAATTTGCGTTTTAATTATTTGTGTATAAGTCTTATTCTCCTGCTAGACTATAGACCCTTCAGGGTGGGAACCATGTTTTATTTATCTTTAATGCACATAAATCAGGGGTTTAACCGATGTTTGATGATTAAGTAAATGAGGTAATAAATGAATGAATGAGCAATAAAGCAAAGGAGGGCAAAATGAATCTTCTCCTCCTCAAAACTGGTGCCTGTTGGCTATCATCCAGGCAAAATAATGACAAATCTAAAACTGGAAGAGACTTCAGAGACCATTCAGTCCAGAAACCTCCTCATTTTACAAATGAGGAAACTGAGGCCCAGTGAGCTCAATTGGCTTGCCTCTGGTCATACAACAATGTCAAAGGTAGAATTTCAACTCAGGTCCTCTGACACCAAAGTCAATGTTCTTTGCACTGTAATACACTGATATTTGGGCAGCAAGGTTGACCAGTGTGGGTAGAGCTCTGGACCTGGAGTCAGGAAGACTCATCTTCCTGAGTTCAAATCCAGCCTCAGACACTTACTAACTGCGTGATCCTGGGCAAGTCATTTAACCTTGTTTTTCTCAGTTTCCTCATCTATAAAATGAGCTGGAGAAGGAAATAGCAAACCACTCCAGTATCTTTGCCAAGAAAACCTCAAATGGGGGCACAGAGAGTTGGATACAACTAAAAACAACTTAACAACAATAACGAACACACTGATGTTTGGGCCTAGCTGGAACTGGCCTCTTTAAATGTCAAAGCAGCTATGGGTGGCTTCAAGACTATCCTTGGTGTGCAGGAATTCATTCATTATAAACACCAAGCTACATCATGGATCTGTTAGATCTGTCCTACTAGGCTAGGACCTGGCCTGTGACACTAGCTCTCTCTCTCTCTCCTGACCTGCTCCCTTCTGTAGTCCATTCCCATTTCTTTCCTGAACACCAGCCTCCTTTCTCAATACTTTGTTTTAGGTTATACTAAAATTATACCAAGTCATACTCCTTCCTCCTTCACCACCAACAATATAGATAGCAATGAGTGCCCATTTTCCAGACCCTACTGTCTTCTGCTCAGATTGGTAAACTCTGCCAGCTCCTGACCTATCTCACCAACCCTCCTTAAACTTGTTTACTGGTGGCATGCTTCTTTGGATTAAGAGACTAAAGTTGTTAGCCAGATGTTATGCAATTTTAGAGTGGAAAGAGAATTTAGAAGGTAGAAAATAGAATACAGAGTTAGAAAGGACCTTAGAACATAGACTGTAGACTAGTAGAGCTAGAAGATACCTCATATATGTTATCTAGGCCAAATTCTTCATATTTAGGTTATGGTAGTCATGATCACGAGAGAGGAAAAGAGGGTAAAGGTGGGGGGAAGAGGGGCATACACAGCTCATTAAAAAATCCAACAGTTGTGTCCCACCAAGGAAGATAGAACGATCTCTGGTAGAACTGGTATAATTATAGGGCCTGACAGCTGCTCTGTGTTCTGTTCCTTTAATCCAAGCAAAATGGCTAACTTGAGCCATTTTGGAACAGGGAGAAAGAGTAATACTGCTTAGATCCACACATACCTGCTGAAATAGGAAAGACAATATGCCTCCCCTTTCATCAGTAGCTGAAGAACAGTCCCATCTCTCTCCAATTTCAATCCCAATCCATGTAAACCCTAGGCTTGGGAAATGCTAAGTCACATATTCCTTCCTTGCCTCTATCTCTTGGAAGCCCTAGTTCCCTTCAAGTCTCAATTTAAATGTCACCTCCTAACACAAGCTCTGTTCAAATCCTTCCAGTTGCTGAGTGCTGGTGCTATCTTTCCAAAAATTTCTTTGTATTTGTAATTATATACATTATATATTACTGTACAATTTTATTTATATTTATATATATATACACACATTCAGAAAGACCTGAGATGCTTGTAGCTACAAGATCCTGGTCAAGTCACTTAACCTCTGTTTACCTTTAAGGCAGCTAGGTGGCTTAGAAGAGTGCTAGGTCTGAAGTCAGGGAGACGAGTTCAAATCTGGCCTCAGATACTTACTAGCTGTGTGACCCTAGGCACTTAATCTCTGTTATCTTAATCCACTGGAGAAGGAAATGCCAAATCCCTCCATTATCTTTGCCAAGAAAACCCCATGGAGCGGCGGCTAGGTGGCACAGTGAGTAAGAGCACCGGCCTCGGAGTTGGGATAACCCGAGATCGAATCCGGCCTCAGAAAATGAGCACCCACACATAAATAATGACTAGCTGTGTAACCTTGAGCAAGTTACTTAACCCCAATTGCTTAAAAAAAATATTAAAAAAAAAAAAAAGAAAACCCCATGGACAGCAATGGCACACTATGATCTATGGGGTCATGAAGAGTCTTACAAGACTGAATGACTAAACAAAACAACATATATGTACATTATATATAATCATGTATCAATTGTATATGTGTATGTATATCTAAATGTGTATAACATGTATATCTAAATGTGTATAACATGTATTAACTTGACTGTATATTTGTTGTTTTCCCACAGTAAAATGTAAGTTCCTTGAGGACAGGCATTGATTCATTTTTGCTCTTATGCCCCCAGCACTGAGTACAGTGCCTAGCATATAGCATACTAACAAAGAAAAGGGAGAAAAATAGATTTGAGACTAAATGATCACTCTTCTAAATAGCTGACATCATTAGAAAGAGCAGGAGTCCAAAGACCTAGGCTCTAGTCTAGGCTCTGTTCCTAACAAGCTGATGAAATACAAGCAAGTAGTTCCCCCTCTCTGTCATAGTTTTCCCATCTATAATATCTTCTCTAAGGTCCCATTTGACATGGGGTTTACCAGAGGGACGGTTTTTAGAAAGTCAAGCAATTCTCCCTTCTAGTCAAACTGCTAGGTACCAGAAAAATATACTTATCAGCTGAAACAAAGGACTTTAATCTTTGTAAAGGAAAACATTGTTAATCCCAGAACAGAGTTTCTATAAGTGGGGCACTGGGGACAATGGGACAATGCCTGGGAACCCCAATTATACATAGACTATCAGAACTGAGAGAGCCTTTAAAGGTCATCCAGAAGACTTACATGAACTGATGCGAAGTGAAGTGAGCAGAACCAGGAGAACATTATACACAATAACAGCAATACTGTACAATGAAGAACTGCAAATGATTTAGCTATTCTGAGCAATGCAATGATCCAAGACAACTCTGAAAGACTCATAATGGAAAATGCTATCCACATCCAGAGAAAGAACTATGGAGTCTGAATGCATATAGAAGCATGCTATTTTCACTTTGGGTTGTTTTTTTTTTCATGTTTTACCCCTTTTGTTCTGTTTCTTCTTTCATAACATGACTTATGTGGAAATATGTTTTACATGATTGCTATATCAAATTGTTTGCTATCTCAGGGAAGGGGGAAGGGTGGAGGAAGAGAGGGAAGGAGGGAAAAAAATTTGGTACTGAAAATTGTTTTTACATATAATTAGAAAAAATAAAATAGGATTTATGTTAAAAGGGAAAAAAATAAAGATCATCCAGGCCAAATCCTTCATTTTCCATTTTTACAAACTAAGGTAACTAACTGGAGAAAACATTGATTTTAGTGCTTATTACTATGTTAGGCACTGTATTCATTCTGAGGAGTTAAATACAAGCGAATAAGGCAGGCCCTATTCTCAAAGAGATTCTATCCTATAAGGCAAAGGCAACACATAAATCAGAGCTGTGGGGGAAAGGAATGCCTGACTACATGATTTGGAGTTGGGGGTCGCCAGTCTGGTTCTAGCCAAGATATGGGAAAAGTCACCTGGGTATAGGATGGCTCTAGGGTTTGAGGGAAGTGATTTATCCAAGGTCATCCAAGGTGTAAGTTCATAGGAAAAACAGCATGGTGTGATGGTCAGTGCTGGACTTTGAATCAGGAGACTTGGGGTTCAAATCCTTTTTCAGCACTTACCACCTATGTATAGTCATGGGAAAAATCTGAGCCTCAGTTTCCTCATATAGAAAATGGGTCTAGTAATATATTTACTATCTACCTCACACTTAAGAAAGAGAAGGAAATGGATGGAAAAGGGGAATGGAGGGGGACAAGGAGAGGAGAGAAGAATGGAGAGGAGGAGAGAGAATTCTGACCTAGATATCAAAAGATCCAGGCCCTAGTCCCAGTTTTGCCAATAACTTGCTATATATCCTTGTAGTCTAGACCTCAAACTTGCCACCTGTAAAATAACAAGGCTCAACCATATAATTTGAAGTCTTTTCCAGCTTTCACATTTTATGTTCTAAGGTCCGTCCCAGTTCTGACATTTTATGAATCTACATATTCTTCAGTCTCCTATGGAATGCCTCTGTAGAGTTTCCTGCTATTAGCAGTTCATGACTGTCTGGGTAAGTAAGATCCTGGACTTTGTCTAACATAAGCAAGACCTATTTGGGGGAATTATTTAGACCTCTCTTAAGGTAGCTGAGAATTAACGTTATGTTCTTCCCTGGGTCTCAGGAGGGAAATAAACAACAGCAACAAAACAGCATCTTGGAAAGAATTTCAGTCTGTTTGGGGGAATTTAATTCCAGAAGAAAAATAGAACATTTGGCAATAAAATGAAATTAAAGTAATATGTAATGATAAAAGACAACCCTCCCTCCCCAGTAATGCCATCTAGTTTTATTGTGAAGGATAGAAAAAAGAGTCATTGTATGCTACCTCCTAATAATTAATTAGATAGTTTACTTACACACCACCTGACAAGACAGAGGTGTATAATAATAGTGAACATGTCTATAATGTTTTGTAATTTATGAAACATTGCCCTCAAAACAACATTGTCAAGTAGTTTGGGCAAGTATTGTTATTCCCTTTTCATAGATGAAGAAACTGAGGCTTGGGCAGATTCTGCTGCATCCAGTAAATGTTGGCGCCAGGACACAAGCTCAGGTCTTCTGATTTTCTGGCTAATATTTCTTCTACTCTATCATAGCTCCCTCCCCACCATTCCATTTGTTTTTGGAAGTCAGCAACTTGTGCAAGGTTGGTTGAGCCAAAATCAGAGCTAAGATGAGAATCCTGAGTCCCTGACTCCCAAGTCTATAGTCCTGCGACAAAGGCAGGTTTTGTGGGATGCCAGCTCCACCACTAATGAGCTATGTGACCTTCAGCAAGTTACTTCTCTAGGCAGCATTTTCCTCACTTGTAAAAAGGAGGGATTAGCTTAGATGGTCTATACGTTCCCTTCCAAATCTGACAATCTGTGAATCTGTAAAACCTTTATTTATTCATAATTTTATTTCATTATTATGTGTTTTATTATTTTTATCTTATTTTATTTATTCTTTTTAGCATTCTTTTTTTTTTTTAATTTTGAGATCCAAATTCTCTCCCTCCCTCTGGCCCCCCCATCCAACCCACTGAGAAGGCAATCAATGTGATGCCCATTATACATATAAAGTCACACAAAATAAAAGATAAGAAAAATAAACAGAAAAATAAGTACGTTTCAATCTGCACTTAGAGTTCATCAGTTCTCTCTCTGGAAGTAGGTAGCATTTTATATCATGGGTCCTTTGGAATTTTCTTAGATCACTGCATTGAGGAAAGTAGCTAAGTCTTTTGCAGTTGATCATCATTATAATATTGTCATTTATGTGTACAATGTTCAGGTTTTTTTCACTTTACTGCTTTCACTGCAGTTCCTATAAATACAGGTTTTTCTGAAAGCATCTTCCTCATCATCTCTTATAGCACCATAGTATTCTATCGCAATCATATACCACAACTTACTCAACCATTCTCCAGTTGATGGACATCCCCTCAATTTCCAATTCTTTGCCACCACAAAAAGAGTTGTTATAAATATTTTTGTACACATAGGTCCTTTTCCTTTTTCTTTGATTTCTTTAGCATACAAACCTAGTAGTGGTATTGATGGGTGAATAAGTATGCACAGTTTTATAGCCCTTTTAGCATAGTTTCAAATTGTTTTTTAGATTGGTTGGACCAGTTCATAACTTCATCAACAATGCATTACTGTCCCTATTTTTAGTATCTATCATTTTCTGTCCTGTTAGCCAATCTATAAGTATGAGTAGCACCACAGAGTTGATTTAATTTGTATTTCTTTAATCAGTTTTTCCATATGACTATAGATAGTTTTGATTTCTTCTGAAAACTACTTGTTCATATTCTTTCACTACTTTATTTTTACAAATTTGACTTAGTTCCCTATATATTTGAGAAATGAGGTTTTTATCAGAGAAATTTCCTATAAAAATTTTCCCCAGTTTCTTGCTTTCCTTCTTATTTTGGCTGCATTAATTTTGTTTGTGAAAAACTTTTGCATTCTATGTGATCAAAATTATCCATTTTACTTCCAGTGATCTTCCCTACCTCTTATTTGGTTATAAACTCTTTCCTTACACATACATCTGATGGGTAAATTTTTCTATGCCCCCCTAATTTACTTATATCATTCTTAATATCTAAATCATATGCCTATTTTGACCTTCAGGGAGCTCTCTGATGCCCTCTACTGACTATGATTTTGGTTCAATATGAATAGACATTTCCTAATTCAAGCTAGTGAAATACAGAATGGGCCATCTCAGGAAGTATATTAAGAGTTCCCTTTCTCTGAAAACATTTAACCATTGGATGGATGATTAACTGTCAGGTATGCCATTGTAATGCATTAGATCGGGCTTAGATAAACTGAACTCTAAAGTCCCAGTGCTCTGTTATTCCCTGCAGTATATACCGCAGCATTGTCTCATAGCTGGACTGGACTTGTGTCCATCTAGTCCATCTCATTCTGAAGATGACATTTGGGAGTCATTCAGGATCTGCTAAGGCTTCCATTGATGATGAACTCACTGTTTCTTGAGGAACTTCTAATTTTTAGGAATTTTCCCCACATATCAAGTCTAAAAATGCCTCTGTTAATCTACACATTGCTCCTTGTTCTGCCCACTAGAGAAGGACAAGTCTAATCTTTCTTCCACATGACAGCCTGCAAATACTTGAAGGCAAAGCTCAGACTCTCCCAAAGCCTTTATTTCTTCAATGGATTTAGTTCCTTTCTTTGATTCTTGTATGGTTTAGACAAACTATCTGCGCAAGAAACATCATTTACCTGCACGTAGTGGCAATTTTTAGAATTCATTTTCCCCAAAATGATTTATTCTTAAAATATGATCCATCCAAGCTACATAACACTTGATATTTCTAAAACAAAACCCCATATTTGTGAGGGATTTCTTCACTTAGTGCAACATCTCAGTCATTCTCTTAATCCCGTCCTGTTGTTATTTATAAAGAATGTTTAAAATAATACTGGGGAAGCCAAGGTGACCCAGCTTCACACAATATGTTGCTTGTAATTCAATGGAAATAGGATCCAAAAATTGCTTCTCTTCTGAAAAATAATCACTTCTAGTCTAATTATGGGTCTAAAATAAAATTTGTCGCTATTCTTACATCTTTGATATTTCTTAGCCTATTTTTACCACTATTCTAAGGAGTTTGAAAATGCATAAAAGAGACACCCCACCCCAGCAGCTAACTGGCCACCCCTCTCTCCTGGGGGAGAGTGGGTTAGAATAAGACTGAATTCCATTCAGCTCAGCAAGGTTTTATTGAAAAAAGTACCTGGTATGTGCCTATCTCTATGTAAAACATTATGAGAGATACATAGAAACATATAACAAGGTCTCTGACATCAAGAATTGGTGATCAATCTGAGAAATCAAGACATGACATGTTACAGGATACAGAAGTTGTATTAGTAGCCTGTGAAACAGTTCACAAAACTCAGGTTCTATATTAACCCTGCTTATAGCTTGTATCCTTGTCACACACAAATGTTTTCAGTTTTTGATATTCTGCTTAAGTTTCTGTTTTCCAGAAATCAGCTTCTCTCAGCTCCAGGCTTTCTCCCCAGAGATAGAGCAGGTATTTACAGGATACTCCCAGCTCCTTCATTGCTTCTTTTCAGATGTTTTGTGCCTAAATCAGACTAGTAGGGCCATTATTTTATCTTCAAAGGCCAAGCTAAGTCAACAAGCATTAAGAATTTGATAAATTTACTAAATTAAGCATTTACTATGTGTCAGGTAATGTGCATATAAATATAAGCAGAAAGAAAGACAGGCCCTGACCTCAAGGACCTTATTCTATAGAAGGAAGAAAACATAGAAAAGGAAGCTGAGGAGTGAGGAAGAGAAGAGATAAAGATACTAAGCTTGGGGGCATAGTAGAGAGTATCTGGGAAAGTCAGCTGTGTAAGCCTACTGAGAAATAAAGATATGGTTGGCCTGGGCAGTCCTTATTAAAATGGAGATTCTGGGGAAAAACATCCAATCAGAGGGAGATGACACAGGGACAGAGGATGTTTCACAAAAAAATTAATAATTAAAACAGACACAAATATGCACAAAAAAATAAAAATGAAAACACAAACATGCACAAAAAATAAAATTAAAAAACTAAAACACAAACACATATTCTCCCTTCAAATAATAGCGAGCATCTTGCTAAGTAAGGCCTGACTTTTAGAGGAGGGTACCTCCACCATCTGAGACCTCATATTCAGGCCTGGAGGGATTTATATATATCTTCTTTGGGACTAACAACTACTCATGCAAGGATTTCTGTTTCCCTTGCCTCCTTCTTATAATAAAACTTTCTGTTGTAATATCGTGAACTACGTGTTTTCAAGCAGAGTTAAGCTCAGTAGACTGGATGAGATACAAACATTTTCTCAGTTTTCCTGGATGAAGGGCTATAAACCCCTGAAGTATATCTGTGTCTTTCAGACCATGAAAGAAACAACTTCTGGCTCAAAACACTCAAATGAATCTGTGATTTCATCAATATGGAGATTCTCTCCGTTGATGCAACCAAAAACATATTCTGTCCACACAATGAAATGGAAAAAAATAAGCAAGATGAGAGGCCTTCTTTGCTTTCTCCTAACACTAAGACCCGAGGGAAGCACAAAGGCCATCAATGTCATCCTTTGTTCTAACCAAATGACCAACCTGTTTTCTTTTGCAGGAATATATTTCTTTCATCATATTCCTGAGTCTGGTTCATCTTAGCCTGCTTACATTCATCATGTACCTTTCTGTGATAACCAATGTTAATACTTGGGAGACTGTCATGTCCCATGACAAACAGCCAGGTGGGTGCTGGAGGCAGCTTGAATCAGTTTGCAAGAGCCAATTGTTAAATTTTCAATGTGAACTTTTACACTTAACCTTTGTGTGTTTGTGGCTTTTTTTGTGCATTTTGTTTGTGTTTTTTGGTGAAAGTTTGTATTTATGTTTTTATTTTTTTAACTGGACTTAGAAACCAGAAAACACTTTAAAAAATAGGACTTGATTTATTATTTTGATTAACTATACTTAAGAAAGTAATGAAGAAAAGTGTCAATATGCTAATAACAGTCTGGGCTTGGAGTCAGGAGGAAGTGAGTTCAAATTCAGCCTCAGATTTACTAGTTGTGTGACCCTGGACAAGTCACTTAACCTCTGTTTGCCTCAGTTTCCCCATCTATAAAATGGGTATAATAATGACACCTAACTCCAAGGTGTCGTGAAGATCAAATGAGATAACAATTATAAAGTGCTTAGCCCAGGGCATGGCACATAGTACCCACTATCTAAATATTAGCTTCTATTGTTATTATTACTATTGATTAAAAAGTTCTGTAGATTCTCTAACTAAATGCAGGTCAAGACAATAGGCATTTTTTTAAGGTTTTTGCTCCTGAGATCTGATTGTTAAATTTTCAATGCAAGTATTTATACCTTAAAAATTGACAAATGCTATAAATTAAGACTTGATTGTTGTTTTATTGATGTTTAGAGCTAATAAAGTGATGAAGAAAATGTTAGTAATGCAAATTAAACTTAAAAGTACATAATGCATTTTGGAGAGCCAGTTGCTAAACACTGATCAGAACATCCCTTTATACATACATACAGAGGTGTGAATATATATAAACACATATTCATGCATAGATAGGGAGACAGATAGATAGATAAACAGATAGAGAGAGAGAGACAGACAGACAGACAGACAGACAGACAGACAGACAAATTGATCATTAGAGCTGATAGTAAAGTTTTAAAATAACATGACACAAGTATTTTGCATTTACATCTTTTATTTTTCTCCTTGCTGTTCAGTGGTTTCAGTCATATCCAATTCTTCATGAGCCAATTTGGGGTTTTCTTGGCAAAGATACTAGAATGGTTTGCCATTTCTTTCTCCAACTTATTTTAAAGATGAGGAAACTAAGGCAAATGGGGTTAAGTGACTTGCCCAGGGTCACACAACTACTAAGTACCTGGGGCCAGATTGGAACTCAGAAAAATGAGTCTTGATTCCAGGCCCAACACTCTGTCCACTATTTCTATTCTATCTTTAATAACCCAATTCCAGTCCCATTACCTCTAGGAAGACTTCTCTGACTCTTCATATCCCCCCAGGATCCCTCCCCTGAACTCTTATAGTACTAATAGCCAATAGAGAACAATATCAAAAAGTATAGAGCTGGAAAGTGTCAAAAGCTACTGAGAGGTCAAGGAGAATGAAGATGGAAAAGAAAACACTGGATTTAGTCATTTAAGAAGTCACTGCATACCTCAGAGATAGTTTCGATGAAGAACTAGGGGTAGAAGCTAGATATCAGGGATTGAAAGGGAAGTGGTTAGGAAGGAGAGGCACCAAATGGAGATGGTCCTTTTAGGAAGTTTAGCTCAGTAATAAGGAGAGAGGACCGTGGCTTCAGAAGGTAACATCAAGAATGATAAAGCCTTTATTAAGTACTTCCTATATGCCAGGCTATGTATGTACAATGTGCTAAGGACCTAAATATAAAGAAAAGCAAGGCCCTGGCCTCAAGGAGCTTGCATCCTCCTCATCAGAGAAGATAGCACATGAAGGGGGAGTTAGAATGGGAGAAGATGAGGTTTGGGCATAGCTGGGAAGCCCTTCTTGGGACTTGAGTTTTCTCAAGTGTAAGATAAAGGAGAGAAATTAGCTGATATCTATGGCCCCTTCTAAAAATATATGAGCTAATATTATATTCTAAGTACTAGGAACATTATATTCTGATATAATATTCTAAATAGCTGGGAAATTAAGCCCTTCTTGGGACCTCAAGTTTTCTCAAGTGTAAGATGAAGGAGAGGGATTAGATAATATCTATGGCCCCTTCTAAAATTCTATGAGCTAATATTATATTCTAAGTGCTGGGAACATTATAGTCTAATATTATATTCTAAATACCTAGAAAGTGAAATCTTTTGGGGACTTCAGTTTTCTCAAGTGTAAGGTAAAAGAGAGAGATCCGATTATATCCATGACTCCTTCTAAAATTCTGAGTCCATGAGTTCAGGGAATGAAGAATTTAGAGCAGCCTGGAGAGATCTGGAAAGACTCCATGGAGTATGTAAGTATTGAATAAGGTCTTGGAGAATTCAGCACAAGAAGCTACGCATTATAGGGACTCGGTAACTATGTGATAAAGAACAAATAAGCAAATGAATGAACAAATAAATGAACAAATGATCTTACCGTCAGTCAGATGTATAAAATCTTTATTCTGGGAATAAAATAACAAGAATATGCTTCTGGTTCGGCAGCTAAGTGTCACATCCAGAGACGTAACAAAAAGCCGTTGTAGCCATGGTCTCATTAGAGTGTCTTGGCAACTCTTTGGTACCATAGGTTTATAGCATCATTTAGCTCTGCCATCACTCTGGTTGCCACGGCTTCTCTACCCTCCATTACCTTGCTTGATAGAATTTAGATTGTGGTGCCAAGTCTTATAGCACTGAACTGTTCAAAAGTCATTCTTAAGTACTCATATTATTCCTATACTTTTTTTCCCTTATTAGCCTACATATGCTTCCATGCTCCCCACAAAGCTGTTTTAGGCAGGACTGCTGAATTTTTAAAAAATAAAAAAAAGGGAAGAAAGTTCAAGGATAGGCTGGCCCATGGTAAGCCCTTAATAAATGCTTTATCATTCATCATTCTATCCCCTCAAGCCATGGTCCCATCAGCAGGATGAAATTATTATCTTGGTGACAATATAAGAGTGCTTTCATGCTTAATCCCTTAATCAACAGGCTGATTTGATGCAAAGGACATTTGAAGGACTCATCTGTAAAAATAAGAGGGCTGGATAGACAGTTTCTGTGGTCCCTTCCATTCCTGGATCTAAGATTCTATTATCCTATAAAATATACCCTACCCTGTGACAGCTATGGGACTTTGAGAAAGGATGTTTAATTCTTACCCACCTTTTAAAGCCCAATTCACTTGTCACCTCTTTCAGGAAGTCTTCCCTCATTTCCCAAGAAAATAATGATCTCCTGATCACATTTCACAAAGTCTCCTGTTTTACAGGTTCCTGATGCACTTAGAATATATCAGCAGTTATTATATTATACATGCATCCTATCCCTCTACAAGACTGTAAGAACATAGGGATTGTCTTATCTATAATTTGTATCTTTCCCAGATCCTAACAGAATGCCAACACACAGTAGGTGGTAAATAAATGTATGATATACTGTATTGCATAGTATTGTTGACACAGCAAAATTGACCACAATGGGATCACTGAGGAAAAAAAAGCATTTTATACATCTTAAGGTCTTATAGAATGTGAATTATTGTTATTATCACATAGAATCATGGAATTTCAGAGTATAAAGGCACTACAGACATGCAGATATCTATGGATGTTTCCTGAGGTTTTATCATAGGCCCTTTTCTCTTTTCTCTCTATACTCTCTTTCTTGGTAATCTCATCAGCTCCCATAGGTTTAACTATCATTTCTTTGAACATGGATATATAGATTTATCTGTACAGATGCGCCCATATATCTATGTAGCATAACTATAGATATGGGATATTCAGAAAGGACTAGAACTTCTGGTGTGAGGGTTTGACAAATCTTTCTCAGGGCTGCTTATCTACCTTTGGTGTCTACCTTCAGCCAAGTCTCACCTGTGGCTCCAAAAAGCTGTAGCATGAGCAATGGCCAGCTGGTAAAACCATCATGGCAGTCAGGCTAAACCAGGTTGAGGGTAACCAACAGGGGTCAAACCTTTTAGGGGGATGTCTGCCCCAAGCATGTGAAGACATCCCCCAGTGGAATGGGCAGATGAGAAGGATTTGTTCCAGTGGCCATGAAGGCAGCTGAAATAGCTGCTGTGAAGTGTTTAGAGCTTGGTTATGCATCAAAGATTCCAAGTTATCCACTGGATCCAGAAGCATCACCAGTCGTCCTGACTTTCTTCTTGCCATTAGACTTCAATGACTCTAGAAGAGAGAGTGATACTCTTCCTCACTTAAATCCAATTCATGAGCAAATAAAGACATCTCCCCCATGGTGTTATTGGTCCTCTTCAAAGCAAAGGACAAACAACAACTATGGATAAAGATGTAGGCTTGAGATATCTTTAATTCAATAAACAGCTGTTAAGCACCTATATATGCTAGGCACTGTGCTAATCAGTGGAGACGCAAATAAGAAAAGAGAGACAGCCTCTGCCCTCAAAGAGCTTACAATCTAATAGAAGAGATATACAAAAGAAGGCTGGAAAACAGGAAAGGTGAGGAGGAAACCGGGGAGACACCAAAGGGTGCCAAGCCCTGGGGCATCTTGTTCCCTGGAGTTGAAACCAGGTAGAACTGCAGATGCAAAGTGGAGTGAGATGAGGGTTCGATTTCTGCCCTCTATAAAAAAAGAATTAGGGGGGAGTTTGATACTCTACCCTCCAGTCTCTCCAATCAGAGGAAAGAGGCAGCTGCAGGAGGTGGTGTTCAAGGCTCCAGTGGTGATGAGATTAGAAATTATGAGTTTAGCCAGGGAGGGGCAGAAGGGAGCCACAGAATAGATAATGATAACATAACAACTAACATTTATCTGATGCTTACTAGGTTCCAGGATTAAGCACTTGAACTTACCCAGGATCACACAGTTAGTAAGTATCTGAGACTGGATTTGAACTCAGGTCTTCCCAAGTCCAGGCCCAGAACGCTACCTATTGTTCCACTAGCAGCCAGTACAGACATAGATATCCTTTATATCTGCATATCTTTGTATGTGTCCTATGTAGATAGAAGTTTATGGCTATATCTATCTATATGTAGCATTGTGATGTCTTTCATGTATATGATATATACATACATATCCTATGTAAATATATATACATATATTTAAACCTATATATCTATACATCCATTTAATCAAATAAGCTTGTTAATTAAGGGATTAAGTATGAAGGTACTACTACATTGTGAACAAAATAATGATTTCATCCTACTGATGGGACCATGGCTTGAGGGGATAGCATCTAGATTAGACCTGTATCTATGCAGATATAGATATAAATATGGATATAGGTATCAATATCTCAAGCCCCCACCTTCAGTCCTGTATCATCATCTCTCAAGTTGGATGTCCCAGAGACATCTAAAACTAATGTCCAAAACCGAACCCATTATCTTTCCCCCCACCCCCTGCTAAAGCTTCTCTATTTTTTTCCCAAAGGTACCAACACCAGGTTTATGCTTGCCAAGTCCTCACTTTCCCCTACCCCACAAAACCAATCAGTTACCAAATTTGTCTTTTTCTGCATAGGTCCTGTCTCTTGCAACTGACCCGTTCTTTCTACTCCCAAAGCTACCATTTGATTTTAGGCTCTTATAATTTCCTTCTTAAATTATCACAATAGCCTCTTTACAGAAGCAACATTTCCAAAGGCCCTGCCATCTAGATGAGACTAGCTTTGCACTCCATGCAAAGTGAAGTAAGAAGAACCAAGAAAACAAAACACACAATCACTAAAAGGGAAACACACATACAAAAAGAAAAGAATGTCACAAAACTAGAAAGAAAAATATGGCTCCAAAGAAGAGACATGAGAGGATACTCCCAGTTGGGTGGTCCATCATGTGGTACATTTCACTCCCTCCCAAATTCTATGATCCAATCAAATCAAATCCCTCTGTTCATCTCATCAACAATATTCCATCTTCCACCTCAGTCCTTTTCAATGGCTTTCCCCCATGCTTGAAATGCCCTCTGTCCTTACCTCCACCTCATGGAAGATATTTATTAGCTATGTGACCTGAGGAGAGTCACTTAACCAATCTGTGACTTAGCTCCCTCATCTATAAATTGAGGATAATATAAGCATCGAACACCTAGGATTATTGTAAGGATAAAATGAAATAAGGATAAAATAAAATAAAATAAAGAGCTTCACAAACCTTAAAGCTAACTATCATTATTATTATTTATTCAACATGATTTTATTTGTGTAGGGAACACCCAGGACTCTACAATTTATGGTCTGAGAGCATTATCTCCCTAATAATCATCATGATATAATGGATAAAGAACTGGCATCAGAATCAGGAAAACCTGGGTTCAAGTTCCCCCTTTAGATCTATTATCTGTGTGATGCTGGACACATCCCTTAGCCTCCTGGAAAATATCTGCAACCATTCAAAAGAAAATCAGATAGATGGAGAAAGTCTATTGTATAGGCGATAGCATATTTATAATCAACAGAGTTGTCCATCAGAAGGCCCATGTAGGACAGACATTGTCGACAGACAACAACGTAGGGTCAGAGTTGAACAGGAGAAGAACAAGAAACATTTCCTTTAGGAAATTGTCAGTTTCCTCTTCTGACTCCAAGCATCCCCAGGAACAAAGACTCTTCTCGTTTCCCACCCAACCATATTCAGTGCTTTGGCTTTTCTGGCTATGCTCATTTGGGATTTCTTTGACTTCTCCACTGCCCTTCTGCCCACCCCAAAGGTGGGTATTTTCCCCCCATCCTCTGCTTTTCAGTTTCTTCTTATGTTCTATCTTCCTCCATTAGACTGTAAGCTCCTTGAGGGCAAAGACCATCTTTCTTTTTCATATCTGTATCCCTAGCACTCAATACAGTGCATGGAACATAGTGGGCACTTGATAAACTTTTATTACTATTAACTAATGCCAACATTTTATACTGGTATTGCTGTATGGCAGCAATGAGACATGGAATACAACTGTTTCTAGAGAGAACAATTGAGGGGTGTATGGCGGGTGTGAAATGGTAGAAACATATAACCAATGAGGAACTCCAAAGAACAGGAGCTTGGTACTCCTAAGGGAGTGTTATTTATAAAGCATACTCACATGCAATCTATGACCAGGCCCATATGAAAGCTTTTCCAACTTTGGTGCATACATGACCTTAAGCGATTCTAATAATCAATCTATATTAGATACTGATAGTGATAATAGTAACTTAAACTTAGATATATGTCAGACAGGTAGGTGGTACACTGGATAGAGGGCTGGGCCTGGAGTCAGGAAGATTCCTCTTCCTGAGTTCAAATGCAGCTTCAGACATTTACTAGCTATGTGACCTTGAGCAAGTCACATAACCCTCTTTGCCTCAGTTTCTGCATCTATAAAATGAGCTAGAAAAGGAAATGGCAAATGATTCCAGTATATTTGCCAAGAAAATCAGAAAAAGGGTCACAAAGATTCAGACTCGACTGAAAAACTACTAAACAACAGATTATATCACATTTTAAAGTTTACAAAGCACTGTACAAGAATGCTCTTATTTAGTCATCCAAACAACCATGGAAGGTGGGTAGGCTAGTATCATTATCTCTATCAAGTGAGATAATATTTGGGTTTTTTTTGTTTGTTTGCTTTTGGGGGGGAAAGGTAGGGCAATTGGGGTTAAGTGAATTGCCCAAGGTCACACGACTAGTTTTGTATTAAGTATCTGAGACTAGATTTGAACTCAGGTCCTCCTGACTCCGGGACTGCCGCTCTATTCACCTAGCTGCCCCCTGAGATAATATTTGTAAAGCACTTAGCACACCCCCTGGAATACAGTAGGTACTTAATAAATGCTTATGCCTTTCCTTCTTTTCTTTCTGAGGAAAGGAAACTGAGGTACAGAAAAGCAGAGACTTTCCCAAAATTAAGCATCTTCTGAGTTATAGAAGCCAAGAATTGAGGGTGAGGATTGTTTTGTTCTTTGTGCTTCTATCCATAGTGCCTAGCCCTGTGTTTCTCTTTCTGTTACTTCACTCAGATTCCTCCTCTAGAATTTAAACTAGACAATTTCCAAGATCTCTTTCAGCTCTTACTTTCAGTGGTCTGAGGTCCCTCCCAGAGCCTCCTGACATTCTATGGTTGATGTCCTAAGGACCCGTGCAGCTCCAAAATGTTAAGAATAGTCTTATTAAAAAGGGAAGAGCGGGAAGAATATAAGAGAAAACTATCTCTGAGGTTCTCCTTTCTCTTTTTCATTTCCCCTTTTCTTAAGTCTCCTACCTATAAAACTGGGAAAGGAGGATTCTGGGAGTATGAGCCGTCTAATCAGGTGCTGTACATTCCTACCAGGGAGGCAGGAGAGAGATGAGACTATGACGGATCACGCCCAAGGTGGCAGATAAATGGAGCTGAATCCATCCCGAGAGCAAACCTCAGGATTTGGTGATAAATCAGTGCCGGAGAGAGCAGAGGTGTTAGTTTCAGGGAACTGAACTTGATCAAAAGATGAACAGCTGGCCATCAATTCCATTCCAGACCAGCAGACACAGGGAGAGTCAGGCCATCTGACATTCCCAGGCAGGTACAAGTGATGCTGAAACCAGGCATAACTGTGAACCATGACTCAAAAAATTCAGTCAGGGATCTAAAGCAGAATTTCATACTCTTGTATTTTTTTTAGTTTTTCAGTCATGTCTCATTCTTTGTGACCCCTTTTGGATATTTTCTTGGCAAAGATATTGGAATCATTTGCCATTTCCTACTCCAGCTCATTTTACAGATAGGGAAACTAAGGCAAAGAGGGTTATGTGACTTGCCTAGGGTCACACAGATAAAACCAACAAAGAGCAAGACTACATTACAGAGAACTCCACAGGATAAACCACCACTACCACAAATGGAGACTTGTACCTGCTGGGAACAAGCATTTATTTGGCACCTATTATATGCCAAGCATTGCACTGAGCACTTTACAAATGTTATCTGTTTTGAGACTTTTGCAACAACCCTACTAGGTAGGTGCTGCTATTATCCTTTGCAGATGAGGAAACTGAGACAGATGTTAAGTGATTTGCCCAAGGTCACACAGCTAATAAGTATCTGAGGACATATTTGCACTCAGGTCTTCCTGATTCCAGGCCCAGTACTCTATCTATTGTACCATCCAGCTGCCAACTTATAGTCTTTAGAGAGTTACCTGGGTCAAGGAGAGTTTAAGGGACTTGTCAAGGTCATAGAAGTGGTACTTGAATGGTATTCTTCTGACTGCTGAGGCTGGCTTATAGAACAGGTATGGATACATGCATGGTTGCATACACGAAGTCTCCCAAAAGTCTTAGTGCAGTTTTAACTCTTGGGATACCTTGACTATCCTCACTATAGTCTTTCTCTAATGTCTCATATTAGCATGAAAAGGAGTCAAGGTTCTCCAAGGCCATGCCAGTGGAACACAAGCTCTGACAGCTCCTTCCCAGATGGAAAAGTGTTGGAAACAGACTCAGATACAGACTACCTGCCTGTAACCCAAGGGCCAGACCAACTAAGTGGGGAGAGCATCATTCATCACTCTTCCTGACTTCTTGATTTCTCTTGATAGACACCCCCATTCTCCCCGGCTTGAAGCCTCAGTGTTCTCTTCAGATCCTAACCATTCCTCATGCCCCAGCTGCTAGCTCTACTTCCATCATCATCCTGTTCTTCACTTTGAGATAAATTATCATTTTATTATTATACTAACAATCAATTATTAAATTGGGATCCAGGCTTTTCTCCTTTATTTTCTCATTAGGACCAAACTCCTGTAAAAAGTCAGTCTATGAAGAACATGACTGATAGATAAGATTGCCTCTAGGCTTCAAGGAACATGCTCTGCAATCTTAGGCAGGACCCCACCTGAACAGGAGATCTTCCCTCTGTTTAGAGTTTGGAGTTATCCCTTCCATATCTCTTTACCCATGACAGTTTAGATATATTGTGGGTTGGCATAAGAAGTTAAATGGGAATTTGGGGGGAGTTTTGCAGAAGCTGTACACAACACACAAAAGCCAGCAGATGACACAGAGCCTATAACCAAATACTTAAACCCAAATTTTACAATAAGGAGCTGTAAACACCCCATTAAGGGAGGGCCAAACAATTTTATGCAGATTTTCTAAATCACTGGGGTACCACACACACCTAACCCCTGCTATGTGGAAGGGATAATTGTAAAGAGAATCCAGTTTGACTGAATTTTTACCCTAGGGAAAGGAGCCCCGTCCTTAGAGTTTAGGGTGACCCAGCCCATGAAGGAGAAAACCAACCAGGGTGGTCTGGATAGAGATGGATTCCCTTGTCCAGATTGCTAGAGGTGGCTGAGTTTCATAATCAAGACACATTTTCAACAGGAGGAAATGGGGATTTCTAGTTCACCTCCTCATTAAATGTCCACCAATCAGGGTTGATTTTCACTTGTCAGGGACATTCCCTTTCAGAAAGTACTTAAAGCTTTCAGGGTCTCCATGGGCTTATCTTTGGTTATCCGGAGAAACCATTAACTATCAATTTATTGATTGCTGGGTAGCCTAATTAATAAATTGATTACTTACCTAGAAACTCTTGTCTCTTGAGGTTTTTCATTTACTCTCATAGTCCCCACCCTAGCTGAATCCTTTATCATCTCTCATCATGACAATTATAATGGAGCAAATACAGCAGAAAATAAGCTTTTGGAGGGTGGAGATTCTGGTTTTTATTATTGTTGTTTTTGTCTGTGTATCCTTACCAATTAGCACAGTGTCTGACACATTGCTGGTTGATTTAAATTGAATTCCCCATTGGTCTCTGAACCTCTAGTTTCTTCCCATTCCTGCACATTACATTCACTGATACCTTAGTAACTTTCCTAAATTCATTGTTCTGATTACATCTCTCTTCTAATTAAAAAACTTCTGTAGTTTCCTATTTCCTACCAACCAAGTTATGGATATATTATACACACACATACATATACATACATAGCCCCTTTTGTCTCCTTAAAAAAAAAATACTGGTATGCTAATGAAAAAAGTCAGTAGTTTTGAAGTTTTTTAAATAATTCATTCTAAATCACCTTAGGAGCTAAGGAAAATAGTAGCTACCATTTATATAACTTTAAAGTTTGCAAAGCACTTTGCATATATTATCTCATTTGATGAGAGAGAAAATGTTGCTTTACAGATTTTAGAAGTTAACTATAAAATATCAAGTTAATGCAAATAGATTAAATGTAAAACCAAACAACTTTGGTAGCCATCTCTGGGGGCAGGAGAAGGAAATTTACATGATAACGTTGTGTATTTAAAAGGAATAGCAAGTTTTACATAACGGATTTGTGATTTCCTGTACAGTCATCTATTTTATTGTACTATGTTATGGAAATGTATGTTTTATTCTATAAATTAAATTAATTAATTTTAAAAAGAAATAACTTTGTATTTCTGTGAAAAAACTAAAATAAAATAAACATACAATACACCAGAGATATCAAACTCCCCAAAGGTGCAGAACTGAATGTTTACAAGTTAGATAAAAATGTAATTGGCAAATGTTTTATTTTTAAATAAAGAAAAATACAGCACAACATAGATAATGTTGATTTGTGGTTTTCTAAGTTAATATATGACTCACAGGGATCCCTTTCTATTTGAGTTTGATAAC